>MUZC01004559.1:267020-291173 GCA_002072015.1 Radix auricularia | reverse complement strand
AAAAAAAACAATTAAGTGGCGTCATGAAGCTTTTATTATATTAATTTATTTGATGTTACTTTTTATCTTGATTATAATCCGAGTGTGTGAATAAGCATGTGTGCGAGTGTGTTTATGTGTATGTGTGTATGTGCGTCTGTGTGTGCGTGTGACTGTGTGTTTGTATTAGTTGTGAAATAACGATTTATTTCATAGATTGCTAAAAGTGAAATTAAATATTGAAAAGACGTTACCACGTAATCTTTTATGTATAGTTAAAATTATGCACTGGATTATGAAAAATTCCGTTAATTTTATGAACACAAGTTTCTGCCGATGCGATCTACATGGGTGCTTGATTAAAAGATAGCGGGAAGTCATCGAATGTGACTTAAAAAACTGTTAATGAGAAGATCAATCTCCAATGATTTTTTCAGAGATTGTTTTACTTTTGTTTTACTTTATGTTTCATTTTAGAAGAAATATGCCCTTGCGCATTAGTTGGATGATTACTCGCATGAATTGCCACAATGGAAAATAAACTGTGAAAAGAACTGATACTCGCTATTGAAATTGCATTATTTATAATTATAATATGTAATTGGGTAAGATTGAGGCTAATTGGCGCATATTTACTTTTAAAAAAAATTGAACCTTTATAAACTTTTAAATTGTATTTTGCAATAACAAATTCACACGAAGATGGCTCGAAGTCACTGTTAAATAAATATATAAATACATGTGAAGAAATTATTTAATTGCAGACGAAATATAAATATTACATTTTAATATTAGCTTTTATACATCTATGTATATAATCGGATGGAGGCAAATTTTATACGGGCTTATAACAAGTCAAAATTACAGAAAATGAAATTTCTTAATTGTAAACTTAACACGGAACCGCTTTTGAAGCATTTAACAAGTGATTTATCATAAAAACAATTGCAAATATTTGTTAGGAGGAAGATGTATTTCTCTTAGGTGCTTACTTAATACAAAAGTGTTTTGGATCGATTTCATTATAAACTGACTTTAAGGAAATTCGTATTGAAATTAAACGATCAGGGATTTTAAATAATAAAATGGTACATGTATAAGCGTGGGGTTATATAGCGGAAATGTAATTTTTATAAAGAGGTCAACTTTGTGATCTATTTGAAGGGTGCTTTTCATTTCTTGGGTCATGATTTTATAATATCGCAGATCCCTGAGTGGCACTATTTCTTAGCCACTGATAATATCCTTTTTGCAAAGATCAAGAAAACCAGCAGTGTAAAATTTTAAGCCCAAACCTTGCGATTCAACGTGTTTTTTTAAACAAATAGACAATATTAAAAAACCTCCAAAACCCTACGCACGCCAATCACATACGTATTAAACAGCTAAATCAAAATAAATCTAATTGTCCTAAATAAAGCTCATGTATAAACAGTAAAGGAATGGATGTTGTGGATTAATTGGTAGATGAATGAAATAGTGTACTTTAAAAAAGACTTATTGCTAGAATAATGCAATATTATGGTACGTGCTTTGGTTAAAACTGTAGAGTCGTCTATTGGTGCAAGTTTGTGTGTGTGTGGGGGGAGGGGCTATATGCGTATGTGTGTGTCATTTGGTTATTTCTATGTCTGCTAATGTTGCACCTCTAACATGACAACCAGTATTCTTTCTAAACCACTCATAATTTTTTGATTTTACGTCTCATAATTGTTTTCTTTATGTAATATATTATCGGAAAAATTATATTGCAAGCTGGTATGATTTTTTGATAAATCAGTGAACTTTATGCAGGCAAATAACAACATTAAATCCCTAAAAAATATATAGAAATAGAAAGAATTACAGACACTTCGACCCCGGACGGTTTGACCCTGCCAATTCGACCACAGGACGTTTCGACCCCAGGAGGTTTCGACCCCGGTCGGTTCGACCACGGACTGTTCGACCCCTTTCTATTTACACCGTAGAAATTTATTATTATTATTGTCTGTATATATACTTTTTAAAATTTAGTTTTTGGTATAAAAATAATTTAATATTATTATGCATTAAAAATTAAATTCAGTTTGAAATAGTTATTTGTAAAGTGTAAAGAAATATCATGGGTATTACGACTTATTAATAGGATCTAGCATAAGAAAGTGCGTGTTATGTCGAAAAAACACACTGACAACAACTCATTTTGTGCCAAACTGTTCGGAGTTTATTAGATGAATACTATACAACGGGAATAAAGATTGATATAAAGTGAATTGTTACTATTAGAAAAAATGTGCGGGAATATATAATGATTGACATAAAATTTATATGGAGATCAATTAGATAATTTCTCACCATTTTCTTAAAAAGAAGCATTGCTATTATTTTTTTTTTCACTTTAAAGGAACATGTGCCTTGAAAACAAATAAACCATATTTTCCACTCTCCCGAAGCAACAATATTCACAAATATTATCTGGCTAAAAATATCCTATTCGTCTTGAACTAATTTCATGCTTAGACATTCAATGAAATTGATGTTTAGTGAGTTATTTCTAAGAACCAAGGAAATTATGTGAAAAGATATTGTTTTCATGTTTTGATTCACGTGAAAAGAAAGTGAGCCTTGCCCGTTAGATTTTGTAGAGTACATAGCATGCGTTATTGAAGGGGTTCGATCATGGCGATAAAAAAAACATCAATCGATCTGAATGGAAGGATGTGGTTGAGCAGGCCAGGGCCCTACAAGGGCTGTAGCTGGAAGGATGTGGTGGAGCAAGCCAGGGCCCTATATGGGATGTAGAGCCAAAGATGATAATGATGATGCTATATTAAAGAAGAAATACCAAAATTGATGGCTAATATTTAAATTAATAAAAAAAATATTTTTCTCGACACACATATCGTTGTTTTTATTAAGAAGGGGTTTGATTTATCACTACACTAATTTCTTGATGCGTTTACATTCATTTTTAAGGAGAATTTAAGACCCAAAACAAAATAAAGTTATTCTTATTGTGCCTACCCCGTAGCGTAGCACGGGTATTTTGCTCGTTATTAATATTGGTATTGACTGTCTTAATGATTGTATTACTGAAGGTATTATTTTGGTGGTATTATTATGATGGTATGATTTTGGTGGTATTATTATGATGGTATGATTTTGGTGGTATTATTATGATGGTATGATTTTGGTGGTATTATTATGCATTGGTTATTACTTTTATTGTTATTATCATTTTTATTTTAACATTCAATTATCGTTTAGAATATTTCGTCAGTACGTTATAGGGCCCTAATCTATTTGAGATATGGGGTCCATTATAAGTCCAGATATTCTATGTCAGGTTTAAATTGCTTACTCACACATTTGGGGGAGTGCCAAGAAAGTGTGGTCACTTAGCTATAGCTTGTAGATCTTATACGTCAATCAGAGGTGGCAACGCATTTCGTTATCATTAAGCAGTTTTATCAGTCACCGGCTTGTTAGCTCATTGGATTTCAGCAATTCCTAATGCTAGGTGCATCCAACCTTCACCGATAAAAGTGTCGGTTGGTAGTCCTGATTTTTATACTTGTAGCTATTCTTGTGAAATGTCGCTCTCTAGTGCTATATTCTTAAACTTGTAGCTATTCTTGTGAAATGTCGCTCTCTAGTGCTATATTCTTAAACTTGTAGCTATTCTTGTGAAATGACGAATAAATCTAAGAGCAGCCCTGGACGGTATTTTAATTTTTAAGACCTTCTGAATATTCCAGAATCACCGATTGGAAGAAGAGATTTCTAAGAACAACCTTCAAGTTATTTTAAATCAACAAAACGTAAGAAAATGTACGAAACAAAACTGAAAACAAAACTTAATATACATTTATGGAGGATAATTTTTTTCGTATTCTGAAGAAGTTTTTGCGGACGTAATCGTTTGTGAAAGTGAAAATAGGGCGTACGATCTTGAACCACTCAGATGGTTGATCTAGGTATCAACTTAGTGAGACCAGGACATAGTTCAAGGACATCTGACAACGTGAGACTAGGGCATAGTTCAAGGACATATGACAAAGTGAGCCTAGGACATAGTTCAAGGACATATGACAACGTGAGACTAGGGCATAGTTCAAGGACATATGACAAAGTGAGACTAGGGCATAGTTCAAGGCCATATGACAAAGTGAGACTAGGACATAGTTCAAGGCCATATGACAAAGTGAGACTAGGGCATAGTTCAAGGACATATGACAAAGTGAGACTAGGATATAGTTTAAGGACATATGACAAAGTGAGACTAAGACATAGTTCAAGGACCTATGACAAAGTGAGACTAGGGCATAGTTCAAAGACATATGACAAAGTGAGACTAGGACATAGTGCAAGAACATCTGACAACGTGAAACTGGGACATGGTACCAGGACATATGATAATGTGAGACTGGGACATGGTGCCAGGACATTTGATAACGTGAGACTGGGACATAGTGCCAGGACATATGATAAAGTCAGTCTGGGACAGAGTGCAGTGACATCTAACAATGTGAGACTGGGACATGGTGCAATGATATCTGAAAAAGTGAGACTTGGACATGGTGCAATGATATCTGAAAAAGTGAGACTGGGACATAGTGCAATGACATATGAAAAAGTGAGACTGGGACATAGTGCAATGACATATGACAAAGTGAGACTGGGGCATGGTGCAAGGACATATGACAAAGTGAGACTGGGACATAGTGCAATGACATATGAAAAAGTGAGACTGGGACATAGTGCAATGACATATGACAAAGTGAGACTGGGACATAGTTCAAGGACATATAACAAATTGTGACTGGGACATCTCAGCCATTCAATAAATGTTGCTAATAAAATAGTGTGTGCGGGTCTTAAGTTTTTGTTTTTGCTAATCTTGTCAATCGATGTCAACCGCGAGGGGGTCACGTGATCTGGCACGTGCAGCGAACAAGCAAAGTCCTGAAGGCGCCCTAGTCGTCTGACTCAAAGTCACGTGACCACGTGATGGCGTCACGCTGTGTGACGGACGTGAGCGCTCATGCGTGACAACGGAGTGAGGTTGGTGGGGGCGGGTAGATGAATGGGCTTTAACAGGTTGGGGGCTTGGGGTATGCTATGGATAGGGTGGATGTGCTGATACTTTTTTTTTCGGTAAATATTTTCGTTAACAAACCGGGAAAAAAAACAAAAACAAAAAAACCAATTAAGAAAAAAAAAATTAAAAAATAAATAAATTTTACAAAAAAATAAAAAAATAAAACAAAATAATAATAATAATAAATAAAAAAATATCTATTTAAAAAAAACAACAACAAGACATTGGAAGACAGACAGGAAAAAAAGGATTATAGCCGTTTGCTATATTTGTTGGGTTAATTTAGTACATACACATCTTTCTTAAAATTTTAAAGGTGTCTTTAAAAATAGATTTTCATGTTTTAATTCTTACCTTATCTTATATATTTATGAAGTAAAGATTATTGGTCCTGCATCTAGTGTTGCATTTAAAAAAAAAAAAAAGTTTTAAATGTTGGTAGTTTGTCTTCCGGTAGTTATTTATTTCTTCAAGCTACCCGTGTTCAGAATAGAAGTTCTTTTTACAAGTGTTGCTTCTTCCATACGAAATAATAAAGGTGTTTTTTTCCCCCATATCTATTAGAGGCTTGTCTAAGATTATCTTTGTGTTGTATTACTAAAGAAGAAGAGGCATATTCTAGTACAGGTCTCACCAACGTAAGATATCACTTTTGGCTTTGTTTGCTCATTACATTTGTAATTGTTTTAATAAGGCCTAAAATTTAGTGTGGGATTTTTACAATTATTTCATTTATATGTTGATTCCATCTCGTAAGTCATTTTCAGCTGTTATAATTTAAAGAAATGTGTATCTTTGTTTGGATTCGTTCTAGAAGTGAAGTAGATTGCATAATTTTTTTTTTTTGTATGTGTTTATTTTTGATACTCTCAACTATTAACCATCGAGTCATTTCCGAGTCCAAAGAGATTCCTCTTATTTTCCTTAATTAATTTTGTCATTCATATACGTTTTTTTTTTTAAAAAAAAGAAAATATATCTTGTTTAAATAAGTGTCCCAAATATCAAAATCATCAGCAAATAACCGAACTAGTGTTCCTAATGAGATGCTTGTTTCATACATCCATAAACCTTATTTTTTAAAGAGCTGGGTTTTTGTAAGAGATAAACTATAAACCTTGTTTTCTAAGAGCTGGGTTTTTTAAAGAAATAAACCTTATTAAAAAAATTTATTTACAAAAATTTCAATCTCAACTTACATGTTAAATGTTCTTTAAAGCTTTTATTAGATTCATGTTTAGGTTGAGTCCCCTGAATAGGATAACATTGATGGTTTTAGCCGATCACTTCTTTCCTGAATTTTCGTTCAATTACAGTTTAATTTATCGGGTTCACTGATATACTTAATAACCAACAATATTCCCAGTATATTACCATGTGCTAAGTATTCTGCTTACATCATCAAGTGACAAGCAATACATGGTAATATCAGCTTACAAGCGTGCACACCGTATAATTCTAAAAATAGAAAATAGATTTCCTACACCACACAAGGATAGGAAATAGATGGACTAAAGACAAACTCAAGGTCATGAGTTGTTCATCTGGAAGTTATATACGGTTTTTTTAAAATTCATTTTTAAAAATCTTTTTATAATTTTTATGTCTGGTTACCTGAAGCTATAAACGTTTTGCTTTATCCCAATGGTTAGACCTTATGAACAATGGGACCTTATAAACAATGGGACCTTATAAACAATGGGACCTTATAAACAATGTGACACAATTATCACCAAAAATTTCCTTAAGGACATGTACACGTATTAAAAATTTCATGGGCAAGTAATTGATTCAGGTTTGAGGGTAAGAAAAGTTATCGTTCCTTTAGAGTTTTTCAGCATGTGTTTCTGTTCAATAAAATATCTTCATTGAATCGCGTCTCATTCGAAACAATTAGTCAAGTTTTCTTCTCGGGGGCGGACCCCCTAACACGTGACCCAGTCAAACAATGCACGTCATTTTCAGTCCCACGGGACAATGTCACTTTCAACAATGTGACAGTCGACAGACCGTCAAACTCTTTAGATATTTCTTTTATAAAAGTTGATGTATTTCTCAGTAGTTACGAAACAACTAATCCCTTCATTATAAATGCTGTAACTCGCCAACGGGTTAATTCGACGGCTTGCCCCTTGGTTAGAAAAACCTATAAAAGGGAGGTAATATGCCAAGATCAGATAATATTGTCACACGTGAAAGTCGGGGTAAAAGACGCGTAACAAATTAGTATCATGGCTTTAGCTACATGCCGCCCACAGCAGGAGATGTGTATTGTTAATGTCTTTTAAAGGTGGGCATGTGATCGTAAATGGGCATGTCTTTTTGAATAGGCATATCTTCATAAGTGCGCGTATCTCTATAAATAGGCATATCTTCATAAGTGCGCGTATCTCTATAAATATGCATATCTTAATAAGTGCGTGTATCTCTATAAATAGGTATATCTTCATAAGTGCGCATATTTCTATAAATAGGCACATCTTCATAATTGTGCATGTCTATAAATGTGCACATCTTCATAAGTGCGCATGTCTTTATAAATGGGCCTTTCTTCATAAGTGCGCATACCTTTATAAATGGGCATATCTTTATAAGTGCGCAAGTCTATATAAATGGGCCTTTCTTCATAAGTGTGCATACCTTTATAAATGGGCATATCTTTATAAGTGCGCAGGTCTATATAAATGGGCCTTTCTTCATAAGTGTGCATACCTTTATAAATGGGCATATCTTTATAAGTGCTCATGTCTTTATAAATGGGCCTTTCTTCATAAGTGTGCATACCTTTACAAATGGGCATATCTTTATAAGTGCGCATGCCTTTTATAAATTGGCATATCTCCCTAAGTGCGCATGTCTCTAAAAATGAGCATATCTTCATAAGTACACATGTCTGTAAATGGGCATATCTTCATAAGTACGCATGTCTTTATAAATGGGCATATCTTCATAAATGCGCATGACTTTATAAACAGGCATAACTTCATAAGTGCGCATTTCTTATAAATGCCCATGGGTATGGCTTTAAAAATGGGCCATCATTTAATATACAAATGTCTTACAAGTTTGTTGCCTTCAGGAGCCATGCTGAGATCGTCCCGTCCCCCTGACTCCGTATTTACTATTGCCAATGTTGTTATATAAACTGAGTTGTCTACCCCTACTCTGACTAGGGAAATGTTCCATTTGAATCAAACTTTAACGTCCGTCCGAACCAATAATATGGAAATAGTGTTTGATTTTATAATATTTTTAAAGCGAATATAATAAAAATCATCTTTCTCACCAAATGCAGCACTCAATTTTTTTCCTCTGAATAGAACTATAACTGTCTATAACCCTTCTTCCCCCCTCTCTCTCTCTCTCTCTCTCCTCTCTCTCTCTCTCTCTCTCTCTCTCTCTCTCTCTCTCTCTCCCCCTATCCATTCAATTCAAATAAAACTTAAGAGAAAATTTTTATTTCGGAGACTTCGTGACAATGTTTTTTAATTTATTCACAGAACTCACATCGATTTAGCCCCCCCCCCACCCCGACCCACCCCCTTCAAAGTATATGAAGCGTAAGCGTATCGTGTGAGACGTACATCTTACGTCTCTCAGTGGGCGCGAGATTTTAATGCCTTGTACATCATTGATGTTGGACACCATTGTCTGCAGTCTCATCCAGTGGCACGCCAGCACGCACTCCCCACAGTGCTACGTCGCCTCTACTTGGCTTTGTCAAACACACACAACACACTTATACTTACAACACACTTACACACATAGAGCACACACATAGAACACACACATAGAACACACTTACAACACTCTGACACATACAACACACTCACACATACAACACACTTACACACATAGAACACGCACACATAGAAAACACATATAGAAAAAACAACTTAGAACACACTCACACGTAGAACACACACATAGAAAACACACTTAGAACACACTCACACATAGATACACTCACACATACAACACACACAGATACAACACACTTACACACAACACAATTACACATACGACACACTGAAACATAAAACACAGACTGACACACACTTACACAAAAACTATTACACAAAATACACTTACACAAAAGACATTTACACAAAACACACACAAAACACACAAACAAACTCTCACATACATAACACACTCACCCACACACAGAGAGAAACACAAAGACTAACAACCCTCTAACGACAAATTCACTCACACTAACACAGGCACACACAAACACACTCACAGAAACACAGACACACACACAACGTAGACAGACACACACACAACGTAGACACAAACACAAGACATACGTAGACAAATTCTACTACTACTGTTTTTGTCTCGCCCTTACAAGTAATTAATTCAACATATCAGTCTCTGTTCGCTGGCAGTTGTAAGTGTGATAGGTCTTCATCATTAGGATGTGGGGTTGCTACCAATGATTGTATGGGCACCTCTCTCACAAACTGCGCCAAATTTTAAGTTGGTTAATTAACACATTTTTCAAGTTACCTCAACTGCTCAACTCTCCCACCTGCATGTCTGCCCCTGAGTCCGCCGCTGTGCTCTTATGAAGGAAATCTTCCTAAAAACAATTAAAAGGTGCCCGGGGGCCCTATTGATTAGCCCCACCCCTCGCCTCAATTATTTATCCAAAAACCTGCATGACTTCACAAGTTAATCAACGGATGACGTGACCTTTGGGGCAGTTATTTTTAGAGTTTTCAAAACAATAGCAACATGATTTCCAAGATTGCGCTTGTCTTCTTTGACCGTACACGAAAAGTACAACAAATTAACGAAACACATCCAACAACCAACAAACATAAAAAAACATAACTAATCCTGTTAATCTATTGTTGTCTCCTATTTTTAGATTTGGGTTAAGGATGGGAGACAGTTACTTTACACGTCAACAATAACATCTGGAGTTTGATCTCTGAAGCTAGAAGGCAAACTTTTTATTTTTATTTACAGGTGTGCGTCTCTGTTGGTTTTGTGATTCTTCTACGATTAGAATAAAACTGCCTAAAAACCTTGATTAAAAATACCTTGTAAAATTCCAGTAAATCTGACTTATAAACTAAGAATAAAAACAGCCCCACTTTAAGTGTGTTACACAGTTATTTATAAAATCACCTATGCGCACTTCGTTGCGTTGATACAACTACTGTGTACCATTACAAAGGTCTTTTTCTTGGAAGCATCAAGAAGAAGGTCAATTTCTTGGAAGCATCAAGACTAACTCCTTACACCAGTTAGTATAGTATTCAGAGAGATCTTTGTTTTACTCTTCAATCAGTAAATATTCCTCGAGTTTAATTAAGTTGTACAAGTCTGAGTTCTGGCTGGAAAACGCTTTGCTTCTTGTGCACAGAAGCCGCCGTTTGGTCGATGCATGATTTCATTCTGGATATTCTAAACGTTATAAACAAAATTTCAATAACGAAATCCACAAACAAATGAAGTCATTTTTATTCAATTTTATGAAACTTGTGAACGCTACTTTAATTACACCATAGGCCGTCATGGTCTGAAAAGGGGTTATTATTAGGATTACTCAGAAATATATTAGCAAAAACTGAGTACATTGACAAGTTAAGGCATGTACTAAGCTAAAAAAAAAAATCTTCATTTTCTTAAGATTGACGCTCTATAGATGTGGTGTCTGTGTGTGTGTGTGTGTGAGATAGGTATAGTGCCGGGGGAGGGGTGGTGGTCTTGTGTGCCCCCACCCCCCACAAGTCACTTACGTTCCTGTTCTTCATATCACTCTTTCCTCTTCTCCGAAGCACAATTACGGTATTTTCACCCCTCAAAGAAAGCAGCGCCCCCGGTCCTCACCCTCCCCCCTCCACGTTTCCGCCTTTCTTAAAGTCACGAAATTCCTGAGACAATCCCCAAACGTCAAACTCACGAGTAATCAAATAAATAAAAACAAGAGGGCCGAGCTGTCGTGTCGGATTGATGAAGAAGATGGCCGCGACGAAACGAAATGTCACTCTAGGCGGCCATCTTAGGTGGGTAAGATTAAAAATTAATGCCGGAACTTTTCAACGAAACCGTCAGTGCCCGGGACCGTAATTCAATACTCGACAATCAGAAAATGAGCTGAGAGTAGGAAGAATTCAATATTTCTTTGTCGGCCATTTGCCCGTCTACCCCACCCCCCCACGCCCTCCTCCACCTTCTTCTCCACACACCTATTTTTTTTTTTTAGAGATAGAGTCGGGAGTAATCGAGAAAAATTTCGGGGGTCTTCATTTCTTTCAGCACGGTCACTCACGGGCTTAACCTAATATGGCGGCCTGCCAGCAAGATGGAGGACGGACTCTTCTGCGAATAGAGACGATTTCAGTTCATCTTCCGGCACCTTACAATAGAGGGAGCCACAGGGTGAAGAGGATGATGCTGATTTCATTTTGGCTTCCAAAAAGAAATTGAAGGACCGGGGCAAAGAAAACAATAGGGTTTTACTATGGGCCGGTATTGACTACGGAGAGGGGGGAAGGGGGTGGGGGTATTTGTAGGCTGGGGGGGGATTTTCGAAAGAAGTTAGTTGGGTAGTGATAAGAGAGGGGGTGGGGGTGAGGGTGATGGACTGATTGATTGGTGGACATACAGGGGGAAGGGGGGGTGAGATATTTGGTAAGCGTGTTCGATTGCGAAAACATGAGTGGAAAAATGTTCTACTAAAGTCTTTGCTGAGAAATTATTTGTGTTACCGCTTCTCATCTTTGACCTCCTCCCTTTTGGTAGCCATATTGTGAAAACGTCTTAATTTTGATAGTTTTAAAAAAATGAAAAAACAACAAAAACAACATTCTTGAACTTCTTGGAAATGATTTCTCGAAACTATTGCGAGAATAACAAGTGTCAGGCGTGTTACCCTTGGGGAAAAAAGTAATTTATACAACAATGCAAGTAATTTATACAACAATGCAAGTAATTTATACAACAATGCAAGTAATTTATACAACAATGCAAGTAATTTATACAACAATGCAAGTAATTTAATTTATACAACAATGCAAGTAATTTATACAACAATGCAAGTAATTTATACAACAATGCAAGTAATTTATACAACAATGCAAGTAATTTATACAACAATGCCAAGCAGTTTCGTAGATAGAAGTTAACAAGTTTGACATATTTTACCATTGCCATATTGTGAACATTGACCTATTGCGTCTATTGATTTATTGTGAATATTGACATACTTAAAACATTGACATAATTAGAACATTGACATACTTAAAACATTGACATACTTAGACCATAGACTTACTTAGACCATTGACACACTTAGACCACTGACATACTTAGACTATTGACATACTTAAAACATTGACATACTTAGACCGTAGACTTACTTAGACCATTGACATACTTAGACCATTGACATGCTTAGACCATTGACACACTTAGACCATAGACATACTTAGACCATTGACATACTTAGACCATTGACATACTTATACCATTTACATACTTAGACCATAGACATACTTAGACCATTGACCTACTAAGACCATTGAAATACTTAGACCATTGACATACTTAGACCATTGACCTACTAAGACCATTGAAATACTTAGACCATTGACCTACTAAGACCATTGAAATACTTAGACCACTGACATACTTAGACTATAGACATACTTAAAACATTGACATACTTAGACCGTAGACTTACTTAGACCATTGACATACTAAGACCATTGACATGCTTAGACCATTGACACACTTAGACCATTGACATACTTAGACCATTGACATACTTAGACCATTGACATACTTAGACCATTTACATACTTAGACCATAGACATACTTAGACCAATGACCTCCTAAGACCATTGAAATACTTAGACCATTGACATACTTAGACCATTGACCTACTAAGACCATTGAAATACTTAGACCATTGACATACTTTGACCATAGTAGTTACTGTACCAAGAAACAAATAAACACACAAACACACACACACGTTTTTTCCCTTTCTTCCCCTTTTCTCTTTCTTTCGCTCTCTCACTTTCATTCTCTCTCTTTTTCTTTCTCACTCTCTCTCTCTCTCTCTCTCTCTCTCTTTCTCTCTCTCTCTCTCTCTCTCTCTCTCTCTCTCTCTCTCTCTCTCTCTCTCTCTCTCTCTCTCTCTCTCTCTCTCTCTCAAAAAGGAAAAGTCTATGTTATACGGATTCAAATATTGTGACTGTTCATATCCATTCTATATTAGCAACAGATGTAGGCTCGCTTTCATTGATGCTGTCTAAGACGTCTCACTGACCGTCATACAGCAAGGATACCCCAGCAACCCTGGAGGGGGGACCTCTAAAGTCACAGTTTGAGATACACTTACTTTGGTTATAATAGGAGGAAAGATGCGACTTACAAAATTTAAATGTTTTATTTTATTTCTTATCGAGTTGTGTGAGTGTGTGGGGGGGGGGGGGGGGGGCTTATAGCCTAATATTTAATCGTCTTTACACCAATTTTCTCTCTTTTTTAAAAAAATTCCAGACCAATCAAATGGGAATCCAAGTAAAAACATGAAGAATAAGAAAAGAAATAATTTTAAAAAATCAAGGACGCATTTTGTCATAGAGCTTTAGAAATAATCTCTACACGAGATAAAATGACGCCATGTTTAATCTAAGGTTTCAGCCGAGGAGAGAACAAGTGCTTAGAGATGGGGGCGAAGCCAGTCCACGGCTCCGATTGGAAGCTTGCCAAAAAGACACTTGACACTTTGTGTCCAGCGCCCCACTCCATGTCATTCTCCTGCCCCCTTCTTTTTGTCCAGCAAAGCACCCTGAGATACCCCATGTAAATCGTGGGTTGTAGACTAGTCCATTGTCAGAGTGGGCACCAGCCATTTATTTAATGCTTTCATACTTAGGACAAATCTGATCATAATAATTTCACATTGCTCTCATCTCTGGTTGTGAAGGTGGGGAGAGGGGGGTTTACAGGCGTCCTTTTTAATAGGGTGCCCCTCCCCTGGAAACTGTTCATATATCCAAGGTATCTTCAAGCGTTCAAATTTGAAGACAAAAATTTTTAAAAAAATAAAAAGAAAGAAAGCAAAAATTTGATCACTGATTTATAAGGAGGCAATCTATTTATATTTGTATATTCTATGACGATTTCAGACATTCAAGTATCTTTCTGACGTTTCCCTCATCTTACACCATGTCCTGGACTAAAGTTTGTTAACGCCTTAGTCTAATGTTTCTGATACAAATAGCATGTATCCTACCCCTTGTACGTCTGCACAACAAAGCTACACAGTACTTCTTACAGTGTACTCAATTAAAGATTGCCTAGTACTTCTTACAGTGCACTCAAGTAAAGCGTACCTAGTACTTCTTACAGTGCACTCAAGTAAAGCGTACCTAGTACTTCTAACATTGCACTCAAGTAAAGCGTACCTAGTACTTCTAACAGTGCACTCAGGTAAAGCGTACCTAGTACTTCTAACATTGCACTCAAGTAAAGCGTACCTAGTACTTCTAACAGTGCACTCAAGTAAAGACTACCTAGTACTTCTAACAGTGCACTCAAGTAAAGAGTGCCTAGTACTTCTAATAGTGCACTCAAGTAAAGAGTACCTAGTACTTCTAACAGTGCACTCAAGTAATGACCAACTAGTACTTCTAGCCTTACACTCAAGTTGAGAGTACCTAGTACTTCTAACAGTGCACTCCAGTAAAGAGTACCTAGTACTTCTAACAGTGCACTCAAGTAGAGTACCTAGTACTTCTAGCCTTACACTCAAGTAGAGAGTACCTAGTACTTCTAACAGTGCACTCAAGTAGAGAGTACCTAGTACTTCTAACAGTGCACTCAAGTAAAGACCAACTAGTACTTCTAGCCTTACACTCAAGTTGAGAGTACCTAGTACTTCTAACAGTGCACTCAAGTAGAGTACCTAGTACTTCTAGCCTTACACTCAAGTAGAGTACCTAGTACTTCTAGCCTTACACTCAAGTAGAGAGTACCTAGTACTTCTAGCCTTACACTCAAGTAAAGAGTACCTAGTACTTCTAACAGTGTACTCAAGTAAAGAGTACCTAGTACTTCTAACAGTGCACTCAAGTAAAGAGTACCTAGTACTTCTAGCCTTACACTCAAGTAAAGAGTACCTAGTACTTCTAACAGTGCACTCAAGTAAAGAGTACCTAGTACTTCTAACAGTGCACTCAAGTAGAGAGTACCTAGTACTTCTAACAGTGGTCTCAAGTAAAGAGTACCTAGTACTTCTAACAGTGGTCTCAAGTAAAGAGTACCTAGTACTTCTAACAGTGCACTCAAGTAGAGAGTACCTAGTACTTCTAACAGTGCACTCAAGTAGAGAGTACCTAGTACTTCTAGCCTTGCACACAAGAAAACTATTAACACATCCATCCAATTAAATTACCAAGTTTTATACTTTCATTTCTAATCGGCACCTCACAAATTTTATTATGGGACAGAAAATATATTTTAAAAATATACTGGATTTGTACCATTATAATTTATACTCCCCCCCCCCCCCCTTTTCGCAAAACCTTTTTTTTTGTTTGTAACATCCGATAGTAAAATGTGTATGCAATAGTAAAATATGTATACAATAGTAAAATATATAAAAAGTAGTAAATTTGTATACAATAGTAAAATGTGTATGCAATAGTATAATATGTATACAATAGTAATATATATAAACAGTAATGAATGTGTATACAATAGTAAAATGTGTATACAATAGTAAAATATGTATACAATACAACCAACACAATTTTTTGAGAGGCTGTTAATTGTGTTCTTGTTGGTTTAGGGTGGGTGGGTATTTTGTTAACGAGCACCCCACAACCCATCTCCCCTATACCAGCACACTTACACCCTGACACCGACTGAAACTCAATCTAGCTTAGCCCCAACATTTTCTGCGTCCATTCCCGAGACAATAGCACGAGGGCCAGCACGTGTTTTTCCTACGTGCGTGTGGCCAGCGGTCCGAGTGGCCAAGAACAATATCGGACGGTCATTGGTAATGTCTCCTCCTGACATATCTCACGCCCTCTGGTGGTCAGACTCAGGGCTGACCGCTGCTGACCATCACATGACAACGCGGGTTCCTGATGTATGTACGGCCTGATGGAAAGGACTGAAAGGGTTGGCGGGTTGGTAGGGGCTGGTAGGAGTTGGAAACATGGTACGGGTTGGTGGGGGCAGGTAGGGGTTGCTATGGGTTGGTTACAATTTGTGGTTATTTGGAACCTTCTGACGCTGTTATTATCACTCTTTTTGTTATTATAAAAAACAACGTACACAACTATTTGTGTAAGAAGACAATAAATTTAAGCTTTATTTATGAACTAATTCTAATAACAGTAGACGTTTCGGCTAATGCCTTCATCATTACAATAACACAAATAATTACTTACATAAATTTTAAAACATATTATATTATTAAAAAAATGAAAAGAAAGGAAAAACGAAAACAATCAAGGACACAGGATATAGGAAAAAGGAGGAAGTTAAGTATCACTCTCTTTGTTATTTTATATCACTCTCTTTGTTATTATCACTCTCTTTGATATCATGTATCACTCTCTTTGGTATGTATCATTCTCTTTATTATTATGTATGACACAAATTGAACACAAATGGAGAGAAAAAATATTTTAAAATCTTGTGAAAGAGAAAACAAAATTTTATTTAAAAATTTAATTATAATATCAAATAAGCAGACTCAAATATAGGACTATGTCATTATTCTAATGTGACTGTTACACTGCTACATAAAGTTACTTAAACCTTCATATAAATAAATTTTTATTATTTAATACTATTCATAACTGATTTTCAATTAAGCTTTTGTTCTCTTATCTTCTTATCTTATATGTTACAGACGCTCCTTGTGTACAGAAGATTATTGCGTCCTACGTATTTCTATGGTTTGTGTTTAGTCCTGTATTCTTACTAGAGTTTTAAAAGATGATAAAGTGGTGGCTTTCCTGGTTTCCTCAGGCAACCCATTCCACGCCCGAATACCGGACGGAAAGAAAGAAAACTTGTATGTGTTTGTTCTTGCATATGGAATAAGAAAAGTGTTTTTAACTTTATGTCTATTTGAGGGTTGTATTAGGTTATCTTTGTGTTGTATTTCTAAATTAGAATTAATTGCCTTATGTATAATTACTAATTTACTCTTGGTTCTTCTATCCTCTACTGTTTCAAGGTTTAATGATTTAACTAACAGTGTTACTCTTGTCAGTTTTGAATATTCTCCAGTAATGAATCTGGCAGCTCTTTTTTGGATTTGTTCTAACTTATCAATATTTTCTTTGGTGGATGGGTCCCATACAGAAGATGCATATTCTAGTATAGGTCTCACCAGGGTGAGGTAGCATTTTAGTTTTATATCTTTGTTACATTTGTAAAAGTTTCTTTTTATAAAGCCTAAGGTTTTGTTTGATTTTTTAATAACTTCATTGACATGGGGATTCCAAGATAGTTTCTCATTTATTATGACTCTTAAGTATTTCACATCTTTAGTTTGGGTTAGTTCTTTTCCATGAATGAAATATTTTGAATTTATTTGTTTCTTTTTCTTTGTTACTCTTAGCAGTTGACATTTTTCTGGGTGGAAGGACATACTCCAGTTAGTTTCCCATTTTATTAATTCATCTAAGTCTTTTTGTAAAATTTTGCTATCTTGTTCTGACTTGATTGTTCTATAGATTATACAATCATCAGCAAATAACCTAACTTTAGTTCCTGTTGAGATATTGTTGGGTAAGTCATTTATATAAATTAAAAATAGTAAAGGGACCTAGGACAGTTCCTTGTGGAACTCCTGAGTTAACCTTTATTGGTGTAGATTTAGATCCATTAATTATTACAGTTTGATCCATACCCAAAGGAAATCTTGGATCCAGTGATGTAAGGGACCTGAGATTCCAAAGTATTTAAGTTTTTTGAGTAAACTAAGGTGGTGAACTTTGTCGAATGCTTTTGAGAAGTCTAGTAATATTGTAACTATTTGGTCATTATTATCTAAGCCTTTTGATAGATCATCTATTAGGCCTATCAATTGTGTTTCACATGATCTGTTCTTTCTAAAGCCATGTTGGTGTGGGCATAGGGCATTATATTTGTCAAGGTGGTTAACTATTCTGCTATATATTATGTGTTCCTGTAATTTACATGTGATACTAGTAAGTGATACAGGTCTGTAATTACCAGGGTCGGTCTTATCACCTTTCTTAAAGAGTGGCGTTACATTGGCTAATTTCCAATCCTGGGGCACTTTACCCTGGCTTAGAGAGGCTTGAAAAAGAACTACAAGGATTTGGGACAGTTCATTGCTTAATTCTTTTAATAACCTGGCAGGTAATTCATCTGGGCCAGTAGCTTTGTTTATTTTTAAGTTTTTTAGGAGTGAATGTATACCTATCTCATCTACAGTTATGTTACCTATTTCTTCCAATTTATTTAAATTTATTGAAATAGTTTCGTTGTTACATTTACTATAGCACTAGGTCAAGGTTAGGCTATAGCACTAGGTCAAGGTTAGGCTATAGCACTAGGTCAAGGTTAGGCTATAGCACTAGGTCAAGGTTAGGCTATAGCACGAAATCCCATTGGTTGATTCTTCGACACAATAATTGTCTGATAACTCCACTGCTAACTATTATTTCCTCATGCATTTTTCTCTTATCCTAGAATAGTCACTTTGCGTGAAACGAATGGCAAATTGGTCCAAAAATATAAATTATACCTTTGCTGTCACAAGCCAAGTACAAGACTACCAAAGAATATAACAGACCCGTAAATTTGGGATGGGAAACAAAGCGCTCCTCTAACATTACTAACAATATAATTTATGTTGAAACTTCCCGGGGCTAGAAGGAAATATCACACTCGTTTCCGTTCTGCACTGTAGATCTACATCAAATTGTTAACTCATTTCTTTATGTTGCATCGATAGCTCTTAGAATATAACACCATTTTCTTTGACAGTTTAACGTAGGGACCGTCAAACTTTATTATCATAACGACAACTTGCCAGGCTCAGATTGAGATAGCCCCGTGTTGCACGAATGACCAGAGCCAGCACTTAACGCCTCCGAGTTTTCATGCCTCACACATCAGCACCCGCTGCCATTAGTCGCGACGTTAAAATAATAATTTTCAATATTCAGCGTCAGGGCTTGGGCGCTTTAAACAGCTTTATTTCCCCACATAACTAGAACGGGGGGGGGGGGCGCTGTGCAGGCGAGGGGGTGAGGGGGTGCTAGCTGGCGGGGGAATACGGGCAGACGACAGGATTCAATATTCTGTAATTGTGAGATATTCATAGGAAGCACGCGACAGTTTCGCGCCCCGGGCCAAGTATAAGACGCGTCGAGAAAGCGCTAATGCAATATTGCTATCATCGTTAATAACTTGACAATCTGATTGGTTGCACAGAGCAAAACTCGAGTCTTTGATTGAACCCGTCCACCCACACCCACCCACACACACCCAAACCCACCCACACACCCATCCACCCACACACACAAACACCGTCTTCTGAAAGTGATGAGAAAAAATGAATATAAAAAAGAGTGACGCCACATGGAAACCGTTTTTAAAGCTTTGTTTGGTATTTTGTGATTTATTGAATGCTGTCATTTTTTATAAACATTGTTTGGTATTTTGTGATTTATTGAATGCTGTCATTTTTTTAAAATAAAAATCAAAGAGCATTAACTCTTGGAAAATTTCTTTTAAGTCTGATGCTTTTTTCTTGGGGATGAAAATATATTGTTTGATAGGGAAAGTCGATCAATAGGTACATGGACAGGGAAAGTAGATCAATAAGTGCATGGACAGGGAAAGTAGATCAATAAGTGCATGGACAGGGAAAGTAGATCAATAAGTGCATGGACAGGGAAAGTAGATCAATAGGTACATTGACAGTGAAAGTAGATCAATAGGTACATGGACAGGGAAAGTAGATCAATAGGTTCATGCTATAGCGGGTTAAAGGGGGAGGGCAGAACGGGCTAAATCCAGAGGCCCCTAATGATTTTAGAGCCCCCCAAACTTATTATAAAGTATAATTAAAAGGGGCGCTTTGTTTGCATGAATCCCTGAAAATATAAAAAATAAATGAATAAAATTTCATCTATTTATCATAGAAAATGTCCCAGAGTGTCAAATACCAGAAATCGTCATCGTTTGTAATAATATCTAAAAACTGTTATGAAGGAAAAGATGAAACTTAGGGTAAGAAAGACATGAGGATGACGGCTTTAAAGAATCATCTACAAAGTTGGAGAAGGAGGTACAACACCGTTATTGTACTTGAACATTGTTGACACGTGTTCTTGCGCCAACAGGAGAGTGGGTTGACAAACTGGTTATGCTATTCAAAAAAGTAGTGACTGTGTTTATTGTTGTGTATACAAATTGATGTCACAGACAGGCAGAAAGATTACAACTGGCTTCAATGATTGGAAGCTTGCTCATGAAATGCTTTCGTGTCATGAACCCTCAAAGCCAAATCTTGATGCAATGTAGCACTAAGTTCACTAAGTGCTGGTAAATCATCTATTTAAATCGACTCTAATATTTACAAGCAATTTGAAAGTGAAATCAAATATTGAAAAAAAGTTCTTACAAGGATTAGTAAGCGTTAAAAAATTTCTTTGTATTCGTGGCCGTGCATTTCGTGGCAAGAATAAACTGTAAGGCTCACCGAGCGATGGTAACTACTTTGGAATACTAGAACTACTGAGTGAGTTTGAAACATTTCTTTTTGAACATATCTGCCATCAAGGAAATAAAGGACGAAGAAATGAGTCTTACATGCCCTGAACAATCTGTGAATAGTTCATTGAACGGTTATGTCAAAAGGTATAGTCTATTATTGTTGCTGCAATAAAATATGGAAAGTACTTCTCGATATCTATGGTCTCCACGCCTGATATTTATGGACCAGTTAACACTGATGATACGAGATGTTGCACAATCTGGTCATGTGGAGCGATTCTTCAAGTTCATACCAATCAGAAATGGCCAAAATTATTCTTAATTTTTCTGAAGAAAGTGACATTCAAATTCAAGATTGCCATGGCCAGTCGTAAGACAAAGCTGTAAATATGATTGGCATGTATACCGCGTCCAGGCTATCTTCAAGAGAAGTACATGCACAGCTCATTCCCTTAATTTGCTTTGGAAAAGTGCAGCGGAAAGTCATCCTGCTGTAGCCAGATTTTGTTGTATTCTGCAAAATATTTATACCTGGCTTTATTGACTCTACTCATCATTGGCAGATACAAAACAACAACAACAACAACAACAAAACTGATCCTCAAACAAGATGGTAAGCCCCATATGATGACGTAAGATCTGTTAATAAATCATATCACGACAATATTGCACCACTGGAAGAATTGACAACTGACCACAATGAGCCACGTGACAGTCGACTTGAAGCAGAAACTTGAGAACCTGGAAGTCGCTATTTTACTCGAAATTCGGGACACCATTTTAGACAAATTAAACTAACTATCCCTTTAGTTTGGGACACCATTTTAGACAAATTAAACTAACTATCCCTTTAGTTTGTGACACAATTTCAGACAAATTAAACTAACTATCCCTTTAGTTTGGGACACCATTTTAGACAAATTAAACTAACTATCCCTTTAGTTTGGGACACCATTTTAGACAAATTAAACTAACTATCCCTTTAGTTTGGGACACCAATTTAGACAAATTAAACTAACTATCCCTTTAGTTTGGGACACCATTTTAGACAAATTAAACTAACTATCCCTTTAGTTTGGGACACCATTTTAGACAAATTAAACGAACTATCCCTTTAGTTTGGGACACCATTTTAGACAAATTAAACTAACTATCCCTTTAGTTTGGGACACCATTTTAGACTTTTAGACAAATTAAACTAACTATCCCTTTAGTTTGGGACACCATTTTAGACAAATTAAACTAACTATCCCTTTAGTTTGGGACACAATTTTAGACAAATTAAACTAACTATCCCTTTAGTTTGGGACACCATTTTAGACAAATTAAACTAACTATCCCTTTAGTTTGGGACACCATTTTAGACAAATCAGCCGAAACAGTCATTTCCCGGAGACACAAATTCAAGGTTGATGCAATTTTGGTAATCCTAGACAAACTTCCTTCAGCACTGCAACAACGGCTAGACGCATACAAAGACATTCATGAGAATTTAGCTTTCATTCATTTCCTAGCGAGCTCAGCAATGACGTCATCCGATGGGTAGAAGCCAAGTTAATGGAAGAATATTCGAGTGATTTCGAAGACAGCTTTTCTTCAGAATTAGTTCAGTTTTCAGAACTCTACAATAAAAGTTATAGCCCAGCCCCAGACTCAGGGTCAGGGTCAGGGTCAGGGATTGAAAATAGAACAATGCAAAACTCATTGCACATGCACAGAGCTAAAAATGTTGATTTTTTTAAAGAGAAAATTTGTACACTGTCTTTTCCAGATGTACGCATCACATTTCGCATCTATCTCTCAAGGATGATATCAAACTGCAGGGGAGAGCGATCATTCTTAAAGTTGAAAAGAATAAAAAAATGAAGTTAGAAGTTGCATGGAACAACAACAAAGCCCGAATCTGTTCTCTCTAATGAACATTGAAAGGAACTTGTAAGCTCACTTAGCTTTACTGACTTAATTGATAACTTCGCCATGAGAAATGTTCGCAAACGAAAGTTCTAGGTTGAATTTTATTTTAAAATGAATTTTGGATTCATGTAACTTTATATTAATTAGATTGATTTTATATTTTATTTTATTTTCTTATTATTAAACACTCCATTACAAGTTACAGTCTTATATAAGCTGCTAGCAATCATTTTATTTAAACGGCCAATGGCTGGGCCGGGCCCCGGCTTGAATGGCAGCCAGGGGCCCCATGCAGTCTTAATCCACCCGTCGGTTTACGTGCAGTGACACTAGATCAATAGATTCATGGACAAGTAAAGTAGATTTTAGAATGTCTTCATGTGCAGTGACACTAGATCAATAGATTCATGGACAAGTAAAGTAGATTTTTAGAATGTCTTCGGGTGAAATTTTGAAACATGCTTTCAAGATGCAATCTGTTTTGGGTGTATAAAACATTAACAGTGGTGTGTCAGTCATGTTATTGGCCATGTCAGGCCATGATTGGCAATGTCGGGCCATGATTGGCCATGTAAGGTCATGATTGGCCATGTCGGGCCATGATTGGTCATGTCAGACCATGAGTGGCCATGTCGGGCCATGATTGGCCATGTCAGACCATGATTGGCCATGTCAGGCCATGATTGGCCATGTCGGGCCATGATTGGCCATGTAAGGTCATGATTGGCCATGTCAGGCCATGATTGGCCATGTCAGGCCATGATTGACCATGTCGGGCCATGATTGGCCATGTCGGGTCACAATGGCTAAGGTCATCCTTTATACCTGAAAGTATTGATAACTTTGGCGTCGTCATTGCTAGCTCGTGGCCACCGCGAGTCGCATGTTTTAAACATCGCCCTCGGAGGCACGTCACAGTACGACCGACGGTCGGCCTGACAACGTCCCGCACTAAGCAACATATTCCTTGGGGGCACAGACAATTTTCATGGGATTTGAAACAACAACCAAATGGTTCTGTGTGTATGAGTTTTTCATTTTTTAAAAAATTGTAACAGTGAAGTCATAAACGTATTGGGTGGAGGTTATAGAAGAATGAGTAGCCACTAAATGGGAATAACGCTAGCGGTTGTCATTTAAGTGCATTCCAGTCACTTGGCGCAACTGACCTATTTCAAGACCAAGGGGCATCACTGTTTCTGTGTCCTGAGACAACTCCATGGTCCATAGACCACATTCACATCTCCTTATAGGTAGTTTAATGTTTAACCACGTACAATGTGACTTTGGGGCTGAAACGGTAGTCGATAACCTTTGACTTAAACAGCGCAATGCGGTCGATAAAAGAAAATATATCTCTTATATTTCTTATTTACTAATGATTTTATATATATATATGTATATATGTATATATATATATTTATTT
>MUZC01004559.1:253664-266513 GCA_002072015.1 Radix auricularia | reverse complement strand
ATAGAACGAGATAAGATACCACACACTTGGCATCGCATCTCAACAATGACTACGCCACGCAAATATTTACTGATTAAAGCTACAAACCAATTTTTCAATATGTCGGTTTAATTGTTATTTCTGATCCTGTCAGAGAAGCTGGAGCTCTCTCTCTCTTCACNTTGTTTTTTCTGATCCCGTCAAAGAAGGTGGAGCTCTCTCTCTCTTTACCCCCCCCCCCACCCACCAAATCACACTTTCCCAATTTTTTTATACTTTCTGATGCTATTTCGTTGTACGTTGTATTGTCCCTTGATGACCTACTAGACAATGACGCATCATGCCATATGTTGTATTGTCACTTGATGACCTACTAGACAATGACACATCATGCCATATGTTGTCACTTGATGACCTACTGATGAATGACGCATCATGCCATATGTTGTATTGTCCCTTGATGACCTACTGAAGAATGACGCATCATGCCATATGTTGTATTGTACCTTGATGACCTACTGAAGAATGACGCATCATGCCATATGTTGTATTGTCTCTTGATGACCTACTAGACAATGACGCATCATGCCATATGTTGAATTGTCCCTTGATGACCTACTGAAGAATGACGCATCATGCCATATGTTGCAAGTAATCAGGTACAACATTTCAAAGACGCCTGGTTCAACTTGAATACAATGAAATCTAACCCCCCCCCCAACCGACTCCACATCTCTTAACTCCGTTGCCCCACCCCCCTCGACCCACCCATCGAATCCACCATCCTGGTGGCGACCGACAAGACAATAACAAACTAGACAAGAACTCAATAGATTCTCTATTGTTCTAATGTCTTTCTTACTTTCTTTCTTTCTTTTCACGCCACTGCTTTTATTTACCGCCTTGTTGTGTACGAGGCTATAACGAGGGGCCCCTATTGAGATGAGGACAGAAGGGAGAAAACCCCAATCTATTGTGGGCCGTAGATAACTTGCCTGTTTATAAACACAGTAGAAACAGTTGTTTAAAGCAAGGGTGATAATCATGTGTTTCGCGGGGAAGGCTCGAGCACCCTGTCTGGCTCTAGCTTGATGTTCTGGGTGAAAGACGAAAGAAAAAAATATTTTGTTCGGGTTGGTTTAAAATTTATTGCGGCTTAGAAAATAATTAAATAAGATTTTTTTATAAACAATATACAAATTTTATTTTATTTGTATCTTTAAATAGTTCCGCCTCTTTTGTTTTCCAATATTTATAAAGAAAAATTTAAAGCATGGGATTTGTTTCCATTCGTCTTGTTGGTATCTTTGGCTTCACTTGTTCAATCACGCTACTTCCAGCGTGTTGGGTTGATCGTAATGTGTTATAAACATCCTCGAGCTGTGGGAAAACTTGACTGTTTGGCGAACCGTAAACTATTTGAGCTCTTGTGCTAAACTACCTCATGTTTGTACCGCCGTTTTAATGATGATGTTTGCTTCATTTGGTTTCTCCCCAACATCATCATGGCATTTCATCTAAATTACATTTATAGCACTTTAAACATATGACGAAACGTTCAGGAATGTAGTCAGAAAACTGATGAAAACTTTATTATTTTTTTAAAATATATTTTTATAAATGTCAAGGAGTGTCATACACTTAGAGCAGCGGTCTCCAAACTTTTGTGCCGGGGGGCCCGCATTTACTGCAGTTTGGGGTGGACTACACACAGATTTGTGGTAAGGTACAGGTAAACATAGTATCTTTTTAAAAAAATAAATAAAAGGTTTCCACGCGCCAGATGAGAGGGCCTCGCGGCCCGCATCTGGTCCGTGGGCCGTAGTTTGGAGACCCCTGAGCTAGAGCACTGAAAGCGTTTTAAAGGAAGACCTTGTACAATGCTTGAGACAAAGTTATCAGACCCTTGTTAAGAAAGTAGAATGGCTCTACCGATGTCTCATTTTCAGAAATGACAACACATGAATTAAGAAACGTCTGCTGTAGAACACATGATTTATGAATCGAGTTCTGTTGAATGCGTTACTTAAGTTATGAGTGTTGTTAAACACATGACTTAAGGAATTGTTGCTCTTAAAACACACGACGTGTAGACGTGAAACACATGGCTACAGAAATGTTTACTGGACTTCAGAAACATGTTCTGTTTAAAAAAACGACTTAGGAAACGATAGCATTAAACAAAGTCAAAGATGTTTCAATTTATGAGTTTTTTTAATAAAATAAATCAATACATTTTACCGGTTTTCTTTACTGAAAAAAACTGATATGACCTACGAACTGGCATGACATACAAACTGACATGACATACAAACTGCCATGATATACAAACTGACATGACATACAAACTGGCATGACCTAAAAACTGATATGACCTACAAACTGACATGACCTACAAACTGACATGACCTACAAACTGACAGGACATACAAACTGAAACCTACAAACTGGCATGACCTACAAACTGATATGACCTACAAACTGACACCTACAAACTGGCATGACCTACAAACTGATATGACCTATAAACTGACACCCACAAACTGCCATGACCTATAAACTGACATGACCTACAAACTGACATGATTTACAAACTGGCATGACCAAGTAACTGATATGACCTACAAACTGATATGACCTACAGCTGACATGACCTACATACTGATATGGTCTACAAACTGACTTACAAACTAACCTGACCTACAAACTGACATGACCTACAAACTGACAAGTCCTCCAAACTGACATGACCTAGAAAGACATTTGCAGTTCTAAAGATGATTCACGCGGTGTAATAATATCGTCTGTCCCGTTGTGTTGCAGGCGCCATCTTGTCTTGTTAGCAAGGCGGTAATAAGCCAACATTTGGCTCTGGAAACAAACGATCACACCTAACAAATAAGACAGGTCAGAAATTGGTCGCGGGGACGCCCCTGACAGTAAGCCATCACTGAGAAATATAGGGCTACACTCTACCGCTGGAAAACGTGCATAAATAAACAAGGGTCAGTTAACGTGGGTTGTCATATAGACACATGTCAGTTAACATGGGTTGTCATATAGACACATGTCAGTTAACATGGGTTGTCATATAAAGACATGTCAGTTAACGTGGGTTGTCATATAGACACATGTCAATTAACGTGCATAGTCTTATAGACACGTGTCAGTTAATGTGCATTGTCATATAGACACATGTCAGTTAATGTGAGTTGTCATATAGACACATCAGGGTTGCCAACTCAATAAAATAACATTTACTGACAAATATAAGAACTGTCAACAAAATTTCCCGACTAAAAAACTTTTTTACGGATACATTTAACATACCATGTTGACCTTAAAACGAACTAATATGAACCATAATCCAATCATTGTAGCTAAAAAATGTAACGTCTCCATATAAGCACATCTCTATTACCATGCTCATATTTTATAACATTAGTTTCTTGTATGATATTCATCATCAGTGACAGTTTAATTCCTCCTGCTTATAAGCATACATCGAAACATTTACACTGTCGATCATTGTGGGAGAAATTTTTCCCGTCCATTTCTCGCAGTCAGTAAAGTTTCCAACATTTGAGTAGACAATTTGTTTCTCAAGTTGGTTTTCAATAAACTAACAGAAGAAAAAAAAGCTCTACTCGTGCTGTTCCATCTGGAAGCGCCAACATTGTTTGTGCAAAGTTCGAAAGTAGCGGAAATCTGTACTCTTGTTTTCGATATTTCTAGTCATTTGTCCAAAGCCAGAAAGCACCATAACCTCCGTCGGCCTTGAAGTTGCTTAAATCCGCAACTTGGTAATCAATAAACTCGGCCTCTAAACAATCAAAATCTGCTGGAGACACAATTTGTGGAAAAAGCTGGGGCATTTCCAAAATTTCCGACTGTTCCACCGATATTCTGTTAGTGGGTTTTGGTACTGACATGAGCTTTAGCACTCTGTTGCTAATAGGCATTCTATTCTGGATTGCACTGACTGCATTGGTATAAAATGCAAAGAACATCAACATAAAACTTTTCAACAGTCGATGGATCATCTACGTCTTACAGCTGCTGTTTAGTTTGATAACCAATTAATAACTTATCGTGTGATTTAAAGTTTGTACTTTCCTAGCTGTCCAGAAAGCTCTTACACATTATTGATGGAGCGCTGGATGCCACTAAAACAATTTAGAAATTAAAATTTGAATCAAGAAAACAGATATCACAAAAATGATTTACCGATTTTGTTTTAATCGTTTAGATTCCACGTTTTGTTAATTTTTTTAACGGATATCATTTTTTTTTTTTTTACGGAATTTTACGGACAGGCAATTTTACGACAAATCTTTACGGACTGTCCGTAAATTTACGGACGGTTGGCAACCCTGAGACACAGGTCAGTTAAACGTGGGCTAAGAACTGTAATATCACCTGGTTTATTCGAATATCCACTAAAAGAATAAATTTCGGGTTCCCTCGACAGAAAACCAGATTTGGTCTGTCTTTGAATATAACCATAAATAGGGGGAAGTAACGAATTTGCGTAACTTTGATTTATAGCCCAATTAGTGACACGAGTTTATAAATATAGATAAATAAGAGTTCAAATATGACATCTTAAAAAGTACGGCATGTGGGCAAATAGGACACATTCACTAATACAACATGTTTGTTGTATCTTTAATTCTATCTCCATTTATTGTATCTTAGAGTCTATTTCCATTTATTGTGTCCTTGAGTCTATTTCTATTTATTGTATCTTAAAGTCTATTTCCATTTATTGTATCTTAAAGTCTATTTATATTTATTGTATCTTAAAGTCTATTCCCATTTATTGTATCTTAAAGTCTATTTCTATTTATTGTATCTTAAAGTCTATTTCCATTTATTGTATCTTAAAGTCTAGTTCCATTTATTGTGTCCTTGAGTCTATTTCCATTTATTGTGTCCTTGAGTCTATTTCTATTTATTGTAACAGAAAGCATATTTCCATTTATTGAATCCTAAATTCTATTTCCATTCATTTTTCTGAAAGTTTTTCTGAAAGTATTGTTTCAATACCTGTATATCACCATTTAATGAAAGACAAACGTCTATAAAAGCTTACAATGCGAACCTCACTAAGAGATGAAAAAAATTATGATGCTTGATACCTTTGAAACAACGTGTGCCCCCCCCCCCCCCACGACTCCCATTTGCCACATCCATAAAGGATGGTCAAAACGATGACCATCTTCATGAACCAAACATGCGTGACCCTTAAAGACTGCCCCTCCACTGCAAGCCCACCTCACGGATAAGTTGAAGCCCCACCGGTTGACGCCATGTTTGACAATAGAACGCACTGGTATGAATTTTAAAACGGACCGAGAGAGCCACCGGCCGTGCCAGACATGGCATTCACCCGAGACAACTGCGTCATAACTTTTTCAAGCAGCTCGTGAAATTTTGATGCCCCCGGTGTTTTGTGATCAGGAATAATTTCTCCCCTCGATCGCATGCTCGTCTAAAACGCCTGAATGAGATTTGAAATAAAAATAAGACTTCCGTTATTTGAGAAAACTGCCGCCACAAAAGAGCGAACGTCTTATGTAGGCGTTATGAGAGTGCATCTTAATTCTCTGGTTGGATAGGGGTCAGCGATCGTCAGTCGCGGGCTGCACTAAAGTGGACAGGTGATCATCAGCACGTGGTGTCTATCATTTCCTCGGATTAAGGATTCTGTTTGTCCTCGTTTGTTCAAGGAGGGACGCCTCGTTTATGAGCTGGACGACGCTTGAGTGCGCATGTCTGAGACCGCGTGGGAGGATGTAGGAGTTTTGTCTTTCAACTATTAAAAGCGTGTCTCCATAAAGTGTATTCAACCAATCATCACTCAAGGAATTGAAGCATGCGTGATGACAGTTATCTATAAGTTCAGCACAGCCATTCGAGCGCTCCTTGAAAAACTTGACTGCCACAAGTCAAACGAAGAAGTTGGGTTTCCGATAAAGAATAATTTTAAATGGTCGTTTTAACAAAACCGCAACTGATGCGATATGTTTTGGACGGGTTAAAAAATTAACGATTAGCAGCTTCATAAATTAACTAACCCCCTCACCCACCCCCACCCCCCAAACACACACACAGCTTGAAAAAAAAATTCAAAAAATTAAAATACCAATAATATTCGGATGCTGAAATGAATATCAAGTGTCTCTTTAAGATTTCTTAGATACTAATATCTTGGTTTCAAGAATTGTGACGGTTATTTTCATTAGATCCTTTCACTTGATTGAACTCCATACCGCCTCGTAGAGAGATTAATTGTTAGTCTATCACAGGGGTCTCCAAACTACGACCCTCTCATCCGGCCCCTTGAGACCTTTTACTCTAAAAAAAAGATACTATTTTTACCTGTAGCTTACCACAAAACTGTCTTTTGTCGGCCCCCAAACTGCTGTTTGACAGTAAATGTGGAAGAACGGTTAGGAGACCCCTGTTATATCGCAATCACTACACTTTCCTGCCGCTATTTTCAATAGGAGAAATAAATATTTGACTTTATCCAAAGTCAGCGTGACCCGTTTTTAAAGTAAGAAAATATATGAAATGAAAATTGAAAAAAAACAAGTATTTACAAAGTAATTTACTAAATAAAAAAATTAATTTTTTTTTTTTTTTTAAAAAGTCCGGTAAGCCCCTATGAATGTCTTCAGTCTTTCAACACATCTAATATTGGTTATTTAAAGGTACCTAATGAGTACATGAACAATAAAATAAAACTTTAACTTGAATAATTTAATATCTTCAGATTTATGATCACGTCTTGTGTTCCGTGTTTTGTAACCAAGGTCACGTCAGAGATCAATGATACCAAACTTGAACACACTAACTGGTCCCACACTAACTGGTTCTCACACTAACTGGTTCTTACAATAACTGGATCTCACACTAACTGGTTCTCACACTAACTGGTTCACACACTGGTTCTCACACTAACTGGTTTTCACACTAACTGGTTCTCACACCAACTGGTTCTCACACTAACTGGTTCTCACACTAACTGGTTCTCACACCAACTGGTTCTCACACTAACTGGTTCTCACACTAACTGGTTCTCACACTAACTGGTCCCCCACTAACTGGTTCTCTCACTAACTGGTTCTCACACCAACTGATTCTCACACTAACTGGTTCTCACACTAACTGGTTCTCACACTAACTGGTTCTCACACTAACTGGTTCTTACAATAACTGGATCACACACTAACTGGTGATCTCACTATCTGGTTATCACACCAACTGGTTCTTACACTAACTGGTTCTCACACTAACTGGTTCTCACACTAACTGGTTCTCACACTGGTTCTCACACTAACTGGTTCTCACACTAACTCATTCTCACACTAACTGGTTCTCACACTAACTGGTTCTTACAATAACTGGATCTCACACTAACTGGTTCTCACACTATCTGGTTCTCACACCAACTGGTTCTCACACTAACTGGTTCTCAGACTAACTGGTCCCCCACTAACTGGTTCTCACACTAACTGGTTCTCACACTGGTTCTCACACTAACTGGTTCTCACACTAACTCATTCTCACACTAACTTGTTCTCACACTAACTGGTTCTCACACTAACTGGTTCTCACACTAACTGGTTCTCACACTAACTGGTTCTCACACTAACTGGTTCTCACACTAACTAGTTCTTACACTAACTGATTCTCACACTAACTGGTTCTCAAACTAACTGGTTCTCTCACTAACTGGTTCTCACACTAACTGGTTCTCACACTAACTGGTTCTCTTTGTCCCAGTAAAAGAAATGCTACGTTTTTTCCCCCTCAAAATATGATCTTACTTGTAAAGATTTTTTTTTGTTCTTTAAAATAACAATAGAAATATTGAGAAAATAACATCAAATATGGCACCAAATGTTCCTAGTAAATATAGAAAGACTGTCAAAACTTACAGCTGAGGAGTTCTGTAGTAAATATTGCTACGTCTTTTTTTCCGTGGATTTGTCTTAGGCGTCTGCTGTCTGTTGTATTTTATGGCACTTCTGATGAGATCCACATGTCATCGCCGAACCAGAGGAGTGGGCTGAGGGGTGCACATATACTCCCGACCCCCCCGGGGCGCCGTAATGGGGTCTCCCAGCTGAATATGTGACACGATAGCCTCGATGTGGACATTTTTATGTTCAGCCCTCTGGTGTGAACTGTGAGGGGAAATATTGTTTTGGCAACGGCACGGCAGTCGCAGGTCACGTGAGGCACTTACCTTTCTTTACCGTCCGAATAAACAAAGGGCAGGTTTTCTGAGAATTTATCGGCGCTTCCATGAAAGGTGTCTGAAAGGAGTAATGTATGAGTTGAACGTGTCTGAGACCGTCTCATCTTGTATCGTCTGAGACCGTCTCATCTTGTATCGTCTGAGACTGTCTCATCTTGTATCGTCTGAGACTGTCTCGTCTTGTATCGTCTGAGACCGTCTCATCTTGTATCGTCCGAGACCGTCTCATCTTGTATCGTCTGAGACCGTCTCATCTTGTATCGTCTGAGACCGTCTCATCTTGTATCGTCTGAGACTGTCTCATCTTGTATCGTCTGAGACCGTCTCATCTTGTATCGTCTGAGACTGTCTCATCTTGTATCGTTTGTTTTGGGGAAAAAACCATTCAAATTGTCAACTGTGTGGAGAGGGAAAATGATAAAAATGAACTTTTTTGGAGAGGTCATATAAGTTTGCGCGATAGTTCCTTTTTAAAGTCATGTAAGGTCAGGGGCTAAAATAAGAATGAGATTGACAGCTTTATGAGAGCCGCTAGAAATGTGACGGTGAACCTATGCCACGCGTGCCACAGACGGCACGCAAGAGCCTCATCAGCAGGCACGCTACTAAAATATTACTTCGTTAATCCAACCACTGCCGTGACAATTGGTGTTGGCCCTTTTTGTTGGCACTTTGTGTTGGCACTTTTGTGTTGGTACTTTGTGTTGGTACTTTTTGTTTTCACATTGTGTTGCTACTTTGTGTTGCCGCTTTGTTTTGGCACTTTGTGTTGGTACTTTGTGTTGGCACTTTGTGTTGGTACTTTGTGTTGGCACTTTGTGTTGGTACTTTGTGTTGCCACTTTGTGTTGGCACTTTGTGTTGGTACTTTATGTTGGTACTTTTGTGTTGGCACTTTGTATTGGCACTTTGTGTTGGCACTTTGTGTTGGCACTTTGTGTTGGTACTTTGTTTTGGCATTTTGTGTTGGTACTTTGTGTTGGTACTTTGTGTTGGCACTTTGTGTTGGCACTTTTGTGTTGGTACTTTGTGTTGGCACTTTGTGTTTGCACTTTGTTTTGGCACTTTTGTGTTGGCACTTTGCTATATAAAAGTGGGGGCATGCGGCCCCGAAAAGTTTCGCCATCACTGCTCTAGAAGGTTCCATAAACTCCGTTCGCCAAGTGAGAGTAGCTACATGTTAAATTGAAGTTACTTACTGACATCATGACGTCACTATGCAGGTGTCCAGAATGTCCGATACATTATATCTGTAGACCAAAACTGAGCAGACGTCACTTATCGTTCAAACTTGATGAAGACAACCAGTGTTTTCTTGACAAAACAAAAAATAAAAAATTTTCAACCTATCTGAAAAAATAAAGTAAACAAATTTTTAGTATTTATGTATTTTTTGCCATAAACAATGTTTAAAAGTAAAAATTTTTCATCTAACACAACCCTCATTTAGACATAGGAATAACAACACTTTCCTTTTTTTGTCTGTATGCTTGAAGAAAATCAAACAAATTCTCGTTCTTTCCGTCCGGAATTCTGACGTGGTAAGTGTTGCCTGATGAAAACAGGAAAACAAACACTTTATCAGCCTTTAAAACTCTAATAAAAATACAAGACCAGACATAAACTTTGGATAAGAGTAGGACGCAATAAGCTTCCGTATAACAGATAAGGTAAGTTTAATTATTGCATTATCTTTCTTTTTTTTTATATTAAGTAATTGTTATGTTTAACGCATAGCGACTTGATCATTATATTAATAAATTAGAAAGTAGCACCTGGGGCTATTCATGTAACGAGAGCAGTTTGACAGAAGAAAAGAATATTTCTCTATCTCTGACAGCATAGCTAGGTCAGAGAAACGTGATAATGTTAAATGTTGGGACGAATGGAAAGGGACAGAACTCGAGAGCGGTGCTTTAATTAAAGAAGCCTAACAGGACAGCTCCCGATGCACACAACTACAGAACGTAATACACGTCATCATCATCTGCTCTGACAACTCCTACCACGAGAGACCCCTGCACCAACACCATTAGGCGAGGCATCCACATAATTCAGCACTCGGTAAACCTCGCAGAAGATGGCGGCGATCCATCATGCCAAGCGCGCATACCGGAAGTATATCTTATACTTATTATGATTGGACAAAGTAGGGGTCTTCCCACAAAGTAATTGCCTGAGAATGCAGCAAGCGAGGGGCCCCGCTTTATTGCCCTCCGTTGCTGATAATGTGCTGTCGTGTCGGATTTGCTTCACCTACGGCCTGCAGCAACCCCCACCCCACCACTTGCTTCACCTATGGCTTGCCCGGCGTTCACGAGGCAGCAAACCTCCCCCCACCCCTTCCTTCCCCTGCCTCGTTTACACCTCCCTGCCTTGTTAGCAGGTTTAAGACAGAAAGGAATGCTCTACTTACAGCCTGGTGAGATCGTTTGGTGGTTCCGCACGTTTTGGCGTGGTCTTGGTTGACAACGATGTACACCTGGGGCAAGGGCGCTAGCCGTTCTTTACTCAGGGTTCTCAAATCTTTCAATGTGTCCAGGGCGCTAGCCGTTCTTTACTCAGGGTTCTCAAATCTTTCAATGTGGCCAGGGCGCTAGCCGTTCTTTACCCAGGGTTCTCAAATCTTTCAATGTGTCCAGGGTGCTAGCCGTTCTTCACTTAGGGTTCTCAAATCTTTCAATGTGTCCAGGGCGCTAGCCGTTCTTTACTCAGGGTTCTCAAATCTTTCAATGTGGCCAGGGCGCTAGCCGTTCTTTACCCAGGGTTCTCAAATCTTTCAATGTGTACAGGGCGCTAGCCATTATTTACTTAGGGTTCACAAACTTTTAATGGAACATACTTTTTTCAAATGTCAAATTAAATAAACCCACTTTCTTTATTTAAGAGAAAAACACGAGGAAGAAAACAAAAACAATGTGCGCAGGGAAAGGGGGTGGTGCGGGGGCCGTTGATAATGTTTAAAGCAGTATAGTGTTTGCCATATCTCGGTATGTAATAATACTATTTTAGACAAGGAGGTAATAAACAAAACAAAAATAATGCTTTTTCCCTTTATAAATATTGAAGGAAACATTCTTTATCAAGATGTATCTATTTATATAATTCTCCTCATGGTCCAACCGTGCCGGACACCAAGCTGTCTAACCCCACCGACCAATCAGCTGGCAAAAAAGGTAGTGCAGAGTATTGGGGGTCATCGAGACCAACAATGCGTTCAATTGAGGTCAATTACTTTGTTCTTTCAGAACAACAGAATAGCATGTATTTCGTAGTGTAGTGGTTATTACATTCGCCTAACACGCGGAAGGTCGTAGCTTTAAGCCCCAGCTAAGACATTACTTTTATACTTTTAAATAACGTTTGTGTTTGTGGCCGTTCATTTCCCACTTTCTTTTCGAACATGACTTCGCAGCACGGCTGTAAGCTTTGTTTCTCGACATTGACACAATATCTTCGTGCTCTCCGTTGTGCTCAGTGACAGAAAAGTAATCACACACTCTCCTCAACAAATACTTTCATTAAATGAATAATTTTAGTCAACCTCCCTCGCTCTCCAGGCATGCGCAACTGTGTGTAACCGCAGCAGTGTGTACCTCATTGCTCATATGTTCTCAGTCGCTTTGGTATCTCCTACAGTCGTCTGAGCCACGTTGCCTTTCCATTGTTCTCTTCGATTCCGGCTGGTTTGGTTTGATAACAGGGCCAAATGTTCAAAAAGATATGTCTGCGTCTTCCAAAACGTGTTTTCAGTCATGCACAATTGTATGTTGCACTTTCCAGAGTTCCTTCTTTTCATTCACTCACAGTAGTTTGCCCGAAACCCCCCCCCCCTCATTTGGACAACTGTGTTTTTCAAAAAGTCTTCATTCGTCACTAACTCATTAGCGGCGTATGCTACGACGCGGGTCGGCTAGTAGTATAATAACGTTGTAAATAAACTAGGTCAAGGCCACAAAGCTAATTCACATTGACGAAAAATCCAAACATGACCTGTAGAGTAGTCCTATCCGAGTATCTTATCTTATCTTATCTTATCTTATATGTTACAGATGCTCCTTCTGTACAGAAGATTATTGCGTCCTACGCATTTCTATGGTTTGTGTTTAGTCCTGTATTCTACTAGAGTTTTAAATGATGATAAAGTGTTGGCTTTTCTGGTTTCTTCAGGCAACCCAATCCTCGCCCGAATACCGGACGGAAAGAAAGAAAACTTGTATGTGTTTGTTCTTGCATATGGAATAAGAAAGGTGTTTTTATCTTTATGTTTATCTGAGGGTTGTATTAAGTTATATTTGTGTTGTATTTCTAAATTAGAATTAATAGCCTTATGTATAACGAGCAAAATACCCGTGCTTCGCAACGGGGTAGGCACAATATGAGTAACTTTATTTAGTTTTGGGTCTCAAATTCTCCTTAAAAATTAATATAAACGGATCTGGAAATTAGGGTTGTGATAAATCAAACCCTTCTTAATAAAAACAAAGATAAGTGTGTCGAGAAAAATAAACATATTATTAGTTTAATTTCTACCCATCAATATTGGTATTTCTGCTTTTATACAGCAACATCATTATCATCCGTGGCTCTACAGCCCAT
>MUZC01004559.1:221306-246688 GCA_002072015.1 Radix auricularia | reverse complement strand
GGGGACACGGTTTGTCGTTGTCGTTTTTTTCCTTTCAAATTTTACTTTCCTAAAGTTCAGAAATTTACAGCTGGTTGCAGAGTTTTTTCCGTCTAGGGGTGGGGGTGGGGGTAAAATCATATATCCATTTCCCAGCAGGTCTCTAGTGACAAAATTGCTTTTGCCTTGATTTTTGGTCCTGACTTTGCGTCAAACACACTTGAACGTAAAGTCAGATTCGCGTCACTATGACGCCTATGGTACCCTCGACGTTTGCTTGTGCCCTATGACTCTAGCGTCTAAATTCTTCTTTAACTTTATGAATTTTTGGGGGGGTTAAATTATATTTTTGACAGAAGAATTTGTCCCAGCAAATACTTAACGGTAATTCATCCAAATCCTGTCAATTAATTCGTCAAATATTCATTCTACTGGCAGGTTGTGAGGATACCCAAAAAAGTTTTAGGGTTATTGGAGTCAGCTGCTGATATTCTCAATGTTCGGCTGTTTCCTTTTTTAAAAAAAATATATAAAAAATAATGTTAAAACTATAATATTAAGAAAAGTGCTGATCTAAATCAGAAGTCTGCAATAGTTCTTTCACTTCTCTCTCTCTCTCTCTCTCTCTCTCTCTCTTAATCTCTCGCTCTTCATCTCTCTCTCTTTCTCTCTCTTAATCTCTCTCTCTCACTCTCTCTCTCTCTCTCTGTCTTAATCTCTGCCTACTTCTCTCGTATGAGACGAATGTTGAGTTGATAGTTATATATAAACATGTGTGATAAAAGAATGCTATATTTGTATGTTAAATATTCAAAACCCAGATCTGCTAAAAATGGAGATGGTCGTAAAATAAATCTCCGATCTTGTTAACGAAAACAAAACCAAGCTGAATGAGAATCAGAAAGCCGCCATCTTTCTCTTCGTTTTGTAGCGTTAAAGATGTCAGGTTAAATATTAACAGGGAACTATTTCTCAGTGTTTGTGACAGGGACGATTGTGTACAGGGACTATTGTGTACAGAGATGATTGTGGACAGAGACGATTGCGTACTGGGACGACAATTGTGTACAGGGACTATTGTGTACTGAGATGATTGTGTACAGAGACGATTGTGTACAGGGACTATTGTGTACAGGGACGATTGTGTACAGGGACGATTGTGTACCGGGACGATTGTGTACAGGGACGATTGTGTACAGGGACGATTGTGTACAGATACGATTCTTCAAAACACCACCGAATATCTCACACACTCTAATTTTTTAAACCCACAAAAATTGTTTTTATTTTTATTGATCATCACTAAGATAAAAGTTCGTCAAATATAAAAGTCCTTAAAAAAAACTTAAGCAACCCAAATGTAATTCATTTATAAAATAATTTGTACTTGCGAATAAATCTACAGGAATTTAGACCCTTGAGAGAAAATGGCCGGGTTGGTGGTAAGAAGGGGGGTTGCTCATAAGGATCATCGAGTTCAAAAAAACACTTTATTACATGGGAATAAATCATCGCCAGTATTCTTTGAAATAAGTTCCCACTTTGAAAGGCCATATTACGGGACAAATATTCCCTCTTGTCATCTATGAGCTGTTAGGGCGCTCCGTGTAGCCAGTTGATAAAAGGCCGAATAACAAAATTACAACACTGACCTCGCAGCCATTCTTGTTTAATCACGTGGTCTTCAAATTTATGGCGTGCACATCAAAGGGGGAGACCACTTCGATTTGAAACTGGTACAAACAATATATTTTCACGCCTGTTGTACGGCCGCGAGTGCCCAGAGCAAAGGAGAGTATTGCGAGGGCTTTAAAAGAAAAGGACACGAGGGTTGGGTTGGGGGGGGGTAATGATTCCCGGTTTTTCAAATAATTTCTTGTTCCAGTTTTATTGAGTGACAATAAGCATAAAAGTTGGACGTGTGGAGACTAACAAGTCAAGGCGGATCATCCAGAGATGAGTTGTGTCCGGGTAGTGGAGTCCAAGTGGCGGAGCCGTGCTATCGTAGTTGGGAAATATGGTTAGACACGATACGAACCGCGGCGTAGCATACACCGCAGACTTGTTCATACATAGTGCAAAGAACGGGGGCAAAGATCCGACACAAACATCAGCACGAAGAAATGAAAGCGACTCGAGTGAACGTCGGGGGTGGGGGGGGGGAAGAGGACCACTGACAAATTGTTGGTGTCGAAACATGCGCACTGCTGTTTTTGTTACCTGCCCCTTACCCTACACTATTCTCTCTTGCCAACCATAAACTTTGATTGGTCGACCCTACCGAGGGTCATTCGTCATGCTTATTTGCACACGTCTTGAGCTTGATCTGATTTCGGGTGAATTATATGTATAGATGTTCGGAGTCATGACAAGTAACTCACGACCAGTGTTACAACACGTGACAAACAATCTTTGATCTTATAACGACCGGTTGGCTGCCTTCTTTCAATGGTAAAGTAAAAGTGTTGAGAACCATGGTTGAAAAAGAAAGAGAAAGGAGAGAGAGAGAGAGAGAAAAAAAGGGAGAGAGAGGAGGGGGAGGGAGGGAAAAGACAGAGAGAGAAAGGAGAGAGAGACAGAAGAGAGAGAAAGATAAGAGAGAGGAAGAGAAGAGAGAAAGAAAGAGAGAGAGATAGGAGAGAGAGAGATAGAGAGAGAGAGAGAGAGAGAGAAAGGAGAGAGAGACAGAAGAGAGAGAAAGATAAGAGAGAGGAAGAGAAGAGAGAAAGAAAGAGAGAGAGAGAGAGAGAGATAGATAGAGAGAGCGAAAGGGAGAGAGAGGGGGAGAGAGAGGGGAGGGAGGGAAAAGAGAGAGAGAGAAAGGAGAGAGAGACAGAAGAGAGAGAAAGATAAGAGAGAGGAAGAGAAGAGAGAAAGAAAGAGAGAGAGAGCGAAAGGGAGAGAGAGGGGGGAGAGAGAGGGGGAGGGAGGGAAAAGAGAGAGAGAGAAAGGAGAGAGAGACAGAAGAGAGAGAAAGATAAGAGAGAGGAAGAGAAGAGAGAAAGAAAAAAAAAAAGAGAGAGAGAGAGAGAGAGAGAGAGAAAGATGGAATCCATATTGAAAAGAAACATCCGACTTTGTCCACTCTGTTCTCCGACTACAAACACACACACACCACAAGGCCGACCACGATTGCCACGAAGCTGGGCACTAACATGTAAATTTCGACGACTTTATGATAGCTCAATCGATCGCTTTTAGAAATCTATCAGTGAACACGGGTCTCCGCTATCATGAATTGTTCCGGTGCTTGTCAAACCAGTCACTCTTGATCAGGATCAGAAATTTATGACTTATGAATAGTTCCCATGATAATGAAGTACAATTCCTTTTTTTAGTTCTTAATGTTTCTTTCTTCTTTTTTTTTTCTTTAGTCCATGAGAAGAAATGTTTTTATCTTGAGTTTGGGCATTAAAGCAATATTAGACAAGCTTTCATGCGCCATTTTTCACAAGGGGAATAATTCTCTCGTTTATAATCTTAGACTTTGACGTGTCTTCCAGGAACTCCATAAAAACAGCCATATCGCATTTTACAGTGTCGGATCCACCGAGAAGATAAAAAGGTGGCGCTTTTCAGCAAATATTCTATCACTATCTGATGTCATAGTCATAAGCTCAGTGTATTTAAGTCGTTACTGAATTATAACAATTAAAACTTAACCTGGCGGGAGGGGTAAAATCCTTTCAAAACTTTACTTAAGTATACGCCACTGGGTCTCTGTGCCACCGGACGGATGGATAAAATCACCAACAACAACATCACAAATGGCGGATTCGGTCCCCACCTTCAGCGCTGGATGAGAAATATGTTTACAATGACATGGCCAGATCTAACAGTTTGATAACCAGACTCTTATTTAATGTTGATTTGATGCCCATCCACCCCCCCACCCCACCCCCNCCGCCCCCCAGATAACGGTGTCTAATGTCAAGGTTTTAAATTTGAGCAGGGGCCGCGCGTGCCGGCCATGAGCTATGATTAGCCGCGTCAAGATGGGCTTAAAGTAACATAATGGTTGTCCCCGTCCAGAGTGGTCCTCACGTTGTTGGGCTTAAAGTAACATAATGGTTGTCCCCGTCCAGAGTGGTCCTCACGTTGTTGGGCTTAAAGTAACATAATGGTTATGCCCGTCAGGAGTGGTCCTCACGTTGATGGGCTTAAAGTAACATATGGTTGTGCCCGTCAGGAGTGGTCCTCACGTTGTTGGGCTTAAAGTAACATAATGGTTGTGCCCGTCAGGAGTGGTCCTCACGTTGTTGGGCTTAAAGTAACATAATTTCTCTTGTCGTCCCCGTCAGGAGTGGTCCTCACGTTGTTGGGCATTAAAGTAACATAATTTCTCTTGTTGTCCCCGTCAGGAGTGGTCCTCAAGTTGTTGGGCTTAAAGTAACATAATTTCTCTTGTTGTGCCCGCCAGGAGTGGTCCTCACGTTGTTGGGCTTAAAGTAACATAATGGTTGTCCCCGTCAGGAGTGGTCCTCAAGTTGATGGGCTTAAAGTAACATAATTTCTCTTGTTGTCCCCGTCAGGAGTGGTCCTCACGTTGATGGGCTTAAAGTAACATAATGGTTGTCCCCGTCCGGAGTGGTCCTCACGTTGTTGGGCTTAAAGTAACATAATGGTTGTCCCCGTCCAGAGTGGTCCTCACGTTGTTGGGTTTAAAGTAACATAATGGTTGTCCCCGTCCAGAGTGGTCCTCACGTTGTTGGGCTTAAAGTAACATAATTTCTCTTGTTGTCCCCGTCAGGAGTGGTCCTCACGTTGTTGGGCTTAAAGTAACATAATTTCTCTTGCTGTCCCCGTCAGGAATGGTCCTCACGTTGTTGGGATTAAAGTAACATAATTTCTCTTGTTGTCCCTATCAGGAGTGGTCCTCACGTTATTGAGCTTAAAGTAACATAATTTTTGTTGTTCTTGTTGTCCCCGTCAGGAATGGTCCTCACGTTGTTGGACTTAAAGTTACATAATGTCTCTTGTTGTCCCTGTCAGTAGTGGTCCTCACGTTGTTGGGCTTGAAGTAACATAATGGTTGTCCCCGTCAGGAGTGGTCCTCACGTTGTTGGGCTTGAATTAAAATAATTTCTTTTGTTGTCCCCGTCAGGAGTGGTCCTCGCGTTATTGGGGTTTAAATAAGATAATTTCTCTTGTTGACCCCGTCAGGAGCGGTCCTCAAATTATTGCGGTTAAAGTAACATAATTTCTCTTATTGTCCCCCGTCAGGAGTGGTCCTCACGTTGTTGGGGCTAGAGTAACATTATTTCTATGGTTCTCCCCGTCAGGAGTGGTCCTCACGTTGATGGGGTTAAATATTTGACCTGATGTCAGTAATTCATTGCTAACGATGCATTCTTGCTATCGGTCATTTCTTGCTATCGATTGAGTTTTGTCATGAGGACATTTTAGGGATGACACTAAGGCCAACACTAGAGGAGATCTCCACTTTCTACGTCGCGATGGCTGTTAAGCTGTTCTCTATGTTTTGGCTTTAAAAAAACAAAAACAAAAACACTGTCTAGCTTTGCTTCACAAGCAGGTGACGACCTCACCTTCTACCATGCACTTCTTACCTTGAAGATGTATTGAGTTTACCTTCATGTTCATCTTCATCACTCTACGCAGTTCATGTCTCAAAAGTCAAATAAATATTTTGTTGTTGTTGTTGTTTGTTTGTTTGTTCAGCGTTTCTTGTTTTTTGTGCGATATTATTGAAAGTTCATCCGGGTAAATTAAAGGTTTCCGTAGTAACCAATGTAGGTATTTCATATTTTCGTCTGTAGATTCTTTTTAAAAAATCACTCAATCATGAACAACGCTTTTAAGGTAGGAGAACTAGAGAGTCGCTTCTCTGACTCGTGTGTCCACTTCAAACGAATCTGTGCTGGTCATATCGTGTACCGCCCTGCCTGTCATCTCTTCATATAACAACCGAGATTTTGGTCAGTGTTTATGGTAGCCCACAATGCTGGACACATCGTCACAAGTTTTGTTCACGGTATGAACGGCGGTGTTGTAGTCAACACAATGTAGATATTGTAGAGAGCGGGGAGTTGTATTCAATGATGCTCTGTGCATGATCTTTTCAGGCTCTTGATCTTGTACTTTTGTGTCGACCAGGATTTAGTTCCCCTGAGAATCTATCTGAAGATGTTTTATAAAGAAAGCCTCAGTGCTATACTGTCCCTGTATAAAGAAAGCCTCAGTGCTATACTGTCCCAGTATAAAGAAAGCCTCAGTGCTATACTGTCCCAGTATAAAGAAAGCCTCAGTGCTATACTGGCCCAGCAGACATCACAGTTATTTAAGGTCAAATGTTTAGGGTACCTGGGTGACGTATGATACTTTCCCGTATTTCTTTACTCACTCTCAGTCTGTCTGTCTGTCTCTCACTCTCACTCCCCCTCTCACTCCCCCCTCAATCACCTCTCTCTCTCTCTCTCTCTCTCTCTCTCTTTCTTCACCTCTCCATTTCTTTCTCTCTCACTTTCTCCCACTTCCTACATCTCTTTCATTTCAGGTTGAAATATTGTATTGTTGTCTACTCGGCCATGTCTCTAACATTCTATGACGTCATAAGGATCTTGGACTTTTGAGTCTTCCGGTAGAAGGTGGCCTTGACCTTCATTAACTCCCCTTGTAAAAGGAAAGCCTTCTCTAGCTACTCTTATAGTGTATGTGACCATGCTATTCTGACAAGATATCAGACAGCTATATGGCTATATGTTTAGACATAATGGCTGTAGCTGGGCCATGTTATTCTGACAATATATCTCAGCTGCCACATATCAGGACGGCTATGTGAATAGACCAGATGGCTGTAGAGTAGGATGCTGGAAGTGCAAAATTTCACAACATCTAAATGGCAAGACATAAAAGTTTATATACAATCAGTCTAAAACTTAGAAACGTGGAAAGGAAGACGCCCAGACGGCCATGTTGGTCGATATGCCTGGCTGAGCACTGTAGTAGTGGAAGATTATTTGGCTTTTGTTACAAGACACCCAGTCAAGCTTTCGGTTCAAATGTTCTGCTTCCAAACTTTGAGAGCCCCTGGACCTTGGGTCCCCAGGACTTTCCCTTTTATCTCTCTTATGTCCTCTAATACTGCACGTGAGACTTTAAACTCTAGTCTCTATTATCGCAGTGGTCGCTTATCATCTCTGGCACGGCCCTACGAGATTCAGGAAACCTCTGTAACAAGAAGATGGATAGCTTTCTAATATTCTGTATTTGTCTCGGAAACTTAATAATCATTTAATTGAAGGGAGGAAATGGAAAGTTGATGCGAGGGGATGAAAAGGTTTATTACATTTTAATATTAACTTGTTTGGTGTGAGCCGGTGGTTCTCAAAGTTTCTTTATTAAAGCCTTACTTGTACTAGAGAATTTAACACATAGCATCGTTTTTAAAAGTAATGTCTATAGAAGAGCGGGTAAACTTAATGCGATTAATGAAATGCGTGTCTCTTTTTTTAAAAATCCTTTATATTAACTTGTGGTGTCTGAGCCGTGCGACCGACCGATCGTGCGGCCTTGCTGAAAAAACTTTGGATCGATTTTAACCCATTTTCTCGTAAGCTAGCGAGCTGAAATTTTGCAGGCAGACTCATGCCAATGATAAAATTGATTTTTCAAAATTTCAAATCGACCGAATGGACAGTAATTGAATTATTGAATTTCTAATTTATTTTATTTATCTCGAGATAGAGTGTTGTGGTGCGTAATATGTTCAACAAACTTTCATGTCGCGCAATAAGGTGCGCATTACATTGACATTACTTTTTAAAAATATATTCACGATTGGTGCGCATTATATTAAAAACGTTTTACGAGACATGACTAGAATTTTGTATTTGCGGATTGTTTTGCCCTGCGTATTATAATGAACATCCTTATAGTTATGTCTCGTATATAAAGGATTTATAGTGAAACACTTTGTTTTTTACGTTTTAATTTAAATTTTAAAAAAATATTTTAAGAGTTATTTTTATTTGCATTATAATATTTTTTTAAAACGATGAATGCCTGACTGTTCTTTATCTCACGCCACAAAATTTAATGTAAATGATATTTATCAAAAAAAAAAAAAAAAATTAAAAAAAAAAAAATTAAAAAAAAAAATTAAAAATCTTTAATAGAAATATAAGTTTACCTTCTACGTACATCGGTATGTGTTAATTGCAAAATGATATTCTACATATATAGTAATACATTGGCAGAAAAGAAAGCGTATCGATTATTGATTATCTTTTTATTGGATCGATACTTAGTGATTGTGCTGTCGTAAATTAAAGTTTAACATGACTCTATCTAGTGATATCCCATAACATAGCTCTCTCCCTGTAAGATCGTTCCCCCCCCCAACAACCACCTGGCAACCGTTCAGGAACTAGTTACGCCTTTGCACTGTACATCGTTCAGATCCACCTTAAACAGATGGATTTCTGAATCTGGAGACGGAGATTAATAACGAGAAAATAAACGCACACACCCAAACAAACAAACACACACACACACACCGAGAGAAACGTCACGGCGAAATGAAAAATGGTTGTTTTAAAAACATGAAACAAGATTGAAATTAGACACGAAATAATGATGATGATGATATCAAAAACTCCGGATCGAAACAAAAACTGGCGAGATGATCTTTTATCAAATTAGTGCATGCTCGCCCTGGAAACAGATTTGTCATCCTTATCGATGAACGACCGTGTCATAGCTTCCAAGCCTACGAGGGTCTTTGCTGTTTTCGAATGAGATTACAGAAAGAAAAAGTCTTATCTCCACCGGGGAGTTTTATGATAAATTAGACAGTAATGACGCAATGATCACGTGGGCTTCAGTGTTAATCTGAACCCGAGTACTGAAGTAACAGGTCTTCTTATCACGGGGTTTCAAACGAGGGCAAAAACTGGACAGGTCTGACTTAAAGCCTGGCCGCCGCACGAGGAATCATGGGATGTATGAAACGGTACAAAATCAGGTGGAGGGCAACGCTACGGCCAATAAACTAAACCACTGGTTGGGTAAGAAGAAAGTTTTCATACTGGGTTAATAACCACTCGTGTTTTCATACTGGGTTAATAACCACTCGTGTTATTACATAACACGATGTTTACTTGTAAAACACAACCTAAAATCATATATCATGTTCAGTCTCATAACATTAACATATACATATATCATGTTCAGCCTGATGACATTCACATATACACATACACGCTATGGCGGATTACGGGGGGGGGGGGTGAACGGGCTAAAGCCAGGGGCCCCCGACGGTTTTAGTGCCCCCAAACTTTTTATATTTTATAATAAAAATGTACACATGTTTGCACGAACTCTTGAAAATATTATGTATTAAATACATTTTTAAATATTATCTCTACAACTGATCGCGATTCAAACCTGATAGTCTTAATAATCGAAAAACTTAGAGAACATAGTATAAATTATAGTTTAATTTTTAAAATTTCTCGATTTAGACAAGCTCCGCTGGCCGTGTGGAAGGAGTATAGGCTCGTAATGCAAGCGTTGTCGGGTTCGATTACCAGGAGTGGAATGTAATTTTTTTCTTTTCACACTTAATTGTAATATACCGCCAACACTTCAAACAGTTATTTCTTCGTGTTCGTTTTTTTTCTCATTATTAATATTTAGTTACAGTCTTATATTAGCTGTTAAAAAATAATTTTATTTTAAGGGATACTGGCTGGATAGGGCCCCCGTTTCATTGCAGCCCGGGGCCCCGTGCAGTCTTAATCCGCCCCTGTATACACGTCACATAGCCGTACGCAACAAACATTGCAAACACTCGCATGTACATAAACACGTATACGAGGAGTCTAAATCTACACATATAAAAACTCCTATTACATATACTCCAACATATTAAACAATACCGCATAACAGACATTCATCATACTAAAGCTCATTGCAGACATTCATCATAATAAAGCTCTTTGCAGACATTCATCAAACTAATGCTAATAACATACATTCATCATACTAAAGCTCTTTGCAGACATTCATCAAACTAATGCTAATAACATACATTCATCATACTAAAGCTTAATCATAAACATCAGCAAACGAATCATAAATTGTTCAAGCAAGAAACTATTTACAACCCAATGCCCTTCAAACTAATATCCTCTAGCATAAAATTTCATCAATTTTCGTTGTTCTTTTATCTTTAACTCCATTATTCCGACCAAGCAATAATGATTCAACGCCCATGATAAATGTCATCACAGGCAATCATTTACCCTATTAGAAAACGTCAATGTTCCAGTCAACTCACACAACCATTTAGCCTTAAAGAAAACTTCAACGTTCCAGTCACCACAAACAACCATTTAGTCTTAAAGAGATCTTCAATGTTCCAGTCACCACAAACAACCATTTAGTCTTAAAGAGACCTTCAATGTTCCAGTCATGCACCACAAACAACCATTTAGTCTTAAAAAGATCTTCAATGTTCCAGTCACCACAAACAACCATTTAGTCTTAAAGAGATCTTCAATGTTCCAGTCACCACAAACAACCATTTAGTCTTAAAGAGACCTTCAATGTTCCAGTCATGCACCACACACAACCATTTAGTCTTAAAGAGATCTTCAATGTTCCAGTCACCACAAACAACCATTTAGTCTTCAAGAGATCTTCAATGTTCCAGTCATGCACCACAAACAACCATTTAGTCTTAAAGAGATCTTCAATGTTCCAGTCATGCACCACAAACAACCATTTAGTCTTAAAGAGATCTTCAATGTTCCAGTCACCACAAACAACCATTTAGTCTTAAAGAGACCTTCAATGTTCCAGTCACCACAAACAACCATTTAGCCTTAAAGAAACCTTCAACGTTCCAATCAGCACAAACAACCATTTAGCCTTAAAGAAACCTTCAATGTTCCAATCAGCACAAACAACCATTTAGCCTTAAAGAAACCATCAATGTTCCCGGCCTGAAATGTACAGACACAGATAATCCACTTGACACGATAGAAACACAAGAATCCACCAGGTGGCATGCCATCATCAAATGTAATCCACTAGATCTTACCCAAAATATCAGACATTATTATAAAAAAAACAGTATTGTTATACACGAACGCAGACAATCGAACGGACATCATGCAAATACAGAAATTTAGCCAAACATAAAATTCTTAAATAGTCAATCCAACGCACTTACATAAAGACATTCTCTCAGACAATTATGGACAATTATGATTTCGTCCCCACAGCCTGCCTCCACGCCTCGACTAAGTCCGTCCACACATGACCCCTCCCCCACCTACTCGACCCGTCCACACCCACTACGACCTTCATATATCCTTGATAAACAGCGAGAGAATCTCATTACAGCCAAGTTTCCGAAATCCTAAATTTCCTTCGCTGACCGCCAGAAAATTGCTTTAGAATCTACTGACCAAGTCCAGGACTGGAATTCGGACCCCTCGAATTTCCTCCACTAAGCTGGTACAGTTATTACATATAATCCCAACAGTTAAAAGCGAGTAACGGTTGGGGAGGGGGGCGGAGGTTCGAGTAGGGGTGGGAAAGAAGGGGGACAAAGACCTCGCCAACTCCTCGAATTTTTTGGTTTATTACTCGAACACAGTCGAGCGTCAGAGTCCAATTGCTACCCTCGTTTCCATTGTGCGGTAACAGGCCTGGAGTGACGCAAACCAATAGATCTCGTGGAATCTCGTTTGTCTCGGATGCATGGCCACTTTCAAACGAGAATTTAATATCATTTCCCGTCGAAACAAGAAAATACGCGGATTTGGGAGGGGGGAGGGGTAGGGGAGAAGAGGGTGTAAAAAATAATTTTAAAAGCCTAACTTCATTTGTATTTGAGCCTAAAACATTTTTAACACTTTTTTTTTCTTTTCTTATATACAACATTGAGAATATGATTTTACCATTTTCAATATAATTCTCTAACTTCAGACCAGACGATCTTCATCTCCACCACTCCCCCCCCCCTCACTCACTGTTAACCGGTCCTCTTCAAATTCGATGATTTTGATAAACATTACTAACTGGTGGAACAGTTCACCTTGACATTGATATTAATTTTTGGAACAGCTTCATACCCTGACATCATTTTATTATTACTCTAAAATTACTCGTTATAACTGGGAATTTCAGATGCACCATACGTTTGTGTCTCGTGTAAGAAAAAAGAAAGTCCTAAATACAAGATTATGTCTGTCACAGTAACAGCAATGTCAAGGTGAACTGTTATTAAAGTTCACAATGATATCACATCAGAGTTACCTTCAGTTGGTCTTTTTCTTTTCATGCAAAAATTTGCTTGTAAGCCAGGAGTTTATATTTAAAACGCGGGATAGCCTACCCTTGATATATCATATAGATCATCAAATAGTGAGGAAAAAAACCTGAGTGATTAGGGAATAGTTTTATCCGGCATCCTTCCGTCTCGCGAGACGATGGTGCATCACCGTTGGGTTGGGTTGCATTTCCTCGAGTGACTGTGCAGTCCTATCCTTGAGTGACAGTCTTTGCCACAGTTTTTACACACGAGTTCTGTGCTTCCAAATGTTTTGGCCTTTCTCCTAGCTCTTCTGTCTGCAGCCTCCTCCATTCTTCGCTCATCGGCTACTATGACGCCCTCTTTGACAACTGTGCGCCACGTAGATCGGTCTTCTGCCTTACACTCCCAGTCACTTGTATGTATTTTGGCTGCTTTCATGTCCCTTTGACAGACATCTTTAAATCGCAAGCGTGGGCGACCTGTTTTCCTCTTTCCTGAAGCAAGTTCACCATATAGGAGGGCCTTCGGGATGCGGCCGGGGCTCATTCTTTTGACATGTCCTAGCCACCTCAGGCGTCTTTCACTAAGAATTGAGAACATGCTTTGGGTATTGGCACGCGTTAGTACCTCACTATTAGGCACTTTTTCTTGCCATTTAATACCAAGGATGCGGCGCAAGCATCTCAAATGGAAGCTGTTAAGCTTACGCTCTTGTGATGTATACGTGGTCCATGTCTCGCTCCCATATAGTAGTGTACTGATGACACAGGCTCGATAGACGCACAGTTTGGTTTTCTCCGTTAGCTTGGTGTTTTGCCAGATCCGTTTATTTAGTTTAGCCATTGTTGCGGCTGCCTTGCCAATTCTGCTGTTTATTTCTTCTTCAATGGACAGTGTATTGGAGACCTTGGATCCCAAGTAGGTGAAGCTGTCCACAACCTCCAAGTTTTCATTATCGATATTTATGGTAGGAGGAGGTCGAGTGTCTTGGGCCATGATGTTTGTCTTTTTCAAGCTGATTTGCAGACCAAATTCTTTGCAGGCATTGGAGAAGCTTGACACGAGTTGTTGCAAACCAGATTCTGTATGTGCTGTTAGTGCCGCATCATCCGCAAATAGTAGCTCTCGAATTAGGACATCCGTCGTTTTGGTCTTGGCTCGGAGGCGGGCAGTGTTGAAAAGTCCTCCATCAGCTCTGGTATGTAACCAGATTCCCTCACTGCTATCCTTGAATGCGTATCGAAGAAGTACAGAGAAGAATATTGCGAAGAGTGTTGGTGCGAGTACACAACCTTGTTTAACTCCGCTGCTGACAGGGAAGGCCTCTGACTTAGCTCCATCGAACTGTACTGTGCCAAGCATATTTTCATGGAACTGTCTGATGATGGCAAGTAGGTGAGGGGGACATCCAATTTTTGCCAGTATTTTGAATAGCCCGTTGCGACTGACTAAATCGAAGGCTTTTGTAAGGTCCACAAATGCAATGTATAGTGGCATCTGCTGCTCTCTGCATTTTTCCTGGAGCTGTCGTATGGAGAACACCATGTCTATGGTAGACCGACCGGACCGGAAACCACACTGAGATTCCGGATAGACGCGGGATGCTAGGCTTTGTAAACGTTTTAGTATAANTTGCAGACCAAATTCTTTGCAGGCATTGGAGAAGCTTGACACGAGTTGTTGCAAACCAGATTCTGTATGTGCTGTTAGTGCCGCATCATCCGCAAATAGTAGCTCTCGAATTAGGACATCCGTCGTTTTGGTCTTGGCTCGGAGGCGGGCAGTGTTGAAAAGTCCTCCATCAGCTCTGGTATGTAACCAGATTCCCTCACTGCTATCCTTGAATGCGTATCGAAGAAGTACAGAGAAGAATATTGCGAAGAGTGTTGGTGCGAGTACACAACCTTGTTTAACTCCGCTGCTGACAGGGAAGGCCTCTGACTTAGCTCCATCGAACTGTACTGTGCCAAGCATATTTTCATGGAACTGTCTGATGATGGCAAGTAGGTGAGGGGGACATCCAATTTTTGCCAGTATTTGGAATAGCCCGTTGCGACTGACTAAGTCGAAGGCTTTTGTAAGGTCCACAAATGCAATGTATAGTGGCATCTGCTGCTCTCTGCATTTTTCCTGGAGCTGTCGTATGGAGAACACCATGTCTATGGTAGACCGACCGGACCGGAAACCACACTGAGATTCTGGATAGACGCGGGATGCTAGGCTTTGTAAACGTTTTAGTATAACGCGGGCAAAGGTCTTTCCTACAATACTAAGGAGTGAAATGCCGCGATAATTATTGCAATCACTCCTATCACCTTTGTTTTTATATAGTGTCACTATATTTGCATCCTTTAGGTCTTGGGGGATGTAGCCCTGTTCCCAGCAGAGGGACAGAATCTCGTGCAATGGTTGGAGTAAAGCTGTCTTGCCACTCTTTAGAACCTCTGGTGGTATTCCATCATTCCCCGGAGCTTTTCCACAAGCTAGACTGTCAATTGCTTTGCTCAGCTCTTCCTGTGTGGGCACGACATCAAGTTCTTCCATGAGTGGCATATCTGGGATGTCATCTAGAGCGGTGCTGGAGACTGTGGTAACTGTTGAATACAATTCCAGATAATGCTCAACCCACCGTTTTAGCTGTGCTGCCTGGTCTTGAATAATTTCTCCATTTTTGGACTTTAGGGGAGCAGCTTTTGATGTCAAGGGGCCCGTTGCCTTTTTGATGTTTTCGTACATGACTTTTGCATTGCCCATGTCTGCAGCTGATTGTATACTGGAACAGAGCTTAAGCCAGTAGGTATTGACACATTTACGTGCAACATTTTGGGCAAGTGACTTAGCTGTTTTTAAAGCATGCAAATTGTCAGGTGTAGGCTTTTCCCTGTAAGCCATAAGAGCTTTCCTTTTTGCTTCAGTGACGGGTTTCATCTCGTCCCAATGTTCATCAAACCAGTCCGTGTTTTTATGAGATTTTTTGCCAAAGGCTTGTATTGCGGATGTATAGATTGTGTCTCTCAGTTGCGTCCATTTGGAGTCAATGGTGACGCATGGGGACATCTTTGAGAGACTTTCCTTCACCTTGTCTTTGAACAGCTGCGCTATCGTAGGGTCTTTCATGCAGGAGGTATTGATGCGTGGACTTCCCTTTTTCTTTGTGTGGTATGAGTTTTTCCTCATTATTCGTACTTTGCTGGCGACAAGGGAATGATCCGTGTCACAGTCGGCACTGTGATAGCTGCGAGTGAGTAGGACGCTAGCTAGTTGTGCACGCCTGGTGATAATGAGGTCCAGCTGGTGCCATTGGTGGGATCGAGGGTGTCTCCAAGATACTTGATGTATATCCTTGCACTTGAAGAAAGTGTTGGTCACACACAAGCCTCGTGAGCAGCACAATTCCAGGGAATAGTTTTATACAGTGAATAAAGTCATGTGCTAAAAGTCAGACATTTGTCATAGCCAGATGTTTGTCATAGCCAGATGTTTGTTATAGCCATATGTTTGTCATAGCCAGATGTTTGTCATAGCCAGATGTTTGTCTTAGCCAGATGTTTGTCATAGCCAGATGTTTGTCATAGCCAGATGTTTGTCATAGCCAGATGTTTGTCATAGCCATTGTGTCATTGAGTAGAAACTTACGTCTTTTTGAGCTGACACATGGACTATGAGTATGGGGGGTGTGGTTGGATACGTGGACATGTGACTATGAGGGGGTGTGGTTGGATAACGTGGACATGTGACTATGAGGGGGTGTGGTTGGATAACGTGGACATGTGACTATGAGGGGGTGTGGTTGGATAACGGTTTATTCATTGACATCAGGGAAGACATCGTCATCGGGACCTTTTTGACATCGCCTCAGTGGAATAGCGGGGAAAATATGATCAAACCGTTTCACATGCATAGTCAGAGTGGAGAAGTCAGGGATAGGCCATAAATAGTCAGAGTGGAGAAGTCAGGGATAGGCAATAAATGGTCAGAGTGGAGAAATCAGGGATAGGCAATAAATGGTCAGAGTGGAGAAGTCAGGGATAGGCAATAAATGGTCAGAGTGGAGAAGTCAGGGATAGGCCATAAATGGTCAGAGTGGAGAAGTCAGGGATAGGCCATAAATGGTCAGAGTGGAGAAATCAGGGATAGGCCATAAATGGTCAGAGTGGAGAAGTCAGGGATAGGCAATAAATGGTCCGATTCGAGAAGTCGGTGGTCTAACATAAATGTTCGGAGTATGGAAGCGTCATAGCTGTTGTGACGTCATTTAAAAAGTAACGACTGGTACTATGGCGTTGGCTTAGGTTAGCCCCTCCCCCACCCCAGCGCCGCCGCCCAGGATATCTGCAGGTGACAACTAATACCGCTCCTCATCATGGAGAGAAAATTCAAGTTAGAGAACTAGTGGGAAAATAAGATAGAGAGAAGACTGAAGAAATAAACACGAAAAGAGAGTGGGAGAAAGGAAGGTGGGCACGAGAGAAGGTAAAGAAAGTTGGGAATGGCATGTAGAGGTGATGTTGGGGAAGATTCTGCTATGATGTTGAGGTATCACCATCAGAGAGTGAGAACCTGTTAACTTCACAAGGGACTGCAGCATGGGTCCTGGGAGCACCAAGAGAATGAGAACCAGTGAACCGAACAGATCGGCTATTTCCCCAGGGTACTTACACTTGTTCATTAAATAAAGAGCAGTGCATTTTATTGGTTGGCTTGTGGGATAGCGTCCCTTTGTTGTGTACTCTTGGACTGGTATTTTATTGATGTACGTTCGGGTTTTGTTTGTGCTGGTGTCTTGTTTGGAAATTGAAAAAAAAAAAAATTATTTCTGTAATATCGATGAAAGTAGTTCAAATGAAGTATTCGTTCACGTTGTAGTTGTGTTATTAATATCCAAGCTATCTCTATCAGATCTGACAAGATGCGGTTTTATTTAGATTCCATCGTTTATTAGTCTATTCTTAGATGGGAAAACGTCGTGACTCATGACGTATTGTTACTATTTTTAGACAAAGTCCTCCCATACTTTTTTTTTCAGAATAAGATGAATATTAAAAAATTAATTGGAATTAATTCTAAAGTTAAGTTTTTTTTCTTTTTTTGTGCGGGATGGGGGGGGGGTTGGATGAGTGGGGTTGCATTGGTCTGCTTAAATCACGTGATAACACCATAAAACCAAAGATGAGAAGCATAATTCGAAAACGGACAGAAAATTGATATTGGACGATTATAGAAGTGTGTGGGGTATAACTTTGTAAATATTTGTTACATTTGACTCATTACTTGATTTCAGGCAAACAAAAATTTCATTTGTTTGGATTTTTAGTTGTTTTTTTTAAAGATAAATTATTATTATTTTTTTTTTCGAATTTTAAAAAAAAATAATTCATTATCTTTGATTGGGAGAGACTGAAGTTGTTTGTTGGCTGATCACAAGTTTTTGTTAAACATGTTTAAAATCATATAGTTACGACTTTTAAAATTTTTGATATAAACAATACGTAAAGTTTCTGCTTTCTTGCCAACGCCTGTTTTCAAATATGTCATTAGACAAGATACAATTTGATAAACGTCATTGTTAGCTTTATAAAAGTCATTGTTGAATAAACGTCATAGCTTGTTGGATAAACGTCGTTGTTTGTTGAATAAACGTCATTGTTTGTTGGATAAATGTCATTGTTTGTTGGATTAATGTCATTGTTTGTTGGATAAACGTTATTGTTTGTTGGATGAATGTCATTGTTTGTTGGATAAACGTTATTGTATATTGAATGAATGTCATTGTTTGTTGGATAATCGTCATTGTTTGTTGAATGAATGTCATTTTTGTCGAATAAATGTCATTGTTTGCGGGATTAACGTCAATGTTTGTTGGATAAAAGTGATTGTTTGTTAGATAAACTTTTTTTAATTGTTGTATGACGTCATAGTCGTTATTTTAAGAGCGCTACATTTTCGTCGCATAAAAGTTTAACAAGTCCTGCGAAATTGTCTAAGAAGCCATGAAATTGTGGTTATGTCTGAGACGACCGATTCAATTTTGGTCTCAAGTTGACCATTAACTTTATACCTAATCTTTTTCATGAATGTCTCAAGTCGACCATTAACTTTATACCTAATCTGTTAGACGAATGTCTCAAGTCGACCATTAACTTTATACCTAATCTGTTAGATGAATGTCTCAAGTCGACCATTAACTTTATACCTAATCTGTTAGACAATTGTCTCAAGTCGACCATTACCTTTATACCTAATCTGTTAGTCGAATGTCTCAAGTCGACCATTAACTTTATACCTAATCTGTTAGTCGAATGTCTCAAGTCGACCATTAACTTTATACCTAATCTGTTAGACGAATGTCTCAAGTCGACCATTAACTTTATATCTAATCTGTTAGTCGAATGTCTCAAGTCGACCGTTAACTTTATACCTAATCTGTTAGACGAATGTCTCAAGTCGACCATTAACTTTATACCTAATCTGTTAGACGAATGTCTCAAGTCGACCATTAACTTTATACCTAAACTGTTAGACGAATGTCTCAAGTTGACCATTAACTTTATACCTAATCTGTTAGACGAATGTCTCAAGTCGACCATTAACTTTATACCTAATCTGTTAGACGAATGTCTCAAGTCGACCATTAACTTTATACCTAATCTGTTAGACGAATGTCTCAAGTCGACCATTAACTTTATACCTAATCTGTTAGACGAATGTCTCAAGTCGACCATTAACTTTATACCTAATCTGTTAGACGAATGTCTCAAGTCGACCATTAACTTTATACCTAATCTGTTAGACGAATGTCTCAAGTCGACCATTAACTTTATACCTAATCTGTTAGACGAATGTCTCAAGTCGACCATTAACANCCCCCCCCCCATTCGATTGTGTTTTGCGTGTTCGTTTCCACGAGTGCCTCATTAAAAAAAAAATAATACACAAAAATTTGTAATTTTTTTAAAGTCAATAAATTATTTACTAACAGTCTTTTTAAAAAAAATGACGTTTTGCACCTACGGAGACGGCGATCATACATGTGTGACGAAGGGGGTGTGTGTTTTAGTAATGTGACGTCACATCAAAACGTGCAACTTAAAATGAAAGCTCCACTTAAAAACTTGAATGCTTACAGTTTATTTATTGAAGATTTACATGAATTTACACGTGTATCGATTTAATAGAGCTCAACTTCACATTAAATACAAACTTAAGTGACAATAAAGTTATTTCACAAATGCTCATTTTCAAAAAGGAGGTACAGCAATTATGGGGGGAGGGGGGCGCGGCTGAAATCTTTGTTCTAAGGGGGTTCTAAGTTTATTGTGACAATGGCGGGGAGGGGGGTATAAATCAGCCAAAATCACGTGACGTCGGCCGTGTGGTTACTGAGAAATAAGGGGCATGAAAGGTGGCTAGGTTGCATAGTATAACTGTATGACGGTGAAAATAATGCGATGTTTTGAACGGGTAACCCGGGTAGGACGGGTACCCGGGCAGAATTTATTTAAAAAATTGACAGCCCTAGTACTGTGTAATGCCAAAGAAAAAAACAAATTGCTGTTTTTGTTTATTCCCATTTAAGCTGAATAACATTAATTCCATATCCTTATGGTAGACATAAAAGAGTTAAGTAGCTAGCTACATGTTAGTAAATTTCAAGAAAAGCTTTATCATTTCTCTATATGCCAATCCAGCATTTTAAAGATTATTTATCAACTTTTCACTGATTGGCTATTGTGGATGTTTTTATAAAATAAAGTATACTTAATTGTAGCTAACTAAATAATTATGACAAAGAAGCTTTTATGAAACTTTAAACAATATTTTAACTGCACATTTAGATCATCGTAAGCAAGACACTGTCTACATTGGTCTTCATCTTCCAAGACAAGAACGACGTCACCGCCACCGTAAACATAAACACCGCAGAGAAAATGATACGTCCCGAAACGCTAGTAATCAACAGTTTTCTGAAGGTAAATCTTGAGTTATCCCAAACTGTTAGTTGTCTAATCTTTAGTTCTAAGGTACTGGTTATGCCATATTTTAAATCACAAGCACAATTATCATCCATTGAAAAAAAAGCTCATATACATATCACCATTTGTTTTATTTACGTTTGTTCAGAAGTATATTTTTCCTTAGCAATAAGCAACAGCTATCTGTTGCTTAAATGGTGGAATTTTATAGTTTCTTTAAGATTATTTTAACATAAAGAAAGATTGAAAAAAATGATTGATTTTTAGATTTCTGTATTTTCAAAAGTTTAAATAACTAAAAAAAAAAAGAAAGGAAATAAGCAATTAAAAATCTTGAACGTTTTCAATTTATGAGCTATTTGATGTGAGGGGAAACAATCGATCCTTTTATGTGCCCAAGTATTGACTTACCTTTTAAATAAATAATACAATTACAGTTATATCTAATCAAGTTTGATGTTGTTTTTGTTAAATAATGTTTTTGTGGTGCTAACAATATTTTTAAAAAAACATTCTTTAAATTGATTTTTTTTTTCAAACCCTCATTGAGCCCATATAAATAAATGCATGTCAAATTTCTGCACATAAATGACATTGATATGACCAAGTTTGATCACTCTATTAGTGTTGTCCTATCAAATATTTGCTGTATAAACAATCATGATATCTGATAACAAAATTAGGTGCCACCAACATTTACTTAGATACCCCACATGATGCCACCTCCGTTCATTACTTAAACATCATCTTTCAAATGATCCCATTTCTCCCCACCCACCTCCCATGCCACCAAATCATCCAGTTCATTTCTTGCTTGATGATTCCTTAATTAATGCAGTATTGCTCTCTCCCACCTTTTCCATAAAGGCCCAGCGAAGGGAGAAGGTGAAGGAGGTAAAATGAGATTTCAGACCAAAAAAATAAAAGCCACCAGAAACATTAAAAATGTAATCTTAGCGGATAGTAACATGTAAAATAACACGTAACAGTCTGACCATAATATTATTGATTACATTTATTAACATTTATCTGGTAGTGAAATATTTGTAAACTAAGTTCAAATCAATTAATTTGAAAAAAAAAGTATGTTTTAAAATTTATTTCTCTAACTATTTTTAGTCAAATTTTTATTTAACTGACCTTATGACACACTTATTATTTACAAGCTTATATTCAGTTGATTTCCTATCACATTAAAATAAATAATTATTTGCATTCTAACAACTAAAGAATGTAAATGTTAAGTGAATTTTTTCTATAGTTCTTTCAACTAAAATTGATCAATAACTAGCAGAAAATAGATCTGCATGATAAAAAGATTCAATCAGTCTATAGAAACAAATCACAACCTGTACCATGGTTATACTTTGAGAATGGCCTTAATTGTGCTACAGACATGCAATGGCTGGAGTTTCTATTGTGTGTTGAATAATTCAATCAATTTTAAACACTTTATTTGTTTCTATTTCCCTCTATTTTATCACTTTAATTATTGCTTAATTTTCTCTGATTAGTGATGAGAGTTTCTTTTAAATGATTAATTTTTTTTCTCTAGATGTGTTTTGCCTGTGCATTCACATCCATGATGCGATCATTAGAATTTTGCTGTTATCAGTGATAGAGGGGCTAATGGATTTCAATTAATGTTATTCAAAGTTTTTAAATAAAAATTAAATATTATCTGTTTCATAATTGTGTTTGACTCGTAACTTTTAAAAAACTTTAAGCAAACCTAGTTTTAGCTTTTTAACATAAATACTAATTCCACTACCTTTCTACTAGCAATATAAATAAATGTGAAAGCATCACATTTAGTCATCTTAATAAATTCGGTTTGTTTCTAAAGCCATATTAATAGTGAAAATTAAGAGCAGAAATGAAAAAAAAGATATATTTTAATGCGGTCATTATTTTCAAAAGTGACTTTATTACTCTTGTTTACAAAGGCAATATATGATTAATTTATCAAACTATAGTCTTAATTTTTAGGGGACAATCATTAGTAATAGATTAATTCATGAATTAAAAAAAAAAAGATTGCAACACATTTTGTTACAGCCCTTTAATAACGGTACTTTGGAACACTTTTTTTTTACCACTTAAGACTAATAAGTTGTCAAGTTATACTCAACTATTTTAAAGTGCAAAGTTTAAACTAGTTTTTGGTGATGGGCAGCCAGTGACATGACGTTATGAATTGTATGCATTGAATCTGTGTTTCTTCTTTGCCTAGTCCTCATATTTATTTGATGTGTTTTGTCTTGCCTTGCTCTCCAACTATGCAGTCAATAAAGGAAAAGGTACTGGTATTATTACTAGTCAATGTCTGCGTATCCCTTCTATTTTCAGTTAGTTCCTTGAATGTATTGCTCTGACTCAGCCCCTCTTAAAATATTGATTTTAACAATGAACCATTCTTTGTTGCCATATATTTTAAATATTTCTGAAAATTGGAAAAGTAAATTTTCTACTTTCTGGGGTGCATTTTTATTTAGGGGGGGGATGAATAAATATACATTTTCATAAAAACATTATTAAACAACTCTGCAAATCTTTTTAAAAAATCTTCAGATTTTAAAAAATGACCTTACAACTGTAACAACTGAATTTCTTTGTGTGAGGGAAAATTGAGAATACAATGGAGAATTATCAGTCACCTAACCTTAATTGTCGCATACTTGAATGATTGCATATCACATTATTCAGTTGAAATTATTTACCTTAGCGACTCAGTATCTTGTGTTTGACCTGCAACTTGAATTTTTGAATTGTTGTAGAACTTGTTTAGAACATCACTCACAATCCTTTACTGATAATCTGTTGATTGACATTTCTTAGTTGGTTCTAGTTTAAAACCTTTCTTTCCATGATCCTCTTCTAAATATTTCAGTTAGGTCTAGAAGAAAAACATCTGGTATTTTCCTGAAGAATATTTTGTTCCTTGTTCTGTATTTCTAGGTCTTAGTTTATGTCATCTTTGATATTTTTCTGCTTTATTTAATTTTTACTATAAATGATTGTGCTTTGATTTGGAAAACAAAAAACATTTTTTGTGATAATTATTTATACAGCCAATTTTTTATCATAATGCTGTGTAATTTTATTTAATATTGAAATAATTTGTGTTTTTATTTACTTGTGTCTGGCTTAAAAATTATGTTACTTATTTAGCACCAGCTTTATAAAAATATACAAATATTGCGATATTTACATCTAAGTGGCACTGCATCTTCCTAAAAAATCAGTTGTATGTATTAAAAAGCAAGCCATGCCCCTCTAAGAAAACAAATAATCAGTATCCAACGTTGTTATTGTTTTTGATTTTCTGTATGAACTGTTTGATGGAATAACATTAGCCCTCCTTACTGAGCTAATATTTTAAACTTTTTAGAATAAAGTTATACTAAAATATGCAAATGCACTTCTTTAAAGTGGAAATATGCAAATTCTAATATAAAATTTATTTTAAAACAATCTCTTCACTTAAAAATAATAATTAAAAAATTAACACAGCCTACTTTTCTTAATTTATTTTTGAAGTTATTATTGTTTTCAAAGGCCTGATCCCATGTCCCTGTATTCATTATTTTGTTTAGTCAAAGGTTATCAGGATATATATATATAGAGTTTTCTCTTTAATTAGGCTTTAAAAATAATTGCTATTTGTTAAAACTGCTCAAACCACATAATAATTGCAGGTGTTATTGAATTACTTCAACAATTGTTATAGAGCAATCAATAATTGCATAGTAATATTTCCATGAGAGATTTATATATGTATATACATACATAGCAAAGATTTATTTAATAAGCAAGTTCATGTTCTACCTTTAATACTATTCTGACACGTTTGCAATATAAGGTCAAAAGTTTTAGCCAAGATAATTTACTTTGTTGTTGAACACAGCAGAAATGAATTGCATCATGGCAAGAAAATAAATTTTTTTTAGGGATGCTCATAATTGTGTGTTTGAAAAAAATTAAAAATTTTCGGGTCATTTTTTAGGGGTCATGAATATTTAAGTCATTTCCCCTTTAAATAACATCAAAAGGTAAAGAAGTGAAAAACAAATAAAAAGGCAGTTTCAAAGTCAACTAACTTTGTTAGCTGAACAGAATATTTTAGTTACTTAAAATCTGATACCTAACATCTCTAATGGCCTGAGAATCATAAATAACAAACAACAAAAAAATATGGAGAAATAGGGAAAAACTCTTAGCAAAAATTATCGCAAGCAGATAAAAATTCCTCATTTAGTATTTTATTGTGTTTTCTATTAAATTTGCAACATAAGTGTGTGTTTTATATCCTTAAAGATACATTTTTGTTGATATGTCTTGGAAACTAATACCACACATTTTTATGCATTTTATAATATAAAATCTTTTAATTAATGTTTAGTTCATCACTTAAAATTGCACCATTTTGCAGGGTTTACATTCTACTTAAAAAAAAATTAACATTAAGTAATAATGTTACAATATTACAAAGTAATAATTGATTTCTAAAGTCTTAAGAATCATGCATTTAATCTCACTTTAAAAAAATCAGGAGTTAATACAATCAATAAAATATCTATTTGAAAAGTGAAAAGAAGAAATGATTCTTTAAAAAAAAAATTATTGCCGAATTTGCATTTGTATGCTAATATTATTGGAATGTTCATCCTTGACTTAGTTGTATATATTATTATTTGAATAAATGTCTTAACGTGATAATTCTTCCAAAGTAGACAGTAATAACTCAACCAACTTATCTTGTCTATTAGGATATAAACATTCATGGGTAAAAGGCAGACATTTTTTTCAGTTATAAATAATTTTTCTCACCTCAGCATCTTTTTTCCCAGATTATTTATAAATAATTTATAAACTGGTAAAGGTCATTCAAGATGAAGATATATAGAAAAATATTAACATGCATATAATTGAGAGTTATCAATTAATTTTAAATGTATTAATTTTTGTTTTTAACCCACAGTAAATTGTTTTTATTATTTTGCATGTGTCTAGTAAGTTTTTATCCTTTTCTACCAGTCAACTTTTCTATTTAGAAATTGAAATTGTTAGTTAAATTTTTTTTCTTTCTTTTTTTTAATAGCTAAGTTAGTGACCATCCATAAATGTCACCAGGCTCTTAA
>MUZC01004559.1:210190-221246 GCA_002072015.1 Radix auricularia | reverse complement strand
TATGATAATGGGTGTCCTGTTAAAGATGAGATATTTTAGCAGTGAGACATCACATAACAAGAAAAACTTGAGAAATAAAAATTTCTTGAATAAATTATAATTTAATATCTTATGAAAAGTTTTAAAAAAATAAATAATAATAATTATAACTCTATTTGAAAACTTCTAAAACATTCATAAATACTAAGATAATTAGGCACGTGTATTTGATGTCTAAAAAGACTATGTTGTTGTTGTTTGAGCCTTCTTGTTCATGAGGGGCATCCACCAATCATTGTCTGAATCTTTGATTCCTCCAGAAGATTCCTCCAAGGGCATAGCCAACTGTGAGACACCTCCAGGCGTCCCTATCTTGGGCCAGCCTCTCCAGGATCTTCCAGTCATGGCCAATTCTCTTGATGTCTGCTTCCAATTCTCAGCGCCAAGTGTTTCTTTGACGACCTCTTTTTTGCTTATCCTGGGGGTTCCCTTTATGGGCTTGCCTTGTTGTATTTGAGGCAGGTTTTCTTAGTGTATGACCAATACACCTCCACCACTTCTGAAGAATCTCTTCCTCAATTGGCTTCTTCTTTTCGCTGCCACAGTTCCTGGTTGCTAATTTTGTCACATTATTTTGACTATAACATTAGGTGGAATAAAAATGATGGACCATAGGAGAGAGGTTGATCTTAGTAAATGTTTATGGTCAGTAATTCTTGGCCTTGTTTTACATCTATACGTTCCCTTTTCAAAGTTGCGTCATCACCTCCACAACCATGATAAACATGATTAATAAAAAAAATTATATTGAATTATATATTTTTGTAATGAATACATTTTAATAAACTTTTATAACTTTCATTAAATTTCAGTTCCAAAGTATATTTTTGAAAATATATGTCTCTAAGAGATCTTTACTGTGTAAAGCATAAAATCACAAAGATAATTAACAGCTACTTTTAGAGTTGTGCCCACATTTTTAACCAATCACAATGGCATCTCAAGTGGGTGATTTTATTTCTGGTTGAAAAGTGTCAGATAAAAATGTCTCTGACACAGGTGCAATATTGAGTTAGGAATTGTTAAGGGTTTGTAAAGAACATTTGTGGACAGAGTGTTTTTCATGTTGGCAAAAGTTTGTGATGTCATTTTTGAGGCAGGAATGGAAAGGCTTTAACACTATTTAACCTTATGTGGAAAGGAAGGGTTTGTTAAAAATTTGTGTGAAATCATTTATGGATGGCCCAATTAAAATAATTTTTGCTTTATAGAAAAATTTATTTAAAAAGCTAAAAAAAAGTGTATAGACACATTGTGCTTTTCTTTTTTTGTACAGAACATAGATTTTAAAAAACACAAAAGTCATTCTTCATTTAGTTTCTCATTTTTTGATGTAATCTAATTAAAGTATTTTGAAATGACAAGTATTTCATGATAGGAAGTTGACGTGTGTCCCCAGCTATGTTGCCTACTTGTCTCATGAATGTTATTCTTACCCCACCTCTTTTATATTTAATCAGGAAGTCGTATTACATCAAATAAAGACACAATTTTATCACTGTGTTTTTTATAATTTAATTTAACAATTAGTTATTTTAAAATTAAAATTTATGTTTATTTGAATGACAAATTAACCAAGTCTTATTTCATTCAAACACTGTCACTATTACAATGAAACTAATTTTAATTAAAAAAAATAACGTTTTTTTGTTTTGTTAAACCTTCATTTTTAATTATTTATCAATGCAAAGATATATATTTAAAATTATAACCTTTGATTGTTTTAAAATCATTAACTTTAAATTGTTCTAAATTTAAAATCTCATCTTCCTTAAGAAACTAATGATTTGCTTAACCAATGAAAAGTTATTTAATAATGTGAAAAAACCTAAAATGTAAAGCTAAATTAAAATAAAGAATATTTGGAGCTGCGGCCGAATATTTAAAATTGTTTTTGATGATTAACTTGAAAATTCGCATCCATAAATAACGCATTTATAAAAAAAAGACTGAGAAAGAAATTATTTTGAAGTTTCTTATAGCTTGAAACTTAAATACAGTAGAAGTCTGATAATCTGGCACGTTCGGGACTGGCTCCGTGCCGGATTACCAAAAATTCCGGTCTATCGGGCAGTGCCCCTTCTTTTTAGTGTAGGCTCTGCCGTAAAACAAAGGTACTTTGTTTTTTAAACTACATAATTACATAATCGTAATTATAAGAACAATTAGGTTAATATTTAAACAGATACAGTATGCAAATACAAAAAAGTTTATTTTACCTTTCATATAATGTATGTAAACGTACTGTAAAACATACGAAACTCACTTTGTTTATAAACAGTTTCAAAAGTTACGTACGTCACATCAAATGTACTGTATTAAAGTAGAGAGTACTGAGACACAGTTTACTGCGATGTGAAAGGACACAAAACAAAAACGCACACAAAAAATGGAGATCACGCTTCGTGATTCATTAACTGTGATGCACTGTACCTGTATTACTGTATTTGTTGTGACAGCTGAGGATAGCCGGCTGCTAATTGTTTCTGAACAATACCCATCGCTTCCGGATGATCCCGAACTACCCCGAAAACTTCTGAATAGCTATAGAGTGTTTTTATTTGCTTTAAAGACACACTTTTGGAGAAAACCAAAATTTTTAAAATTTTCCGAAGCGATGCTGGACTATCGGGCATTCCGGACTGTTGAGTGCCGGACTAATGGACTTCTACTGTATAATTTTCCAAAATCTTGCTATTTACTAAAAGATTTTATCTTGTAAAAAAAGTTGTCGAAGAAAATTTATTATTGAAATTTTGAACAATAACAATATTTAAATTATTTATAATCTAAGTTATTTTAATTTTTTCAAAAGAAATTTTGAGTTTAATTTTTTAAATTTCATTTTTGTTTAGATATTTAAGAATTGAATTGACAGAGCTGTTTAAAAAAAAAAAAAGGATGTACTTGATTGAAGAAGGTGCCAGACTTTTCAATGGCCATTAGGTTAAAAGAATTAGGAAGGACACTGTACTTATTTTAACTACACAACTAACCTGGTATATTATTTTTTTATTTTTATGGTGTAGCTGCACCTCCATCACAGAGGGTTCAGTTTCTGCTGGGAGAGGAAGATGATGATGATCACAGAACACATGACATCTTTTGTGAGATGGCTGAACTCTTTCCAGCTGGAGATGAAAAAGAGTGGAAGGAAACAGCAAGGTACGTTTGAAAAATTGCTTTTTTTAAAAATAAGGTCTGATTTATCTGTAGTTACAATGATTAATTATTACTAGGGCTGCGGAAATTAACGATTAATTTCTCGATTAATCTGTAAAACATTTATCGATTGAAATTTATTTTAATCGATAAAATAGCGTTTAAATTGAAGAGGTTGTTTTAATTAATTTTTTTGATTTATTAATAAATGATTAACTATTAATAATTAATACTAGTTTCCTTTTTTTACGTACAAAATTCTCCATTAAAAAAAAAAAGATTTTTCTAAGTGTAAACTTTAAAATAAGCTCTTATATTTAAATGTAAAAAAATGTTAATAGCCTGTTTTTGTTACTTCCCTTGAAATTTTCAGTTTAATTACGTCCTACATCTTATTTTTAGCTTAATCAAAATTATCGATTAATTATTCGGTAATTTTTCAAAAGTTAGCGATTAAATTTAAATTAATCGATAACAGCTCTAATTATTACACATTAGTTTGTAGTAGAATATAAAAAAATATTAAAGAAACATATTCATTACTGGTGAACTGACAAGAGTAACACCAATAGTTAAATCATTAAACCTTGAAACACTAGAGGATAGAAGAACCAAGAGTAAATTAGTAATTATTCATATAGCAATTAATTCTAATTTAGAAATACAACACAAAGATAACTTAATAAATACCCTCATATAAACATAAGGATAAAAAGACCTTTCCTATTCAGTATGCAAGAACAAACACATACAAGTTTTCTTTTTTACGTCCGGAATTCGGGCATGGAATTGGTTGGCTAAAGAAACCAGGAAAGCCAACACTTTATCATCATTTAAAACTCTAATAAGAATGCAGGACTAAAAACAAACTATAGATAAAAGTAGGACGCAATAATCTTCTGTATAGACGTAGCGTCTGTAACAGATATGATAAGATAAAAAATAACTTCTAAACTACAGAAATTATTAAAAAAGCAACAAACACACAAAAACACATTCTTTAAATAAATTAATAAATTGATTATTTTAAGTTTTCATTTTTGGAGTGTGTAGAAAAATTAACTTTATTATTTGCATTTTTCATTAAGCTGTGTTTGAGTTTTTATTTAATAATTAGGCTGCAAAATAATGTGACTATCGAGCAAATTTTAAAAAATGATTCTATCCCCACCCACTAAAGTGTAAATAAAGATTTTACAAAAAATAATTTGAAGAAAAAAATCTTACAGACATTTTATAAATCAAACTGTATGCAATTGTTTTCACTTTTTACTTGTGTGGATAGATTGATCATTTGATTAATGGAAAAAGTGAAAAGGAAACATGCAAACATCCTATAAAGTGGTTAAGTTGTTTATTGGTGAACTTGAAACCTTAGACTTCTGATAACTCTGATGTACCTGGAACAATAAAATAAATTTTTCATATAAATAATCAAAACAAACTTCAGTCATTGTGAAAATGTAGAAGGAAACACATGCTCTTTGCTATACACAACTCTATTGAGAAGTCTGAGAACTCTATTGAGTTTTGCAAAATGTAACTTTTATTTCTCTCATATATCATAAAAGGTGTAAATAGTTTTCATGAGTTATTCAAGGAAGAAATAACAAAACAAAAGGGAATTAAGCCTTAATTTACTGAAAGATGTTTGAACCATTCCTTGAGATGAGACATGGCTCTTATAGACATAGTGACATAGTAACAGTAGAAATGAATGATCAACACATCATGACTAAAGATACTCATTAGATATTGATATTTCCTATCTGAATGATGTGCCTCTGTCACACTACCAAATTTCTATGCTGAATCTTAAACACTCTTTAGAATAGAAGGATTTTTTTTTCAAATTTGGGAAGAAAAGACAAGCTTAAAAAATTGATTTAACTGAAGCTTATTTAGAGAGTGAGCCAAGAATCTAAGCAGCTGACTAAAATAACTGACACAGTGGTGATGATTGGCATACAACAGATTTGACCTGGTTTTATCTAGACTCAATATTGCACAACACAAAGAAGAACATATTGTAAATTGTTTGGCAGATGAAAAGTTTATTTAAACATAAATAATAAAACAATAACTTTTCTTTGCATTTCCTTGTCCAGGTGGATAAAGTTTGAGGAGGATGTGGAGGAAGGAGGTGAGAGGTGGTCCAAGCCTCATGTAGCAACACTTTCCCTTCATTCTCTCTTTGAGCTGAGGTGCAGTTTACTGCAAGGAACCTGCATGTTAGAGATGGAGGCAATGTCTATAGAGCAAATAGCTGGTGGGTGGCTAGTCGTGTTGCCATTCTGTATTGTCATTGTTCATGTCAGCCTATTGTCTTAACTTTAGTCTGCTGTCACACTGTATTGTAATTGTTCATGTCAGCCCATTGTCTTTACTTTAGTTTGCTGTCACGTCATTGTTCATGTCAGCCTTTTGTCTTAACTTTAGTTTGCTGTCACTCTGTATTGTCATTGTTCATGTCAGCCTTTTGTCTTAACTTTAATTTTTTGTCATTACTCTTTTCATTCTGTTATTATTCTTTGTTTTAATTCATTTTCACACTTTGCTTACATCTCTTGACACTCATAACTTAAAGTTACTCAATCTAAAAATTTTCCAAGTCATGATTTATAGGGCTATGAAAATATGTATGTTTGAATGAGATAATTTGTTTAAATTGTCCATTTTATACGACATAAAAAATTCTTCGTTTTCAGACCTGAAAAAATTTCTCATGGTTTCTAGTTTCAGGGCACTTAAAAGGAAAAAAACAAAATATTAAAATTATGTTCAAGCTTAAATAAAGTTAAGAGAGAGCAACTTTTTAAAATTGAATGTGTTTCTTTTAATCTTTCAGATATGATTTTAGACAACATGATTGCAGCCAAACAGCTAGAAGAGCACCTAAGAGACCAGGTGCGTACGACTATCTTATGTAGGCGCAGGCATCAAAATGAGAAGAGGCGACATACTAAAGACGATGGAGGAAGTAGGATGCATCTCCCCTTTGTACGATCGCTGGCAGATATAGGGAAGAAATATTCTGAGCCAAAGACTCTTTTGACGCTAGGTAATATTTGTTTACCTGGAAAAATGAGAATCCCCTTCAACCATGCTGTCATGGGACCAAAAAAATGTGTATTTTTTACAATGTGATATACATACTTTCTATAGGCATATCATCATTTGGTTGTAAACCCTTCAGAACCAATCTAGTAAACAAATCTAATATCTGCTAGTTATTAGAACACAAATCAAAATAAAACCTTTTTTGTTATTAAGGCATATTTCAACTTCATTTCTGTTAGTTATTAGAACACAAATAAAAATAAAACCTTTTTTTGTTTATTAAGGCATATTTCAACTTCATTTCTGTTAGTTATTAGAATACAAATCAAATTCATATATCTTTGTTATAAAGATATATTAGCATATTTCAACTTCATATCTGATGGACATTACAACACATCAGTAAATTCAAATCTTCTGTTGTTAGGAGGATACATCACATTCATTTTCATTTGTTATAAGCATATAGATGAAATTCATTTATGCTTGTTAGTATGTATATCAAATTCATCACTACTTGCTTTTAAGACACATAATTAATAGTTTCTGGTATTTTTAAATGATTCTTGAAATAAAATCTTTATTATGAAACATAATAATCTCATGCCCAGAATGTTTTGTAAGCATCTGCAATAACAGCCGACCTTGACAGTGATGAATTTTCAACATCAGTTTTCAAAACCCCAATTTTTGTAAAAAATGAATCCTTAAAGCATTTGTTTTGATGTGCTATTTACTGTTATTGAATGATTGTGTTTATTAGACACTCACTCTTGTTGAGCAGGTGAAGACTCACATCTTGGAGCCAAGAGCACACCCAACATTCAGGGTCTGAGTGTTGGCAAAAATGGCAATAATGATGAGAAGGTTGAGAAGGGTCTAACGGTCAACAGCTCATTCTCCACCAACCTGCCCAGCACCGGGGAACTGTCAGAGACAGCATCTCACAAAGTAGGTCATCACATTTAAAGTGAAGGGGAGGGGACATACACACACAATAATTTGTCATATTAAGTGCTGCTATAAGTGTTGTGAGTCGCTGTGTCTTTCTTTATGATTTGAGTCTTGGGTTATTATATTAATTTTAGAAAATTAACAACATCAAATGAAGGCTAAAAATAAATGAATTAAGACCAGACAGGAATTTAATTTATATACAGAAAAAAAAATAAAGTAAATAGTTTAAAAAATGTACAATGTACTGTTGTCCAGGATCTTCTTGACCTTGACACTATTGAGTTAATTTTTATTTTAAAAAATGCATGACAAGCTTTTCAAATATAAGGAAAAAAGAAAAAGATTTATTGTTCAGCCTGGATTAGACTTAAACTGTTTAATGATTGGCACCAAAAAAAATTTCTGTCATGAGCCTCATCATTAGTTGACTGATGGTTTTATTCTGTCATGAGCCTCATCATTAGTTGATTGATGGTTTTATTCTGTCATGAGCCTCATCAATAGTTGACTGATGGTTTTATTCTGTCATGAGCCTCATCATTAGTTGATTGATGGTTTTATTCTGTCATGAGCCTCATCATTAGTTGATTGATGGTTCTATCACTTGACAGAAGAAACTTTTCCTCTTAAGTTTTCATTACCTAATAAACTTATCTACTAATATTAACAATAGAGGAAATATTTTATTGACAACAGAAATCTGTTGTAAAAGCATTGTGAAGTCAGTATTTTCTTTTACAAAATCTTCTAGAACTCATTATTTGGAGAGTCCTGCATATTTCTATCAACTTTTTTATTGGTAACTAAAGGATGAAATCCCATAATATTAACATGACTTTGATGTTAATTTACATATATTTAAGGAGCGAAGTTTTCAAAAGGTTCCGTCAATGAGGGTAAGATAAGGTATTTAATATTTCTCTCCTGTCACCAACAGCCCTAAATTCATCATATTAAACTCACCTCTTGTGTTTTAAGTCAATTTTTAGAATTAATCCAGCATTTTCACGTCAGTCAAGTTTATTGTAAGAAATATATCAATTAGAAGATCATAATAATATAGTTGGATGTACTAGGTGGACACTATTATAATGGTTATTAGCGGCATGGAAAACAATAAAAATTTTGTCACACATTATTGCATATCTACTAAATGTGGGCACAAAATTATTTTAAAAAAAACAACTAATAAAAAAAAACAATAAAAAACCAACAACACAATAAAACAACTAAGCAATTATAATAATCTGCTTTTTATCATGCCATTTTTAACATGGAGTATGAATTTTTATTATGTATCAAAATATTTAAATAAACTCTAGGTGTAGAGATATTAGGCAATAATTCATTCTTTAAACCTTATCCACAGTAAATAATTTTTTAAACATTTGAATTCATGCCTTTACTTTGATTTATAATATTAAGCACAACTGTCGGAAGACCACAGTTTGAATTTTTTTCTGTTGTAGCAGATATTAAAAATTATTTTTATAAACTACATAAGCTTTTATTTCCACCACCTAAAGCAAAGATTTGTTGAAAGGTATTAATTTAAATTGTAGGTTAAAATCTTAACGTTTCCAATACTGATAATTTGAATGCGAAACTCTTCATCAGTATTGATTGCCACAATGGCAAGTTTGTTGAAATATCATTTCTTACCACTCCATAAACAAAGATAAAAAAATTCTTTAATATCACTTCATATGACTTTTTACCCTAACTGTTCATTAACTTTTGTTGTGATGGGTTATTCTCAGCCACGTCCCTTACCTTAACATTGGGATCTCCTTTCTGTTGCATGCTATGATTGAAGGTGCTTTCAATTTTTACCTTAGATTTTACCAACAAAAACATCATACTTGTGATTAGATATAAGGTATCACCAACTTTGGTTGTTAATATTAATACTGTATGTTTAATGAGCTCTTATTTTATTATTAATTTTACCCACATCATCTCAAGTGATCTGAAACTTGTGACTAATATTTGAGAAAATATTGACTGATCTGGGACACAATCTTGACTGACCTTTGAGAGGGAGACAATCTTGGCTGATCTTTGAGAGGGAGACAATCTTGACTGATCTTTGAGACAATCTTGACTGATCTTTGAGACCATCTTGGCTGATCTTTGAGACCATCTTGACCGATCTTTGAGACAATTTTGACTGATCTTTGAGACCATCTTGGCTGATCTTTGAGACCATCTTGGCTGATCTTTGAGACCATCTTGGCCGATCTTTGGTATCATCTTGACTGATCTTTGAGACCATCTTGGCCGATCTTTGATATCATCTTGACTGATCTTTGAGACCATCTTGACTGATCTTTGAGACCATCTTGGCTGATCTTTGAGACCATCTTGGCCGATCTTTGGTATCATCTTGACTGATCTTTGAGACCATCTTGGCTGATCTGGGATGCTGTCCTAACTGAATCTGTATTAAATGTACCCATCTCCCTTGTTCATCACTGCTAATGTGTTCACCTTCACCTTTCTTTCCTTCTTTGAAAATGCCACCTCTCTTCCTGTTGATGATGAAAGGTGGGTATTTGAATGTCTTATATTTATATATATATATANATATTTACAGTCCTTAACATTTAGGGTCTAATATTACTTGAAAAAAAGATATGTGAAACGTAAAGGCCTAAAATTACAGAGGAATAATTTGAATGTTTCAAGGTCTTTTTTCCCCAATAGATTACTACTTGCTGCCTGTGTGTTTAAAAATATAGATTTTGGAGTGGGAGGATATAATGATGTTTAAAGTGAGGGGTGTTATACAACCAATATGAGACTTTCATAGCTATTTGGAGAAGTTGTAGCTTTTGATCACCCCATTGAATAATTTGGTAGAACACTTCTTTTAGTTTTGTAGTGTTGCTGTAGTTCTGGTCACTGGTTGTTGAGTGAAGTAGCCGCTCCTCCTCTCACACATCAGTAGCCCCAACCCTCACACATCAGTTTCCCCAACCCTAAAATATCAGTAGCCCCAACCCTCACACACCATTAGCCCCAAACCTCACACATCAGAAGCCCCAACCCTCACACATCAGTAGCCCCAACCCTCACACACCAGTAGCCCCAACCCTCACACCAGTAGCCCCTACCCTCACACATCAGTAGCCTCAACCCTCACACATCAGTAGCCTCAACCCTCACACATCAGTAGCCTCAACCCTCACACACCAGTAGCCCCAACCCTCACACATCAGTAGCCCCAACCGCAACACATCAGTAGCCCCAACCCTCACACATCAGTAGCCCCAACCCTCACACATCAGTAGCCCCAACACATCAGTAGCCCCAACCCACACACATCAGTAGCCCCAACCCTCACACATCAGTAGCCCCAACCCTCACACGTCAGTAGCCCCAACCCTCACACATCAGTAGCCCCAACCGTCACACGTCAGTAGCCCCAACCCTCACACATCAGTAGCCCCAACCCTCACACACCAGTAGCCCCAACCCTCACACATCAGTAGCCCCAACACATCAGTAGCCCCAACCCTCACACACCAGTAGCCCCAACCCTCACACATCAGAAGCCCCAACCCTCACACATCAGTAGCCCCAACCCTCACACACCAGTAGCCCCAACCCTCACACCAGTAGCCCCTACCCTCACACATCAGTAGCCTCAACCCTCACACATCAGTAGCCTCAACCCTCACACACCAGTAGCCCCAACCCTCACACATCAGTAGCCCAAACCCTCACACATCAGTAGCCTCAACCCTCACACACCAGTAGCCCCAACCCTCACACATCAGTAGCCTCAACCCTCACACACCAGTAGCCCCAACCCTCACACATCAGTAGCCCCAAC
>MUZC01004559.1:170068-197999 GCA_002072015.1 Radix auricularia | reverse complement strand
TATATGGTGAGTCTGTGTCTAGATATGTATATGGTGAGTCTGTGCCTAGATATGTATATGGTGAGTCTGTGCCTAGATATGTATATGGTGAGTCTGTGCCTAGATATGTATATGGTGAGTCTTTGCCTATATATGTATGTGGTGAGTCTGTGCCTAGATATGTGTATGGTGAGTCTGTGCCTAGATATGTATGTGGGGAGTCTGTGCCTAGATATGTATATGGTGAGTCTGTGTCTAGATGTCTATATGGTGAGTCTGTGCCTAGATATGTATATGGTCAGTCTGTGCCTAGATATGTATATGGTGAGTCTGTGACTAGATGTCTATATGGTGAGTCTGTGCCTAGATATGTATATGGTGAGTCTGTGCCTATGTATATGGTGAGTCTGTGTAGATATGTATATGGTGAGTCTGTGCCTAGATATGTATATGGTGAGTCTGTGCCTAGATATGTATGTGGGGAGTCTGTGCCTAGATGTGTATATGGTGAGTCTGTGCCTAGATATGTATGTGGTGAGTCTGTGTCTAGATATATGTATATGGTGAGTCTGTGTCTAGATATGTATATGGTGAGTCTGTGCCTAGATGTCTATATGGTGAGTCTGTGTCTAGATATATGTATATGGTGAGTCTGTGTCTAGATATATGTATGTGGTGAGTCTGTGTCTAGATATGTATATGGTGAGTCTGTGCCTAGATATGTATGTGGTGAGTCTGTGCCTAGATATGTATATGGTGAGTCTGAGCCTAGATATGTATGTGGTGAGTCTGTGTCTAGATATGTATATGGTGAGTCTGTGTCTAGAAATGTATGTGGTGAGTCTGTGTCTAGATATGTATGTGGTGAGTCTGTGCCTAGATATGTATGTGGTGAGTCTGTGTCTAGATATGTATATGGTGAGTATGTGCCTAGATATGTATATGGTGAGTCTGTGTCTAGATATGTATGTGGTGAGTCTGTGTCTAGATATGTGTATGGTGAGTCTGTGTCTAGATATGTATATGGTGAGTATGTGCCTAGATATGTATATGGTGAGTCTGTGTCTAGATATGTATATGGTGAGTATGTGCCTAGATATGTATATGGTGAGTCTTTGGCTGTATGTTGTATCTGGTGAGTCTGTGGCTTTGTGTTGTATATGGTGAATCTGCCTGCGAGTAGTACTCTAGGTTGTGTGTTGGTAGTCACTGGAAATTTGTGTTTTCCTATTGAGTTTTTTTGGTTATAAATAGATGAATGTGGTGAAATTGGGTTTATCAAATTGTAATGCTTCGGTAATTATTTTTGATTGATGCTTTGATTATTTTAAATTAATTTAAAGCACATTTCAACCAGTTGTTATTTTGACTTAAATGACTCAATGACTGGTTGACTTTATGTTTGACTGCTCAATCCACTAACAGAGAAACAGTTTAACATTAATTGAAACTGAACCCCAACTTCTGCCAAAAATAATTCTCCTTGAATTTTGTCGCACTCCATCACAGGCAGCTCTAGAGTCCATTCTGTCCGGTGCAATCTGTGGTATCATCTATTCATTGTTTGCTGGTCAGCCACTGACTATCCTGGGAAGCACAGGTCCTGTGTTGGTCTTCGAGACCATTTTGAATCACTTCTGCAAGTAAGTATTGGAACTTGTCTTTAACATCTGTCTTGTTGTTTGTAGCCTTTAAACAACTTGACTTTAACATCTGTCTAGTTGTTTGTAGTCTTTAAACAACTTGACTTTAACATGTCTTGTTGTTTGTAGCCTTTAAACAACTTGACTTTAACATGTCTTGTTGTTTGTAGCCTTTAAACAACTTGACTTGAGCAGGTAGAGTGTGACCACAGGAAGTAAAAGGGACAGCCATAAATATCACAGGCAGCAATAAATACACTTGATTTTATTCATTTTTTAAGGTGATTACCATCTCAGCATGGGCTTCACCTTGACACCAAGCCCTGGTGTCACTGTCACACCAAGCCCAGGTGTCACTGTCACACCAAGCCCTGGTGTCACTGTCACACCAAGCCCTGGTGTCACTGTCACACCAAGCCCTGGTGTAACTGTCACACCAAGCCCTAGTGTCACTGTGAAAGCAAAACCTCACACTGCTGTGACAGCAAGCATTATGCAACTGACATGCAATTTCCTTTTTAAGCTGTGCAGCAGTTTAACATACAGAACAGCAAATTTTCATTCATTTTTGTGGGGCATAAAATTTTGCAAAAAAGATGAACGCCCTGCAAATTTGAACACAATTTTTTGTTAGTTTACACATGGACCTTGACCTATAAATCTTTAAAAAGAACATTGCTGACAGACAGCCCTTAATTTCACAGTAAGATCAGGCTGTCGTACCTATGTTACAACAAGCCCTCCCACAGTAAGCCCTTGATCTACTGACAAGAAGCCTTCATTTGCATTTTGGCAGCAAGCCTTCATAAAGAGTGTTGATTTTTATCATTTTGTTTATTGCTAATTGCATTTATAGCATCTTATTCAAAAGATAAAACAGTTAAAACAACTTATTCAAAAGATAAAACAGTTAAAACAACTTATTCAAAAGATAAAACAGTTAAAACAACTTATTCAAAAGATAAAACACTTAAAACAACTTATTCAAAAGATAAAACAGTTAAAACAACTTATTCAAAAGAATACAACAGTTAAAACAACTTATTCAAAAGAATACAACAGTTAAAACAACTTATTTAAAGGATACAACAGTTAAAACATCTTACTCAAAGGATACAACAGTTAAAACAACTTATTTAAAGGATACAACAGTTAAAACAACTTATTAAATAACAAAAAAATGTGGTACTTCTCCATCAGGTCTAAAATAAGTAAGTCAGTTGAATACAAATAAAAATACTGAAAGTTGTGAGATTAAAATTATTTGTCAAGATCATAATTAAAAAAATTATATGTTTCTGCTTACCCTACATTGACAGCAAATTTTAATATGTGAATTTTTAATGCACAATTAGATCTCACAAAATATTATTTTATTACAGAGACAATGGATTAAATTACCTGGAAATGAGGCTGTGGATTGGACTTTGGACTGGGGCAATATTGTTTATCATGGTAGCCTTAGACCTTAGTGCACTGGTGCGCTTTATTACCCGCTTTACAGAGGAGAGCTTTGCCGCTCTCATCTCCCTCATCTTTATTTTTGAGTCCATACAAAAAGTAAGTCAGGCTTCTATGGTAGAATAATCACTTGAGTAGAAAATACAAAATTAATATTTTATTTATGTTACAAGGAATCTATATATATATAATTTGTCAGTTATTGGGACAAGCACAAGACAACACAAGCATGACAAATGACCCTCACTAGTCTGGTGCAGGTGTGGAGTGTCAGCATTCATTTGCATTATTCTCATTTCTTTGTGCTGCTGTTGGTACCATCTATGAATAAGTCAGTGGCAGCATATGCTACACCGCGTGGTTAATGTAGTTTAAATGAATCCCTGTTAACTAGCACTTACATAAAATTTTAATGCTACGATAATCTAAGATCAAAGTATGTTCAAGGAAAAGCATATCTGACAAAATTCTTTTCTGTTTTGATTTATATGTTAAGAGATCTTGGATATTGTTAAAATAAATAAGATCTTATTTAATCAGTGATTTGAATATTATTAAAAATTTATACACTTTTTTGAGAAAATAATATTATAAATAGGTATTTTACTATCACTATCTATTATGGCACTCCAATGCAATAAACATAAAAAATGAGTTTTAAAAAACAAACATAATTTCAATGTGAATATCAGTCAGGACATGAAATGTTTTATGAGCTAGGTTTTCGGTGCTCCATATCTCAAATGTTGGTTTTAAATTTTATTTTGTTTTATTTAATTATTGATAATATAATAAGTAAGTTTTATTTTGATGATCTTTTTATATTTTTTTATCACAGAGCTTAGCATTAGCCTCTAAAAATTTAATCTGACAAAAACATAAAATGTAACTTTCAGAAAGTTAATACAGATGTTTTCTTTTTGTTGTACTCTAGTTGCTTAAGATTGCTAATAATGATCAAGACCCTCCCAATTTGAGGCCCAACTCTGCCCTTGATTACAACTGTACTTGTTTGGTCAACCGCACAATTACCGTCTGGAACAACAGCACCATCTTTTACAACGAGTCCATAAGGGACACCAATGCAACAATCATCAATGCCACACTCCTGTCCATGAACATTACAGATGAATATGACATCACCAACAAGGCCACTCGTCTACAGTGCAAGACTGACAAGGGAATATATTTTGGCACTGGATGCAACACACCCTTCTATGTACCAGATGTCTTTTTCTTCTCATGTCTGCTTTTCATTGGGACATTCACATTGGCTTTGTCCCTGAAAATGTCAAGGAATGCATCCTTCTTCCCCACAGTGGTAAATCTCAATTTTCTATTTAAGAAATTATTTTTAACTCTTAATGTGCCAAAGCGTGGTAATCCGCGGTTTATCGGTTTTTACCAAAGAGCGGTAATGCGCGACTTGATAGAACTCTCTTTAGAAACGAAATTACAGAAAATAAAAACTCTTCAGTGCAGGAAAAATGATGTTTTCGACTTCCGGCAATGGCAGCTGTTTCCCTCGCTAGTGTTATCACTCGATTCGCAAAGTTTTTAGGTTTTTTTTCTCGAAGATGCGATTTCGCTATACTTTATTACTAAAATAATAGTACTAAACTACAGGTTAAAATAGTTTTAAACTCAAAACGTTCTTTCGGATACATAAAATAACCATTCTAATTCTAGAAGTTGACGTCAGTATGACAATAATAATATAAATGGATTTTACGCAATTTTGTTAATTTCATAACCAGTTGATCGCAATTCGGTAAATTCTTACGGTACTGAGGCGGAAGTTTTCCGAAAACCTTATGGCACATTAAGAGTTAAATCATATGATTTATTGCACATACTCTAGTAATAGAAGATTCAGCTACAAGATGATGCCTAAAAGTAGATTCTCAAATTGTAATTTATAAAACTGGCACACAACTCAATGGTCATTTCATGCTGTGTTAAAATTTCTTACTTCCTGCTGTCTGCATCAACCAAGAATTAGAAGATTATCTCCCTTAATAATGTTTACCTTTAACTTTGCGAAGATTTTATTTTAAAACAGCTTGATATGACACTGTTTACCTTTAGTTTTTTTTAAAAACATGAATCCTCTTATTCAAGAAGACTTTATGTTTAGAAATAAAGAAATTCCTCACCTGACCAATCACAGATTTTGTCTTACAGCTATTCTCATTAGCCTCCATACCAAATTTGCAGTGACACTGGAAACTAAAAAATGACTTAGTGAGGACACAAAATTGCTGTCCCAATATTTGTTGAGAAATTCAGAAAACACATGAGATTTTTAGCATTATGGCAGTTGGACTATTTTTTATCCTTTTTAAATATCAATATAAATTGTTTTTGCCATACAGGAAGGTGAATATGGTGTTAAATTACATAATGGTGAAATAAGAAATACAAGCAGTTGAAACAAAACTAACAAAATTTGAATATATGTTTTCTACCCTAAACTGAATGTTGAGCATTTTTTAAATTACTGATATGTTTGTGGAGTAATGCCTACATTAGTAGTAGTTATTACTGAACCTTTTATGGAATTTCACTAATGATGACTACAGATGGAAATTTAATTAATAATTACTGAAATCTTTATGGAATCTTTCAAAGACTTAGTTAAATCAATGAAGTGTTAATAAAATGTTTTATAATAATAATAGTAAATTTGATTAAACTGTTGATGGCATCAACAACAGGAAGGAATGTTACAGAAATATTTTTTGCTTCCTAAGAATGATAATTTTATTTTTCTTTCTGCTAGGTGCGAGGAATCATGAGTGACTTTGCTGTTCTCATTGCTATTCTCAGCATGGTTCTAGTGGATTTTTTAATGGGCATCAACACACCCAAGCTCCATGTACCAGATGAGTTCGCTGTAAGTATCTGTTCGTGAGAGCTGATAATAAGTCCACTGAGGATGATAAGAAAATAATATAACTATTTGCTTGGAATTAAGTTTGAATAATATATTATGAAAAGCTAAATTAGTGTATGTAATGTTTCAGAAATATTTAATTTGCTTGCAGTTTTTATGCAATTAAAAGAATTGTAAAAAAAAATATTAAAAAATACATAATACGATCAAATGTTTTCTTTAATATTAAATAAAGTAAAAATTGTCTCATTTAATGATAAATAAGAATACAATGTAAAATTCTTTCTTTAAACAATTCCTTTTATTTTTAAAGGAAACATTATGTTTGAGGTAAATTTTTTCATGAAGAAATCGTTAACTCTCGTAAATTCCTACCAAGCATCTTTTGTATCATATGATTCATATCTTTGTCCCAGCCAACGAACCCAACTCGAAGCTGGTTTGTCAGTCCATTTGGCTACAACCCTTGGTGGACAGATATTGCTGCTCTTATTCCTGCACTGCTTGCCACTATTCTGATTTTCATGGACCAGCAAATTACTGCTGTCATTGTCAACAGAAAGGAAAACAAACTTCAAGTGGGTTTTAAAAAAGAATTGTATCTGCAAAGCTGCATGCATCAAGAACAAAAAGAAGCTAATAAAAAATAAATATAGTTCCAAAATATCTCAAATGTTTGAATTTAAATCCACATAGAAAAACTAAATTCTTCTAACATCATGACACCCCATCTTCCCCCACCTCACCAGCACAGTGAGTTAATAAAATAAAAACGTACTTTTGGCAAATCAGTTTTTAATTTAAACAAGGGAAAACACCGAAATCTGTATTATTTTCACTGTGATAAATAAATACAGAAATTTGTCTTATTTCATTATAAGCTGTTAAAAGATTGATTTTCTAAAGTCCATCATTATCAAAGTTCTTGTAAATGAGTTTCAACAATTCCAGTTTTGTTTTAACATTTTTTTAATGATATCAGAAAATTAAAATATATAAAAATCTGTCTTTAACATTTAAAGCCCCATAAGGTTTTGGGGAACTTCCTCCTTACTCCTCTAGACGTTTCCCGTTTATTGCCACCAACTGGTTATCAATTTAGAAAATTGCTGAAAATGTATTTATATTATTATTGTTCTACTGACTTCATATTTTAGGATAAGAATGGTACTTTATGTATCCAAAAGATCGTCTTGAGTTAAATATGATTTTAACCTGTAGTTTAGTACTATTTTTTTTTACAAAAAAGTGTAGAAAAATCACATCTTCCACAAAAAAAAAAAAAGTTAAAACTACCACAATACTTTGCAAACCAAGTGAAAAACACTAATGAAAGCAAACACTAACATTTCCATAAGTCGACTAAAGCTTCTCTCAATAAATGAAGCTTTCTACTTTTTATGATGTCATTACCAAAGATAGTGCTATCACAGCAGGCTTTACCATGCTTTGGGATTAGAGACAAAACGCGCATTACCATGCTTTGAGGCTTTAAACGTTAAATAAAATATTTTTCATCTATCCCAGAAATAATATAAACATGTTAATATGCATGCGCAGCTATGGAAGATGTTCCAGACATTTTTGTCTAAAATTTTTGTTGCCTTTATGTCACATGGATGTTGATAAGTATCCACTGAAGATCGCCAAATTTGTCATCCATGTCATCTATGTGTGGTTACAATGTGTTGAAGGTTTTATTTTTCTTGTATTCTCTAGAAAGGAGGAGGTTATCATTTGGATTTGTTTGTCATAGCTACACTGATAGTTATCTGCTCTTTCCTTGGGCTTCCCTGGTTTGTTGCTGCCACTGTCTTGTCCATCAATCATGTCAACAGTTTAAAGAAAGAATCACAATGTTCAGCTCCAGGAGAGAGTGCCAAATTTTTGGGAGTGAGGTTGGACATCATTTTTCTTTCCTTGTTATTTTATATTTGGTTTCAATTAAGATTAATTTAAAAATGATGAAATAGTTTTTGAAAATAAACAGAATAATTTTTAAGTGGATGAGACAATGTTAACTAGTGTATACCAGAAAAATAATACTCTAAATTTCTTATCTGTTAAAATGGAACACAACTAATATTCCATTTTAAAAAACTTTAAAAATGTCAACTACAGTGTCCTTTGCAGAAAACTGTTAACAATTTCTTCAACACCATCAAGCAAATTTAATTGTTTTCATTGAAATAATAATGTTTTAGCTTTTATTTATCACACATTCAATATTAAAATTATTATTTTTAGTCAGTGACTGAGACTGCATGGACAATATTGTAAAAGTGTTTTTCTATTAAAAATTATATGCATAAACAGATTTAAACAATTAAATAAAACTGTGTCAGTAATTAAAGTAGTAAAATATTAATTTAGGAAAATACTTTTTGGCATGTTTTCAATTCATAGAATTTATATTTTCAGAGAGCAGCGAGTTACTGGCACATTAATCTTTCTGTTTATTGGCGTCTCTGTCTTCTTGACCTCTGTACTGAGGGTGAGTCTTGTCATCAGTGTTTTCATATGTCTTGTCATCAATGTTTTCATATGTCTTGTCATCAGTGTTTTCATGTCATGTAACTGAGTCTGAGAATAATGAAAATTAATGTTTGGGAACATTAGATGACTAGTGATGGTCAATAAAATTTTTGTATGGTTTTTAGAACCTGGGTACCCATTGCCTAGCAATTACCCGGGTACTAAAATTGTGCTTGAGTGCCGCCTATGTTGCTGCAATGTCTATACCAATGGTGGTTGAACTGAGGCTCTTCTTTGTTCACATTTTGGCTCGCAAACAATTTATCAAATTAAAACTTTTTTTTCAAATTTGCAGTGAAATATGATTACCATGCAAACTCTTAAAAAGAAATAAGCGTGAACCGGAAATAAAACATGGCCCCGACAAACTACAATATATTTTGATGCTCTTCTTTTCTTCAAACATGAAACAAAAAGCATGTAACACAAAATTTTGTTGGTCCTTTGAATTTTTCAAATAAGGAAAAAAAAGAAGGCTTCGTAAATCTTAGGTAAGGCAGGAAATAGGGGAAATTACTTTGGCTTTTGCATTGACATAAGGATACTACTTTGAGTTACTGGTTGAGACTAGCCAATGTTATTTATCTATCCACCCTCACCCCTTTCTTCACTCCTACCCTTTAAAAAAAACCACATAATTTTGGGTTAAAAAAAATAAATATTTCTGCTGTTGAATGATTTTCACGGTAATAAAAAAAAAAAGTAAATGCTGGGTCCACTCAGTAGGGGCGAGTCACAGAAAGTTTGATTAAAGACAACATTGTCAGCTATAACTTGAAAAAACTTGCCAAGTCATCATACCATTACCACACTTTATCTTTAAAAGACTTCTAATTTAAAATTATGTATGTTCCCTTTATTTGCCACTGGAAGACAGGAGGAGTTCTAAGGATTTGGGGCGGTGCATAAATGACGTCACGTGCCTAGGGGGAGGGTGTCCCGCATCTGTGACGATGTGTGACAAGATGGAGGGGTGTGTTTAAAAATGTAACGTTACATCAAAAACGTGCAACTTTAAATAAAGTTCCACTTAAATATTTGATTGTATACAATTTATTTAATGACGTTTTCAATGGTTTCACGCGTGTTATGATATTAGAGTGCAGACTTACACTAAATACATATTTAAATGACAAAAAATAACTTGCCACTTGATAATTTTTATTTAGAAGATACGGCTTGGGGGGATTCAAAGCTTTGTGNGGGGGGGGGGGGGGAGGATTCTAGGCTTTGTGACGTCACATCGGGAAAAAAGGGGCTGTGGGTCTAAGTTCTAAGTTTTTGTGACAAAGTATGACGTGGGGAGGGGGGGGGAACCGGCAACCTCGCGTGATGTCATTTATGGACGTCCCCTTAAGTCGTGAAGGGTTGACACCATGAGCTTCCGCCCCGGGTGACACCAACCCTAGCGACGACCCTGATTTTAAATTAATCGATAACAGCCCTAATTAATAAATAAAAAATAAAAAAAATAAAAAAAATTCACGTTAACACCCAAAATTAAAATTACCATAATAAAAAAAAGAAGTTTAAGACTAATAGCTTGCATGATTGCAAATATTTTGAGGCTCCTGATAACTTGGAAATAAACAACATTGTATTCCAATAGGTCTCTGATATCTTGGTATATATGTTTTTTTCCAATGGGTCATTATTACTTTGAAATATAAAATCATATTCTGATTGGTTCATGGTGATAACTTTGAAATAAAAGTGTCAATACATGAAAGTTGAAATTGTCTGTTTAATTATAAAAATAATTGGTGTTCATTTTAAGACATCCTTATGTCCCAAGTTTATTCCTAAAAACATTATTGTTTTCCAATGCATTCACATGTTCAGGCAAGTCTCTCAGCTCTTATTTATTTCTCTTATGCATCCAAATTGCATCATTTATTTCCCCAGTATATCCCCATTACATCATTTATTTCCCCAGTTTATCCCCATGCCAGTCTTGTTTGGAGTGTTCTTGTACATGGGTGTGTCGTCCCTGAGAGGCATGCAGCTTATTGACCGCATCATGATTATGCTAATGCCACCCAAGTATCAGCCGGACTTGATGTACCTGCGACATGTACGAACACATCGTGTACACATCTTCACAGCCATACAGGTCGTTTGCTTGTCCATTCTGTGGGTCATCAAATCAGTGAAGGTCATCTCCATAGCTTTCCCTGTCATGGTGAGGATCATTTTAAAACATTGAGTTCTAAACCTTGCTCCCTAGTTAATGTGGACTTGTGTGGACTACACTATGTTGTCATTGAGAATGTATGCAGAGAATGTTCTTATGAGGCAATTTTAGGAGGGAATTTATGTTTGTCAAAAGATATATACTGAGGGCACAAAAATCATTGTGCACAAAAACATAATGTATATTTTTTATTATATAAACTCTTGTCTTTATTTTGAAAATTGAGTATTGTTTTTTAAAAAAATGATATTTTATTTACAGTAACTTTTAACAATGATAACAAGTATAGGTACAGAGCAATCAGTTTGTCAATGTTAATGGTCATTTGCTGCTGTTACCCATTGTTTTTTTCATTCAATGAATATAAGTTCATAAAAACTCATTAACTCTTAAAGCCCCGCAAGGTTTTCAATAAACTTCCGCCTCAGTTCCCTAAGGATTTCCCATATTGCGATCAACTGGTTATGAAATTTAAAAAATTGCGTAAAATGCATTTGTATTATTAAAATTAAAATTAATATTATTGTTATACTGATTTCATCTTTTAGGATAAGAATGGTTATTTTAAGGAACCCTGAACACTGTCTTGAGTTTAATACTATTTTTACCTGTAGTTTAGTACTAATATTTTTTTAAATAAAGTATAGGAAAATCACATCTTCAACAAAAAAAAAACAAACGTTAAAACTACCAAAAACCTCGCAAATTGAGTGATAACACTAGCCCAGGCAACAGCCGTTATTGCCGGAAGTCAAATACATCATCTTTCAAACATTGAAGAGTTTTTACTTTTCTGTGATTTCCTTTGTAAAGAGAGTTCTAGCGAGGCGCGCATTACTGCACTTTTTTGGCTTTAAGAGTTAAAATAGAAACTATTCTGCAGTCTTATAAAAATAATAACTAGTTTGAATGTAACTGTTATGTTTCTGGTAGTCTTCATTGTTAACATGCAGTGTGATACCTGTGACAGGTATTAGCTATGTGCTTTGTGCGTAAGGGCATGGACAAGATCTTCACCCAACAGGAACTCAAGTGGTTGGATGACATCATGCCCGAGACTCACAGACGGGAGAAGGAAGATCAAGAGATGAAACTGGAAGAGGTAAGTTTGGCTCACATCTAAGCTATTGGAAAAATAAGTTTGAGAATAACTGTCAAATTTCTTTTATTTAGCAGGCCATTTATATTTTTTTTAAATATTTTAGTTCATGGCAAATAAATTTGAATTTTATACAATTTTTTTATTAATGTTATTTGTATTAAAAAAAAAAAACTCACATTCTTTAAGCACATCAGTGAAATGTCAACTGACCTCCCAAAGGCTTGTAAATCAATTTAATTTTCAATACTTTCTAAAATATCCTTAACAAGAAAGTGACGTCTGTAAGCATAAACTGCTTTCATGTGAAAAGTATACTTGAAATAAGATTTTCACTAAAACCTAATAACTCCAGAAGATAGCACTAGGGAAAATATCCTCATATCATAATCAGTTGTACATAACAGTTGAATGCACCCATTCTCAGTATTATGTGTGTTAAATGGTAGCACTGTTTAATTTTAAATGCATGTCATTTCAACATTTTCTCAATTTTATATCCTGAAGGACGCAGCTTTCTTTTTCTGCTTCCAGCAACGACGTTCCCTCATTGAAGATTCAACAGCCATACCTATGGCTGCTCTAGGCTTTGGGAATATCTCAGGGGAAAACTGGACTGTTAAAGCTGATGTTGACATTCTAAACATATCTGAGGAGATGTCTAAAACAGCCATGTGGAAATCAATTATGTCAAATGAATCCTCCTCAAATCTAGCGAATCAGAATGGAGAAGAAGAGGGCCACAAGAGCAGCTCAAAAAAGTAGGTTATTTGATCAAGTTTACGATGTTTTACTAGTGTTTTTCAAATTGAATTTTGAGCACTTCCATCAATTAGCACAAGAACAAGTGTCTTAAAATAGTTTGGCTAGATTTCTGGCATATTGATCGCATGAGACTAATGAAATGGAATTTAAAAAAAAAAAAAGATTAATTTAACACTGAAAGAGTTAAAAATTATTTCAAAGTAGATTCACATTCAACGATCGATCAATTTAAGAGAATAATGCAAAGGATTTAAATAATAAATTTTGAAAAGTATCCAATAAGGTAAACATTTAAAAAAATCAATTTTATAGATCTAAAATAATTTTTCATTTGAATTTTGGTTACGTTGATAGATAAATTTAGTCTTTTATTCTTTGAGAGGAAAATTCAGAATTACATTAAAGATTCCTTTTTCTGTCCATTGCTTTTATCTATTTATCTCTACACAAAACTGATTTTTACAGCTCTATAAAAGAAGGGTTTTCTGTTCTGTGCTTGACTCACTCTTTTCTTTGAAATAAAGTCAGTGGAATCTTTAAAAATTATATTTTTCTTGTATTTAAAATTTCTCATACCTGCCATGTTTCATCTGAATAAGTCTATTATAAAATGAACAAATTATTTATTTTCTAGGTTATATATTTTTTAAAAGTCTCATAATAGATCCTTACCATGTTATATTATACATTTCCAAACAATTTGATTTTAAATTATAAATGTAAATTTATGTGGAATGAAATGCAAAATATCTTTTAAAACTTTTTTCCAATTATTATTTAAAATCATATAGACTTAATGAGCTAATGCCATTTTTATTTCATAAAATTCAAATATTAATTTCTTAATTAATAACAAATTAAAAAAAAAATTGCTGATAAAACTTTAAGGCTTTTTTGTTTGAAGTGCACTGTTTTCCTTAGTAACCAAGATTAATGTAGTATTTTGAATAATAATTAGAATGTTTCCTGTATTTGTTTTTTATTTTCCAATCCTCTTGCCTTGGTCAGGTATCGGTGAGTAGTATTTAAATTTTTTTTTTAAACAGTCAACCATAACATTACAAAAAGCTCTTGCATTTCACTAATGAATGTTTATCAGAATGTAATCTACTATTTAAAAACAAAACATATTTTACTACTATTTTGTGATCACTTTTATTGTGGTTTCTCATCATTTGAGGATTTTTAATTTATAAATTTTAGAGAAGCAACATATAAAAATCTAGGCTTGGCTGTTTTCCATTCCTACTTATGTTTTTCACGTTTCTGTTAAAATTGTTTCTTACAAATAATTTTAAAATGACATTTTTGCTGATATTAATGAAAATATTGCAATTTGATTTAAACCAAATTTTTATTCATGCAATAAAATTACACTCCTTATTTTCTTAAAAATTGATTGCTGTCATTAAAATAATTTTTTTGGCTTAAGCATAGAATAATCACAAATAACCTTAAAGATTAACACACACAAAAATGAGTTAAATAGTTCTATACTTCTTAATTAAAAAAAAGAAGGATTAAAAAAAAGAAAAGATATCTTATTCATTACTAGGTGTGTACCGGATTCAAATTTTTGAAATCTGGCCAGAAAATGGCTGGATTCTGGAATTGCCAGAGCCGGAATCATGTGCACCCCCATTTATTACACATATTTATTTCCCATTTTCTTAAATCATTTTTATAAAAAATGGATAGTTAATTGTCACCAAAAGGGCTTTGACTACTCTACCCCTTACTCAAGAAGAATATTTGTTTAAAGCTAATAGATTATTTAAGTTATGGGAACTATATTTTATTTAACAGAAGGTATCAGCATTCATAGTATGTAGTCATTGAATTTATATTTTCATGAGTTAAAATAAAGTAAAAATGAGAAATTTATTTATAAAAAGTTTCAACAAGCCATTTATATAATGTGCTAACTTTAAACTTAAGACATCTGTGCGAAATTTTATTACATTGGATTTCAAATTTTTCTAGTCTCATTAAATCGAAAATTAATACCTAGATAGTAGTCCTCTGTAGTGTACTTTTTCAAGTTTAAGGTTTGAATTTTTAAAATACATAATTTAGGTGATTTAGTTTTTACTCTTTCTTTTTTTAAATGTATACATTTACTTTTAACAAATATTTTCCATCACTTGTGCACCATCAAATTAATTGTTAGGATAGAGTCATCTTGTATTTATTGATTTGATCAAAGTATTTTTACCTTCAGTTTGACACATTTTTCCTGATCTTTTTATATCTTCAGTTATATTTTGATTTTTTTTGGGTAATTTTTATTTCTTCACAAAATTGGGTAGATTAAATATGACACTTGACCTACCGTCCATTGGCAAAACATTATCCTGGTTATATTTTCTTATAAAGTTCTAAATGCTAAGTGCATTGACGAGATTTGGCATGGGTAAGCTTCAGGCTTAGAGCATGGTGACTCCAAACAGCATGTGCTTGTAGCTGCCGTAGAGACATATTCTGAATACTCAAATAGTAACCTGGTATTTAGCTTGTTCTTAAAACATCATCCAGGGCTGTAACAAAAACAAAGCATATGGGAATTATCTGGCAATAATTGCCCTTCATTGCAAGTTTAATGTAAAATTATGAGATTTAAAAAAAACAACACTGAAAGGGTTACAATTTTGACAAGGTTGAACTGAAAAGCATTCTAGTTACAGCTCTGCAAACATCAGCAGATGGACATCATGATGTTAATGCATGACTTAGAAGAAGTTGAGAACTAGAAACATTTTTTAACGAGTTTGATTGGGTGTATAACCGCATGTTACATATCCAGGCGCACCCACAGTGCTAATCGTATGTCTTTGGGTGGCCAGAAAAAGTCATCTGAACAGCTTAGGGATGTAAAGGAAAGTTGCGAGGAAGCTGATGAACCAATCAGCTTTGAGGCGGTAAGTCTGTCATGCATTCAATAGATGGATAGTCGAAAGCAGTGGTTGCACTATGACCCTCCTCCCCTGCATGGCCTTGACCTATCAGCCTCCCGTCAGCTACGGCAGTGTACACACAATGTTGATTGGCTGAATGTTCATGTACAGCTCCACTGGCCTGGTCCACGTCATCTCTGATGCACCTATTGTGCTTATGGTAATGTTAGAACTTATTTGTGTTTCTCTTCAAGATCTGCTTTTAACGGAGAGCTACACTTTTTTACACTTGAAAATTCCCCACATCTCTAGTCTAGCCTTCTTTGTGATGGTGTAACTGTATCATTAGACTTTTACTCTTGGTTTTGTGACACTAGTTAAATTAGTTTATAGTTGGCCTTGGCACAAGTGAATTAGTTTAACCATTAGGTTTGAATTTTAGTTTTAAATTTTTTTAAAACTCATTAATATTTGTGAATGAAAATTTTATGTAGTTTTTCAAAACACATACAAAATTATGTAATTTCTTTAATTTTACAAGTGTAAGTTTTTTTGTAGAGAGAAGATATCTATTTGAAATAAAATTTATTGAAAAAATACATTTATAAAAATAACTTTTCTATCATATAAAATTTTAAAAATACGTTTATTAAAATGTTATATGTAACACTTATTAAAACACTTAAATTACACAGTTACAAAAAGAAGCAAGTCCAAGACATTTAAGTGAAATTTTCTCACTAGATTTTACTTAAATCCATGCATCACAGTCAGGATAAATTTGTGTTTGTTGTTATTTTTGTGATACAAAAGCTCTCTGTGCACATGATCATCATACCTCATTTGTAATTTGGAGGAACAATCCTAATTCTCCCCCTCAACCAGGATGGTTGAAATTTCTTTAAACAATTTTTTTTACCCAAATGATGCAAATAGCATATTTCAGCTGGTTATTCTTATCATTTTGCACAGATCAAAATTGTACAGCCTTCTATTGATTGACTGAGTGATTCACTCTTTGACCCATGTAATACTCTATCAGGATTTAAGGCAGAGATCTCTTGTACTATAAACTGTTGTGATTTAAAACATGTTTTATTTGGTCACATATTTGTTTATGTTTAGTATTGTAATTTATCACAGCTATGTCTTTACTGACAGCACATTTCATTGATATCAATAAATTACAATGTGAGCAGCTTTAAAAGCATGTTATCTACTCTTTTTTTTTTTACAACAGGTCGTGTGGACTGCCTTAAAAATAAGAAATAAATAATTCAGCCAAACAGATTTTATATCTGTAATAAATCACACTTTTACATCAAAGAAATGTTGGCCAAAGTGCCCTCTTGATTAAAATTCCTCTTTAAAACAAAGCTTTGTCAAATCCGTAAATAAAATTTACAATTAATTAAAACTTCCTAATTTCATATTAAGAGCATACTAGTTTTCTTGCTTTCTAGCTAGGGTATATTTATGATCAGGATCAGTTGGACGTACTCTCTTTAATCTATAATCTTGATCATTTTTACATTGTGAGGAATTTACAACTATCCTGACACATGGAATAATTCATTGTCATTTGACAATTTGAATGCTTAACCCATGAGATAAGGGCTTGCCATTTTTTTTTCTAAAAAACAAATTACACAAACTATTTGTGCAAGAAGACAATAAATTGAAGCTTTATTATGAACTAATATTAATAATAGTAGACGTATTGGTTAAAAGTTGTTGTGGAATCATTAAAATTTACGTAACTGATAAGTCCTAACACACTAATTCCCATTATATAATATCTTTTTTTTTTCTACATAAAACTTATATTATTTTAGGTTCTCCAGTTTTGGCATTAAGTCTTTAATAATTCAGATTGACAATAATTTAAACTAAAAAAAAGATACTACTTTAACAAGCAGGTCACTAGACCACATAACCCTATGATATTATCGTATTCCACCTCTATTAGTCTAATCTGAAATGCACAAAATTGATATACAACTCAAATATGATTGTTGCCTGTTACAGAAATCCTTATGAAATATATTACGATAGGTGAGATTACAGTGTTGTTTTTTTATGCCTAATCATTTCTTGATTTTTATACAGCTATATCTATATAGAAATGAATTTTTTTAAAATATATATTTTGCAAGTATACTTATATTTATCAGTAAATACTTGCAAATGTGTGCTGCTGCTAACAATAAACAATGACTTTCTCCATTTAACCCTGTTAATTGTCTAAAATATTCATGAGAGCAGAAATTTCTTTCATACTACCATACACCTCATGTAGTATTAAACAATAATTTTGGCTTGTCAAAACTAAACTCTAACAAAATATCTGGTAAACTATGCAAAATAGCTTTTCAAAATATCTATTGAAATAAACTATGCAAACATAAAATTTATAAAAGCTTCATTCTAATAATAACAAATCTGAAGTTTTTAACCAAATTTCAGGCCCCAAAAAATGCTCATGCCACTTTTCAGTATTCCATTTCTTATTTTCATATAACAATGTACAGTGCTTATTAATACACACACCCCTCTCCAACCATGCATTTTTTGTTTTAATAAAAAGGGTGTATATATGGTATTTAAAAATAAAATAAATAAACTACGACTAAATTATCTAACATTTTTTATACCTCCCTTCAAATGTGAGTTTTTTAAGCTCCATTTTCAAAATAAAAAATTTCATCCATGATATAAAAAAGTAATTTTTCAATGTAATTTATATAAAAAGGAAGCCATTGTTCCCCAAATAAAATCAGATCATATTTGCACATTTAAAATAGGTATGCATGAAGAAATTTTTAAAGATTTTTTTTCTGAATGGTTATTTATGGTTAATTACAGACAGAGAACACCATATTTTATTGCAACTGAATTCTATTTTACTTTATTTCCAATTGATAACACTCATAGAGCTATTTTTTTAAAAATGAATATTTTGGCTATTTTAAATAAGATTTTGTAATAAGTTAGCATTTCTTGGTAAATGAGTGTTAATAAAAAAGAAGAAAATATTAATTTAATTTTCACAATTGCTTTTGTAATATATAATGACATATCAGCTGCCTCATGTCAGATCTTATGATGGTTTTATTAAAATATAAACAGCTAAATGGTGTTATGGAATATGATTGCTAACAGGCTGTCAGAATACCAATATTTTATATCACAATACAATGTCATTTCATCAGAATATATTTTTTATGCATGTAAAGGCAATGTGCTATAATTTATAAATTAATTGTTAAAGGAAAATATATGTTTGGTACCAAAAAAAATAAATAAAATGCTTTCTTAATTATATAATTTGCTAAACTTTACTTAAATATAATCATTGTATCTACTTCATAGAGAGAAGGGGTGATCATTTAAACAATCAAAAAGAAATGAAAGATGTAAACAAAACCTTCTATTTTACTAAACATATTAGTGTTCTTCAAGAAATTCATAGGATATTATATGACTTATTTTTATTACTGAATATCATCTGTTATGATATGCACTTGAACTAACATTTTTTAGAGTTAGTTATTTTTTAATGAAAGTTTTCTAATGACTACCATTTACTTGACTTCGAAAATATTTAAAGGTGACTTCTTACTAAATTATAAATCTCATAAATGTGCATTTTGGAGCAATCTATTATACAGCATAAAAAAAGAAAATTGATTGTGTTTTTTTTTTGTTATCACTTAATTTTGTATGATCTTTTCCAACATGAATTTAGACCAGTCAACTAGTTTATATATAATGCTGTAAATTATACCCTGAGAACACATGCCACAATTAGCATTGTCTGAACTATTGAATTTCTTTCTGTTGTTGATCTAACTCATTGTTTGATACAGCCACAAAAATTGAAGTGCAGAATCAAATCTCAGCCCTGGGAACACACTTTGTAAATGAATGACATGTTTTGTGTTCTCACTGAATTTTTACTGTAGACTATGAATCTTTATTAACTTTAAATATCTTCCACAATATCCCATGCCCAACCTTTTTAAAAGCTCTTACCTTTTCTTTTAATGAAAAATTTAGTTAAGAAAGTTGTCAGATTTTTGTGTTACAAAACTTTTGTTTTAAATATTTTAGAGATGTAGTTAAAAATAATCTATAAATATTTTGAGATTTTTCAATTTGTACCAACTTAAAACCTGTTTAAGGAGAACTATGTCAAGGTATTATTATTTGTTAAAAAGAAAATTGAAACTGAAATACTTTTTTGACATCTCTCTTCAATTTATCAATGGATTCCATAAAATGACTAATTGAAACTACTTACTGTTTGACTCACTTCAGAAAACAGAAGAAACACAGTTCTAAACGAAGTGGTAGCAGCAGCAGACCTCAGTTAGGGGGAGTCAAGGAAGAGGCAGAAGATCATGGGGCCAGTTTGTCATCATCACCGTCCAAGAAGAAAACACCGGTCAAGTTCTACATTGAGGAGCATGATGACCATGAGGAGCGCGATGCCCTGATCAAACCCCCCGAGATTGTTGTTGACCCGCCTAGTGATGTTCATGCCAAAACTCCAGATCGAGACTCTGTAGGTGACCCCAAGTGTTAACATCTCTTGTAGGTGACTCTCAAGTGTTAACATCTCTTGTAGGTGACCCCAAGTGTTAACATCTCTTGTAGGTGACCCCAAATGTTAACATCTCTTGTAGGTGACCCCAAGTGTTAACGTCTCTTGTAGGTGACCCCAAATGTTAACATCTCTTGTAGGTGACCCCAAGTGTTAACGTCTCTTGTAGGTGACCCCAAGTGTTAACATATCTTCCCATCAAGACAGTAGTCAGAAGTTTTTCACCTTCTTCGTCCAGCATTGTTAGAGCAGAATTTACTTTAGTGCGCAATTAATTTAATGTAGACATTTAATAAGGCTATTCTTGAAATAATAGTATATTCAAACGCTTAACAGTTTCATTTTTTATTGCTGTGTAAAACAAATGGTAAAATGTAAACAAGATTTTGTGTGTATTACAATGACATATTTACTAAATGATCATGTTGTTTGTAGAGGTATATAGTCCAATGCCTTTTATTTATCGTAAAACTGAATAATGTATGCCTTAATTTATTAATCGATCTTTGAGTTTTAACCAATCAGTGGGAAAATTAAGTTTCAGGGTTTGATAAATTAAGAAATTCGAAATGTTTATTTTGCAGCTAGTTTTATTGTGAGGATAATTTTTATAAAATGACATGCAATATTTACTGTAAAATGTGAAGAAGGCAATTAATATTTCTTTTCAGTTTTTACTCTGCTAGGAAATCTTATCCACTTCTAGATTTCCACCAGTTGAGTGATGTTGCCCTCACATGCCAAACAATGCAATATCCCTTATTTTTTTTCTCACTTTAAAGGCATTGCAAACATGCATTTTTGATATGAAAACTTTATCAAACTCAAATCTATTGACTTCTCTAAAACTGTAGATTTGTTTTAGAAATATAGCATACGTAATAATCATCTTATATGAAGATGTTATACTTGCATGTTGTCATATCTCATGCCATCACTGATACTACCATGACCTTCAAAAAGTCTTACATGATAAGCCCTCTTTCCCAAAAGTTGCTAAACATATATGGCAATCTCTTTTTTGTTTGAAATTTAAATAAGAAACCCATTTAAAATATTAAAAATAATATTTAGCATTATATTTGAAGGCTATCAGAAACTTAAGTTTTTTTATTTGAAACATCCACTTATTTGTAAAACATGTGTATTATTTTGTTTACTAGTTAGTTTTTTAAATTTATTCAGAGTTTATGAAACTGTATGTACCACAGCAGCTGACAATCTGAGATGATTAACTTATATCTTTTTGATATCTTCATTGATTGACTGTCCTTAGGGCCTAGGAAGCTCATATGGCGGGTATTAGTGTTTTCAAGTTCTGTCAGTTTGTTGCAAGCTTGATGAGGATCTTGGAATGAGTGAAGATCTAGCATTTGGCTTTCTTAATGGATAGTTCCTTTGTAAAGTTTCTCTTGGTTTACCTGGTTTGCTCTTGCCCTCTGTTTGCTAGATGAGGATCTGTTGGGGTAGCCCCGAGCTGTCCTTGTGAGGGTCTGTCTGGGGTAGCCTTGAGCTGTCCTTGTGAGGGTCTGTCGGGGTAGCTTTGAGCTGTCCCTTTGAGCTGTCCCTTTGAGGGTCTGTTGGGGGTAGCTTTGAGCTGTCCCTGTGAGGATCTGTTGGGGTAGCTTTGAGCTGTCCTTGTGAGGGTCTGTTGGGGGTAGCCTTCAGCTGTCCTTGTGAGGGTTTGTCGGGAAAAAATCAAGCTGTCTATGCGAAGCACGTGGCTGATGTATGACACATTGTTTGGTCTGGTCTTAGACTTGCTTAATAATTAATGACATTAAGTCAGCCAATGTTGTGTTATAACTGTGATACAATGAGCTACTTCAGTTATTATTGTTATAGGAATTAAGAAAGACAATTTTGATAGGGTCTGAGTCTCTTGGCTAATATCTTCTATCATCAGTGTTACCATTTTTAATTTGAAAAGAAATCCATTCAGTGACATTCTTGTTAATTTAATCAGCAAATTTTCTTTTTTGTTTAATGTTATGAAAATTAGATTCATTGTCATTGCATTATTTAAATATCATTGGCTCTTTACCTCTTATCACTAATAACAGTTTTAATTTTGATGTTTGTTTAATCAATTATCATATCATGTGGGCAAAGTTTCCATAATCAAAGTGATGGTAAAGTAACCGTAAAGACATGTGCTTCTGTTATCCACAGAAAATGTGGACGTAGTTTTTTGATGCACTTGAGATGAAGAGTCTATTTAACCATCATATGATAGATGGGGGTAAATGTTAATTTATGGTATGTCTGTGTTTATAGTCAATGTAAATTTTGACGTGTGTGTTATTCAATTAATTGTTATTTATATTATAATCATTTGTAATTTATAAACTTATTAATACATAAATGTCTAACTTTTATGTATTTAAACCTTTCGAACCTGCTATCCTGTTTTATCTGATATATTGTTCTGGGCACTGGACACTCACCATAGTGTTAATATTCTCATCAGGAGCCCGGGACACTCACCATAGTGTTAATATTCTCATCAGGAGCCCAGGGGAATGGGAATTTAAGGTGGAGGATCCAGGGCTTCAAAGGGATAAAAAAAACACCACTTGTTGACACATTAACATTTTTATTTCACCAAATGTGTGGAAGAAAAGAGCTGACTATGAGCTGATTGTCACAACATCAAAAGTCTTCTACATAGAATATCATTAGAACATTCACTTTATAAAATGGGAAATTACATTTTTTTTTTTTTCATGCTCATTCTTTATTAAAATCATTTTAGGAAGTGAACTTTATAGTTGATCAAGTGATAGGACTTAACACCCTGACACCAGAGGTAGGACTTAATATGCAGAAATAAGTTTTATCTGTTACCATTTGGGAGATAGCAGTGGGAGGTATCAGAGATCCTTTTTAATTATCAAAGGATGTGCTGTTAAAGAAATGGAGTAACATTTCTATGAAATGGGACTTAATATCAAGGGACTTAATATCAATACAGTTCTCCACTTCAGTTGTCTTAATAAAATGTGTTATCTCCTCCAGCCAGTCCTTCCCATCATCATGGACATTCAGTTATCATTTTCAATAAGGAAACATACATTTTAATAATAATTATGATTAGTTGTGCAGTTTATAACAAGTCCTATTCATGTGTTTGAAATCAATTGTATTCCCTCTGCTAAATTGTAATGTAAACCTGTCTGCAATAATACTGTCCTCTGAAATACTTGACACATCATCAAAATTAGTTTGTGTCCCTCACCTTGTGTATCTCACCTTGTCTCATAGACACTCTACTTCACAAAGACTTCCTTTGGGGACACACATACCCATGCCAGTGTACTTGAACTATTAGCACTTAACTTTATTGTGGTGCCTCAAACACAAATCAGTTCAATTTTAACAAAGAATGTTGGTCTGTTGAAGGAAATAGATGCACTAATCAATTTCTAAGCATTATGGTTAAATTCCCTCAATCTGACTTTCCATGGGAAAGTTTTCTTGTGATTTCTTGTTTTGTGATGATGTTTTATTCAATTTTGATTATTGTAACAGATTTCTGTCAAAGAAATTACTCTCAATAATATACTTTGAACATAAAATTATTATTTTTTCTTTTTGACAGCTTGTCAGGTTTTTAAAGGAATCTTAAATTCTAGAGTCAATAATTTTAGAATAATTCAATGTAATAATTTCCAAGATGAATTGATTCTTGTAATAAAATAATTATGACGTTTGGTTTTGGGATACAATATAAAATAAATTTGTGGATCTTTAAGTCATGAAACTTAATGGAAGTCCTAAATGACAGGGTTAATTCTGAAAACTAGAAGGTCCCTTAATTTTAATTTTGCCAACCTTTTCAAGCTGTCGAGTGCCTCAGCCAATAAAGACGCTGCCTAGAGTTAAAGTAGGGGTCATTTCCTACTGTCCACTACATCTCTCAGCTGGGATAGTCAGAAGCTGATTCCTTCATGTTCTACAGTTCATTTATCACCCCACCACCAAGGCAGTTAGCAGTTCACTTGGTGCGGGAGAAGAGGTCCAATGCTGGTCAGAACCCTAGTCATTGAGATTATTGTTTAATTTTAGTTTTTATTTTGTAACAGATCTGCAATTACATCTTTGTGTCATTTTTGGGTTTCCTTTTTTTATGTTTGACCAGATTTTGTGTAAAAAAATGTGTTTTATCATCAGATGTTTTACAATCCAATCAGAACTGTTTTTCAATTTGAAAAGTGATTTGATTTTTAGACGTCTGTAGAATTCCTTTCAGTGATGTTTTTATCATCATAAGCTCCTTGGAAGTGTTGTGTTAAATTTAACTTATCGTCTTGCCATCATTGGGCTATGTCACCCTCACCTACCGCATGTACTGGGGCAAACGTTAAGGACTACATCACACAAGATTAATAATGAGGATTCTGTAGGAAATATGTAATAAGTTTAGCCCATCAAAAAAGCAGCTAGATATCTGAGACAGCATAGTTTTTTTTATGGCCAAAAAGAGAAAAGAAACCTACAGATGAACTCATACATAGTAAACAGTACATGATATGTAGTAAATGATGTATGACATTAATATATGATGTATGGTATCTTGTCTTATCACAATGACAGGACTCATTGGAACATTTTTATCCTGGATAATTTAGGTCTTAGTGGAATTTTTGTTTTTTCTTGTTGTGATCACCCAAAGAAGTTATTCACATTATTTAAGAAACATGAATTGATTCAATGTGCATGAAAAAAATTTAGTCATTAACTTAAACTTTATTTGCCTCAAGTTACCTTGTACCACTGCAAGTATTACTGACTGTACCTTTAATAACTTGGACGTGCATTCCCCTCATGTTCCCTTGTACCACTGCAAGTATTATGGACTAGACCTTTAACCAAGGTCAAGGCCCCTACCATTGATTGTTTTGTTTTAACCTTCATGAGCAAAATGTTTAAAGTCTGCAAACATATTTGGCCGATTGTTATTGTTAAATTAAATTATTTTTTTTAAAGGATCACACAAAAAGTGAATCAATTATCTACTCTCCAGACTTATAATCAACTAATCATAAATAGATTAATGGCTTTTCATAGCTCTGCCTCTGCATGATTGTTTCCCAGCCAATTTTCTGTGGAGCTCTAAGCATTCTATGGACATTAACGATTTTTTCTGGGGATTTAAATAGCAGTGTTAGCTTTCATCTCATTTTGGCATGAGATGGTCCCACTATAAAAATTTGGGACATAAAGTTTCAAATTGTTTTCATCCTATTTACTAAGAAATTTGTGTTCTCCTGCATTATTATAAGTTTGAAATGAGGTGATATTTGTTTTGTTTTTGTTTTGTATCTTAGTTCTGTATTTGTGGGGGTTTTTTTTATTCATGCTTGGCTTTTTTTTGGTGTTTTTTTGTATTTTTGTTTGGCATATTTGTTTTGTATATGTTTTTTGGTAACATTTTGTTTTTTATTTTTGCTTTTAAATTTTGAGTTTTGCATTTTTTTAAAGCTACAAACTTTATAAAATAACAACTAAATAAGATAGATGATAAAACCATTAATAAATTCAAACATGGCATTTCCCCATTTATAATTAGGCTTATCCTGAGTCCTGTTTTTGTAAAACAATCTTTAAAGGCCTTTCTTAAACAAAGTCTCTAATGATTTATGTTATCCATTTCATTTCCAGCCATTTAGCATAGATCCCATTTTCAGTTTACAATATAGGAGGAATTAAGTTACTTTATAAAAAAAATTAGTTTAAAAAAGAAACCTGATGTATAAAAAAATGTTCAGTAATTTTTGTTACATATCTGAGAATATTTATAGACAAGTATGCAAACCTGGTTCACCAACTATTATCCTCATTATGTAGCTCACCTGTAAATAAACCATTTATGTGTTAGACCACCATGTCACCTCTCACATTTGTACATAAGAAATTATTGATATTTATTTTGAAAATTATCTTCTTCATGTTTATCAGTTACTGAAATCTTTGATCAAGTCCTTGGTCGCTGTCAGTCAGGGGGAGATTACTGTGTCAGTGGTCAGGGGAGAACATTGTGTCAGTGGTCAGGGGAGATCATTGTGTCGGGCTGTCAAGTGGAAACACTTTGAAAACAAATATGGTGAAACGTGTACTGGTCTGTATAGAAATTTATCAGAAAGACATCTCCATCATGTGTTTTGGTTTACTTCTCAACTCTTGAAGACGTTCTTAATTCACATCAGAGGAATGTCTTGTATCTTAAGACAAGAATGTACAATGCCAATTTTCATTTTGAATGAAGATGTTTGCCGACATGCCAAATAAAGCAAAACCTGGTTCAAGTATTGTAGGGGCTAAACTTGGGATTAGTGACACAAGTGGTGCATTTATTGAGATGAAATAGATTTCTAACTTAAATTAATTATTATTGTTAGTTATCATAAGGAAATATCTAGCAGAAAGTATTAAATATGTAGTAATGTACCTCTTTTCTCAGGCAAACCAGTCAAAGTTTATTTATTAATATCAATACAGTATCTTATGCACACAAAAAATGTCACAATAGAAGGCGGTGCTTGACCTCACAGTTTCCTCTACCACCTTTCATATTGTTATGTAAATAGACAACACCATAAATCATACAACATGTAGAAGGTATAGCATAGCTGCTCCAGTAGGTGTGGTTGCGTCCAGACGAGACAGAGAGTGTGTATGAAAGCTGCTTTGTTAAACAAATCAAAACCCTAGTCCGTGATTATTAACACACTGAATTGTTCTGTGATCCTGTAGTTAACAAAAATGAGGGGTGAGACTGCAATCAGGCTTATTAAAAAGTAAATGGAAAAGACGTAAACAGGGTAAGGGTTAGCCTGACAGGACGTAACAAAAAAGCTGTTTACGTCTTTTCCATTTATTTTTTTCTGTGATCCTGTCAGTGAGTGTCAGGTCAAGAAGCTAGCGTACTGGATCCAAGTTGCTCCAATTATTTAAAACTACACTTTTGTCAATGTATAAAAATGTCACAAATTGTTGTTTAAAAAATAACTAGTTATGAATCTTTTATCCGTAGTTGCATTAAATCTGGCATAATTCAAAGGTTTATGTGTTATTGTTATTATTTATTATGTTAACTATTTATTTTCTTGTTACTTTTGCCCCCTGACTAGAGCATACACAAGACCAACTGGGGTATACACTGGACCTATTAGGGTATAAACAGGACCGATTGTGGTATACACAGGACCGATAAGATTATACACATTACTAATTAGGGGTGGGGAAACTTTTTGTCTAAGAGGCCATAAACACCACATATTTTTTTAAAATAATTCTGTGAAAGCTATACATTATGACTAAAACTAAAAATTCATATAAATCTGTGCATTTTGTGTGATTTCAACCCTAAAATTACAATAATGATGATTTTGAATTATTTTTAATAACATTGTTAAGCTGTTTTGATATGCAATTAATATAATGAAGATCAAATGAGTCTGAATAAACGTTTTTATTTTAAAAAAAAAAATTAATGAGAGCCAGGTACAGCCATCAATAGAACACGGTTTCCCGACCACTGGACTAGGGCATAAACATGACAGATTAGGGCATACACCGGACTGACCATGGTATGCACAGGATTATTGTACGTGCTAACCATGTGTTTTTATTTCTAGTTGCATCCATATCTTCATTGTATGTTTACACCTGTCGTCTTATAATCATATCACTTGGTGAGGACATTCTTCTTGGACATTTAGGAAAAGATCTTGAAATAATACCTAATGAAGGGAGCGGGGAGGGGATATATATTTACTATTTAATGATGATTTCTGAACATGAACTGCTACTTCGGGGCCGTCCGTAAAGTACGTCGAGCTATTTTTGATACATTT
>MUZC01004559.1:115588-153887 GCA_002072015.1 Radix auricularia | reverse complement strand
AAAAACATCTTCAGTCATTAAATTTATTTCAGCATTGGTTGTTCCAGGTAAATAAAATCTGGCTAGCAGGGTGCTAGATAGACAAAAATGATGCATCCTACTCCGATAATGTAGCGTCAAGGGCCGAAAAAGCCTTATAAATTGAAAAGCCTTACAAATTAGGGCTATAATAACTAAAATATGACATATATCATATATAAATGCTTTTAATAAATTAAAAATGAAAGTTCTCACGAAAATAATAAAATTCGCAGCGAAAACATTTACGGCCTAAAGCTTCAGGATCACCCTTAAAAATCATCAGTTATTGACTAAACTAGTATTTATCTAGTTAATTAAAACAATTATATTATTATATATTATTATAGTATATAGTTAATATAGTTATATAGTATAGGCTTACCTTTCTCAGTTTCTGCTAGTAGAGGTAGAAGATCGTTGAGCCATAATTGAGTAAAAATAAGTCGCCTATTTACGACAAAGCTTAACGATAATTTAAATTAATTAAATAATTTATTTGTAGGCTATTTATTTTAATTAGTATTTTATAAATTAAGATTTTAATAAAAAGAAAACATGCAAGAACTGTATCAGTGATTATATTATTTAGGTTTAAACAACTATACAAATAACTTATTTTCGTCACACTTCCGGCGACGGTTATTCTAAAAATACAATCGATCTTAAAACGGAATGCAATGAAATTTAAGAAAAAAAAAAGATTAAGTTTCGGCGGCTCGTTCATTTTTCGGCGGATTTACGGCTGACAAAATTCGGCGGCTAATGCGGCGCGCCGCATATTTTCCGGCGGATTTTCGGCGGTCGAAAATTTTGCGGCGTATTCGGCGCGCGGCGTCGGCTGAGGGGTCTAGGTGCGGGGAGCACATAAACAGAGCTGTGAACTGTTTATAAAACTTTAGTGAGAATTAATCCCGTTAAAATTTATGTGCATAATCACATATTTCACAGACACGTCGAAAAAAATGACAATGGAATTTCAACAACTGAAATACTTGATATAGAAAAAGCTCAGTAAATTTATGGATCTTGCCAGATCAAAATTCACAGATCCTACATGTGGAAGAAAATCAGCAGTCCCGAGCCTGCGCTCTTCATGGGGCTTCCCGGAAAACCCCCTCAGCCCTCTGGCCCCCTAAGGGACGTAAAGACTGAGAAGCCCCCCCCCCCCCCCCCCCCCGGAGCGGTCGCTGCTACAAGCGGCCGCCTGGGCGTCCAGGGCACTGGGCCGAAAACGCCTCCCACTAAAGTTTGCCTCCCGAGGGAGGTGTGGAATTTCCCTACTGTGACTCGCTATCAACATAGTATCACTTTGGCGCCACCACGGCAAAGCTTACGAGTCTTTATAGTGTAGATCGCCGCAAAGCGTGGGGATCATCACTGACCTAACTAGGGTTTAACCCCCACCGGAAGGTTTCCTCAGAGCTGGCGACCAAAAGCGTTTCCTGCTATTCCGTACTGGCGCTCCTGGCCCTAAACCGGCACCGCTCAACAGCGTTGCTAGTTAATTGAGGGAGACGAAACGGTCGCTTCGGAGTAACCCGACCCTCAACGGGTACTTTGGTTAAATTCACAGATAGAATGTTCACATTTATCAGTCTCTATACTTCATGATCCGGCTTAAACACTACTGCATAATACAATTTAACTTCGGGGCCATGTCCCACTCCATTAAAAATTAAAGTTGTTTAATCCTCCTACTTACTAATACTGTGAAGCTCCTGGGTTACTCTTAAGTTAATTGTCTCTATGTACTTGCACTCTAGTTCTCCATCTGCACATACTTGGTTACATTTTAAACACCAACTCAACGACTCAAGAACTACTACAATTTCTGTTTATTTCATTTCCTTCTTTGTTTACTATCATTCTCCACCTAAGGTTACATCTCTCCGTCCGTGTGTGTGTGTGTCACCCTACGTGTGTCTCCCTACGTGTCCGAGTTTGAGCGTTCTTATTCTCTCAGACTCCGCCTCCTCAAACTTTCACTGTCCGACGGTCAACTGTCAATCAAATAGTACCTCCCCTTGATAAGACGGAGGTACGTGGTTTTGACCTACCCCGTCATGGTCAGTAACCCCCCCCCCTTTTCCTAGTCGGCTCCTTTCATCTAACGCCAGACCCGCCATGCTCTCGTCTTCAAAGATTCCCAATTCAAGCGAGCAGTTCGCACCTCTGGCCACCTGGACTCGCCCGGTAGTCCCGCGGCTCTGGCCACCTGGACTCGCCCGGTAGTCCCGCGGCACCTCAAAGACCAAACCTACTCTAGCCCCCTAACCGCCCTAAATTCCCGACAATACTAATGTTACTACTACTATGCGTATTTCAACTATAAAACGACAAAAACATTGTTATCCATAAATGATCCCGATTTCATTGACTTATATAAATGAACAATTCAACGCAGGTCAGTACTGTGTATTGGGGGTGGGCATGGTAGAAAGATCACATCCCTACCACGGTGTTGTGAGGTATATAGGTTTGGGATCAGAAACGTCATTAGGGGTGGGGGGGGCTGCGGATCACATCTGGCGACACCCTCGCACTCGGTGACGCCCGAATGTAAACCACTGTATTTTCCAATTATTTGGCAGTAGTAGACTTGTAGGAGGTCTATGGTGTAAGTCGGGATGAGAGACAATATGTGACACCAAACCTAGTGACGCCTCTGGTTGGGATTAAACAAAACCACGAGGCAAGGCTGCAGACATAGGGGAACAACCTGACAAACTGAAGCAAGAGACAGAAATTGGTAATACATTTAAAATTATACAATTTCAACTTATTTAAGTAAACACCACTTACATATTCGTACATATATTTCATTCTCCACTTCTTATATATTTAATTATTCTAATTTGCTTACATATTTAGCTATAAAGTTCTTACATTTTTAAATTTCAAATTTCTTATTAAAAGGTTTTCAACATTTAAGCATTTAAAATATATTGCGCAGTGGCGTAGCTTGAGCTTTTGCCGCCCGGGGCGGTCTTTAATATGCCGCCCTTTTAGGGGCCTCCCATAAATGACGTCACGCACCGTTCTTTTTTTTTCTTTTTTTTTTTTTTTGGTGGGGCAACACACATATTACGTCATTCAAAACGCGCAACTTTAAATAAAAGTTCCACTTAAATATATCATTGCCGAAAATGAAGTTTTACGTGGTTTCACGCGTGTTACGCTATTAGAGTGCAGCCTTACACTAAAAACATATTTAAATGACACAATTTTTTTTTTAAACACCCTCGTTTTCACATAGAAAATACCGCTTGTATTGGGGGGGGGGGGCTTTGTGACGTCACATTGAGAAAGGGGTCTAAGTTTTCGTTTCATGACGCCGTGTGATGAGGGGGCAGGGAGTGAAAAATCCGACGAAATCACGTGACGTCATTTATGAACGGCCTCTTAAGTCAATCATATGATGGTTTTTATAAATTCATAAACTTGAATAAAAAATTGCAATGGAAACAAAGTACATTGTAAAAGGTGAGGAACAATTTTACCATAGCATGCCCTATTTATGTAAGCAGTAAAAAAAAGATTCCACATAAGATGATTTACCTATAATTAAAACATTATATAAAATACAAAATAATTGTTTTGAAGGCCACAAGAAAGTTATAAGGGTCGCCCCCTCCACAATGAAAAGATATTCCAAATTTTACACCCAAAAAACATTAACAATTAATATGCTTTTACTTTTTGTTTATAAATAGATATATATGATTTTTTAAATAAAAAATGAAATTGTAAACATCAGTATATAAAAATTTATTATCTATAACTTTACTTACTTATCCAACTTTCATAGTAGAAAAATCATGTATTATGTTAAAAAATATAAATTATTTGTAATATCTTGATCTATGGAATTATTGCATTTTGTAGTCTTTACTCACTTATTGTCGAGCGAATATAATTTTTTTATCAACTTCAGGTTGGAAAAGCTCCTTTTACAACTAGATACACTGATTGCAATTGTTGAAAACATTCTAAGCAAAAGTATAATTTTGGGTAAAGAATTTTCCAATATTTACTGGTGAATATATTTTAATAGATCAAAAGGGGGGATTCACCCCGCCCCCCCTCCCCGTTTTTTAAAAACATAATGTCTCTTCTTGTAGTGTAGGTACAACCAGGACTGGTCTTAGGCTCCTGCAACCAATGCGGTCGCAGAGGGCCCCGCGCTTTCATAGGCCCAACCTCTTAATTTTCACTTAATTTCCTTATTAATACATTATCCCTCTCCAAACTGGGGCACTCGCAATCCATTTCGCATACTAAGCTGCATAGGGTCCCGTAATAGCTAAGACAGGCCCTTGTACTGCCATAAAAACCTGTATCCTTTCTTTTTTAATCTCGAACAATTCTCTATCAATGGATATAAAGAAATTTATTTGATATTCAAATTCTTCATTAAGTAGGCTAGATGGTATTATACACAAATATTTTTTTTTGCAAGGACAGGTAACTCATCACCGCGTTGTTTTATTTTCTTTTATAATTATATCTATTGATAAAAACATTTCTCGTCGTACTTCTTGCTCTAGAGATAGAAACACGTCATCTGAATTTTCCCAAATCATATTTTTTCCATTTTAACTGATGGTTCATTGAATCCCTCCAACTCTACCAATGTTTCCTTTAGAGCTGCGTGATTGCGCTGGGGCGCGCAGGAAATTTTGTAAAAGATTGCATAAAAGATGGGTGATTTGCAAATTTGCACACGAGTTGTAGTTTGTTTTGTTTTTTGGAGTGTTTTTCACACTGACCAACGAACTTTAGAGGGAACATTGATTACTACCACTACCTAGAGACAATAAATATCAATCAAGCTGCTGGGCCTGAATAACATGACATGACGTTATGTCATTGTTGCTGACATTGTGCTTGAATATTCGCTTTTCTTTTGAGTATGACGAATGCATTAACATAAGTTTGAAGTACATTTAAGTTAACAAAAGTGTGCTGTTGGGAGGCAAGTCATTGTAAAATGAGGTGCATGGATGGTTGCTAGGGTGCATTGCGTTTTGAATAGTGGACATGATCGCGAAAATGATCGATGTTTGGAACGGATATCCGTCGTACCCACTTGAAAATTTCGACGGTTACCCGGACAGCTTTTTTCAATAGTATTGACATACTTAGTTACACTACTTTAGTCTAGAATTACACTATACACGTATTTAAATGACAAATAATTAATTTACAACTTGCTTATTTTCAATTTGAAAATAAGGCTTGGGGGGGGGGGGTTTGTAACATCATACCTGAGGGGTTCTAAGTTTTTATGACAAAGTGTGACGAGTGGGGAAGGGGCATGGTTACAAAGCGGACAAAATCGTGTGACGTCATTTATAAACGGCCACTATGTTACCTTAAAAAATGAAATATTTTCATAGTCTTGACAAAAACCTTAATTTAATAATTTTCTATAAAATAGACGTATTCAAATTATTTAAACATTACTTTAATTGGATAGGTAAAATATTATTAATGAAAAACACAAATTATGTGTGCTACTTAAATGCAATAAAAAAAATAATTTAAAACAAACCAACTTACCCTAGAATATTTTTCTGACAACTGAAACAGCAAGACAATTACTCAATGAAATTTAACAACAAAATTTGAACCACGATGCCGTGTAGGTACTTGTTCACGCATCATTCTGCGCATGTCGAAAATCCACGCAATAACTGTCGTGGCGATATTAATAGTATATTCAACCCAGTGGTGTTGTGTCTTGTTTTGAGTGTGTATGTGTGAGTGTGTTGTTTTCTTTTCTAAGCGGTGTCTGTGACGTATACCGCTTAATTTTCCAAACAAATCGATACTGCTTTTGAGCGATTTAAAATTACTGAACGATTATTTGTTAGTAATAAGTACCAGTATGTAATCAAACAAATGTTTTACGAATCCGTTAATTAAGACTCGATAGTACGAATATTTTTCTTTCACCCGGGCTTTCCCTTTTCAAAAGAAAAAGGGGGTTTTCGGAAATGGCAGTACTTTTCAAATGCCCACAAGTGCCGCCCTTAAAACGCGTGCCGCCCGGGGCGGGCCGCCCCCACCGCCCCCCCTAGCTACGCCACTGATATTGCGCTATACACTGTTCACATAATCAATTAGATCTATACCATTGTTATCATGGAATTGAAAATAACTTACAAGTTCATCTTTACAATGCTAAAATACCTTATTTTACTCTGCGCACCTACTTATTTATACAATTTATACTTTTTAATATTGCTAATTAAAGTACTAGGTTCAAGATCTGTGTAACGGCTTTGTTATTATATAATTTATCAAAACATTTTATAGTTTTTATGAGTTCACCTGGTAGAATACTTATCTACGTTAACGAAGTTTACAATGATCATGTAAGGACAGCCACTCAGGTCCCACATTTAAACAATGTTTTGAAAACACACATGTTTAACTGTTACCATCTACACACACATTGTCTATACATGTAAGTAATAGCACTGGTATGAATATCGCAAGGTTGGGATTATACGTAATTATTATACAAATTCAACTTTAAAATTTAGATATAGGAAATATTTGAAGATTCGCGAATTTTTTTCTTCAAATTTATAATTCCAATGAAGTTTGATTTGAGTCTTATCTTAATGATTATAAAAAAAATTTATATTTTTTTATTGTTAAGAAATAAAAACTATATTTTAAAGACAAAATCTCAAGTATAAATTATTTTATTTTCTATGAAATGGGTATGAAGATCCCTACCTTGTGAAGTAAGTTTATCAATGCTAAAACGATGATAAAATATTTTCCTTTGCCGATGGAACAGTTTTAATTATGGCTGATATCGATCCCAACATTTCTATAATCGTTTCCACCAATTGTAACAGTCATCTACACATTCTTTGGAGGACTGGTTGCGTGGCGTACACAGATTCTGATGTTAAACACATTCTTGGGGGCCGCTGTGGTCGAGTGGCAAGCGCGCTCGACTAGCGTTCCGATGGTTACGAGCTCGAATCCATGGGAAGCCAAGGACCTGTTCCCGGGGGCCAAGGGCGCCCCCGAGTTCCACCCAGCTCCAAATGGGCAAAAGCGGCGGGGCAATGCCTGGAACCCCCAGCCGTGGCATGTGAACGCTGCATCACCTGCCAAAAACAACTGCTACCTTGCAGTTGGTCTTGGCTGACCAAAGGCTATGGAAGCAAATCCAGAAAATACAGCAGGCTGAAATCGGAGACCACGGGCCAAATGGGCGCAAAACTCGTGGCACGCAAAACTCAATATTCAATATTGAGATCGAAGAAGAAGAAGAAGAAACAGATTCTTGTGTTTGCACTTGGACTCGTTAGTATGAATTATGTTGTAATCTTAGGTCCACTTATCATTTTAGATTTTTGTTGGAATATTTCGTATTTACTCGGCAATATGAAACGAAGAGCCATATTATTTTAAAAGTAGACGATAATAAACAATTTTAAGTTACGGCCTTCCATAAATGACATCGCGCGATTTTGGCTGTTTTTTTTTTTTACAACCCACCTTCTCCCCTCGTCACACGTCGTCACAAAAATTTAGATCTCCCCTTCCAACAGGACGTCACAAAGCTTTGCAATAGCCTCCTTCTCCAGTAGAAGTGGTATTTTCTATTTGATAATGAGCATGTTTAAATCACTTTTTAAATCATTTAAATTAACTCGTTGCGGCAGCGTGCTTGTTTGATACCTTGATGCCTTTAATGCTGAAAAAACTCTATTTTTAACCTATTCCCTCTTATGCTAGCGAGTTGAAATTGTTCAGGCAGACTCGTGCCGATGAAAAAATGACGTTTCAAAATTTATGAGCGATCGAATGGATTATAATTAAATGAGTGAATGATTAGATTAATACATGCAGTATATGGATACTTTAGACGTGTATGGTGGCAGGCAGAAATTATTGCTATGTCCGAAATACTTCCTGCAAGTATTATCATTTACTTCCGAGAACGTCCTCATAGCTCTCCTCGAGTGACCAATATGTATATAGGGCTAATTTTAATGGTCCTTCCGATCTAGCCCATTACGAAGCTCTATTTTCCTCTCACACGTGATGACATTCTTATCACACTGATGTGACGTCACCTTGCCCCTATCCTGATAAACATGCACAACCGCTTTTCAGAGCATAATCTAATTAACGAACGGATTCCGCAGAAGAATTTAAATCTACCGCCTATAATTTACCAGAACAAGCACAAGACGACTCTAAACAAGCATACCAAAAAACCTAGACAGGGTCGGAGATTCACATTTTATGGTTAGCAAGCTAGGGTGGTGCAAGGTGGGGGCTGGTAGCTAACAGCATTGCGCATGTCTCGTGAAATGTAATGCGTCGGCGCCCCCCCCCCCCCACTCGCGTTGTTCTAATTTTATCGTGATGTAGTTTTTGTCCGCCCTTTTCCCCCTTTCTTCGCACTATCTATGAGCAAGACTGTGACGTGTGTAACGCCGCGGGTTGTATCAAGTTTATTTTATTTTATTTGCTTGGCTTTATGGGCATATTAACAATAAATTGGCATATTCTATAGCGTTATTATAAATGGCTGCAAATAGAAGATTATAATAAATGTTTCTGTCCTTTCTTGAAAACTTTTGCGAACATGCAGCTGATGGCCCACGGACGTGCACCTGTCAGCGGACCACCACTTTGAGAAGCACTGCTTCTGATAGAATATATATATATATTTCATGGTCATTAAATTACAATTATTTCAGTTAATTTCCGGCGATGGTTATATTTTCCAAAAAATAATAATATACACGACATTATGGTAGAAATAAAGTTTTTTAAAAAAAGGAAGACATGTTTATTCATGAAGCAATACTTTAATTCCTAGATGTTAATTAAATGGATGCACTTACATGGATAATCATTCGTTCTTCCCACTTCTCTAAATACAATGAGGATATAAGACAACGGTTTGTATCCCCAGGTGATAGCCTGTCCTTACGCCATGACGAGCGAGCTCGTCAACTTGAACAGCGTGACTGACACTTGGGTAGGGGAGGTGTCGGCGGGTACTGAATGGAATTACTTGGATGTCTGGTGTCTCTTTATATTAGTGTGTGTGGCGTTGCAAGTAAGTATTAGAAATTATATACTAGCTCATGTTTAAATATTAAATAAGTTATGACAAAATGTGAAGTCGGTCATTTTAAAATATGACATGAGTAATGTTAAAAATGAAGTACGCTATGTTAGTATATGAAATGGGAAATGCTAAAATTCGAAATAGGCAATGTAAAAAAATTAAATTAAAATATAAAATATTAAGTAGGTTAAATTAAAATCTTTAGCAGGCCGCATGAAAATAAGAAGTAGGCTATCAATCAGAAAGAAAATCAAAGCAACAAAATGTGGATGTGAGATCAGATCCTTTTTGGAACATCCTAAGATATGGGATGGGAATCTGTTCAGAAGGTATGGGATGGGAATCTGATCATAAGATATGGGATGGGAATCTGATCATAAGATATGGGATGGGAATCTGATCATAAGATATGGGATGGGAATCTGTTTTTTTAAATAAAAAATCCACTTTCTGCTTAACACTATTAACAGTCAAGAAATACGCAAGACGGTGATTGGTATGCCAGTGAAGAGACTCAGTCTTGATTATAAAGAGTTCGTCTAGACACGGCATAATGATTTCCAGTACAGCCTTGCTATATATAGACTGACAAAGAGAAAAGAATGTGATTGGTACACGATGGGCTAATCCTAATCACCCAAACAGGGATGTACATAAGGTGCTACATATATGATGACAGTTAAATGACAACCTACACCTATTTAATAATGGCTTGCAGACCATATAGGAGAATCGAACTTTCGACATTGTAGCATAGCCCCTGAAAGTATAACAAATTTAACGAAAGTACCACACGCTTGACGTAACGACTGGGTGACGAGTTTAACGGTTTGCTACGCTTTTAAAAGTTTGCTGTGCAATCACTGCCCGGAAGACGGAGCTGTCTCTTACATTTTAACCTTGACTTTGATAACGTTTGCTCAACCCCTGCCTTTCACCCCCCGCACCCCCCCAAAAAAAAATAAATAAATAAAATAAAAATAAAATTAAAAATAAATAAGAAAATAATCAAGTATTTTGAAAATTTCTTTCAAATTTCTTCTGGCATTAAGCAATGTTTTAATGTGTTGAATAAAAAGGGGCACGTAATGATGGATTTATTTCTACAGCCGTTTTACCAAAGAATCCTTGCATGCCAAAGTCCGAGAGTTGCAATGATTTCCACTTTCATTGCAGCTTTGTTTACCTTCTTGCTCTCCATCCCAGCATAAGTCATAGGAGTGGCCGCAAATGCAGCTTGTAAATGGTTTCGTATTTTTAATTTAAAAAAAAAATGTGAAAAATCGTTTTTACGAGTCATGAATTTAAATGCTCGATTACAAAATGGAATCTAAAACACAATTTGCTATGTACTTAGTTTCAGTTTTTGTTACGATTCTTTGGTTTGGCAAGGATTTGACAACTACGGCCCGCGGGTTGCATGCGGTTCGTCAGAGTTTATTATGCGGCACGTAAGCATGCTTGCTCATCATAGATAGTGCAAATAACATAAGGGGGCGTGGTGAGAGAACGGACACAAACAGCAGCACAAGGTAATGAAACAAAAGCGACGTGGAGACATGTTCACAGCGGATTTTGTTATCTGCCCCTAACCCTTTACTACCATCCCTTGTCAACCTAAAACTGGGATTTTCCGACCCTAGAGTTAGACATGTACGAATAAAATGGGGAAAAGAACAGGCAGAAAAAATACATTAAATTTTGTTTGGAAATTGTTTCATCAGGGAATTTAACCCATGATTTTCTGCGTGCAAGGCGGACGTGATAACCCTACCCTTCGAATCATATGTTATTCTGTGAAGGAACAATGCAAGTTACCGCAAGTAGCATTGCTGCTAGGTACCGTGGGTGACCCAATTGTTTAATTGGCATTGTGGTACCAGTGACCAACACTTGGCCCCTACTCATAACACATTTCAAAGCTGGTATGAATCTGGATCATGGCGCCTGTATTACGCCTGTTACTCACCACTCACCCCAATGGTTCTAAAATTACTGTGCCCACTGCCACATCAATAAAGATTTTTATAAGTTTTAAATTGTAATTAAAGTAGACTAAATATAAATGCAATATGATAATGAATAATCTTAATGTTGAACTCGATAGAAAGAGTTACTTACCCTTGAATTAAGGTGTTTCAGTTTTGAGTACGCCTTCAAATCTTCGATATGAAAATCAACTTACATTGTTTACCTAATCAGTTATAACTCCTTTGATCTCGATGCATTTATTATGTACCAGACCGTATTTGATATTGTTCCTGTATTCTCAAGATATAAAAATACATTATCACAAGCTGTAATCAAACGAAGAAATTCCTAACATGTAATTGCTTCGTCGCTTGTTGAAGATGCATAGTCTAGTTTAGGTCTCGCCAGGGTGAGGTAGTATCTTAGTTTTATATCTTCATTACGTTAATAAACTGATAAGCACTAGCACAAAATGACATTTCTATATTTGGCATTAATTCCTTATTAAGTCAGATTGACAATTAAGTAAACTAAAAAATGCTAACTTTACAAGCAGCTAAATAGACCACACAATCCTGTGATTTTATACATTCCATCTCCGTTTTTCCAATCTGAATTGCACAAAACTGATATAAAACTCAAACACGACTGTTGCCAGTTACAGAAATCCCGATGAAATATATTACAAAAGGTGAAATTACGGTTTTCTTTATGTCTTATCGTTTCTTGATTTTTATACAGTTATATTATATCTATAAAGTATTTACAACAAATACTTTCTGCAACTATGCTTATATGTATGTGTAAATATTTTATAAAAATAAGAGCAGTCTTTGCAGTAGAAAGAGTTATTTCAGCAATGTAATGTGGGCTGCTGCTAACAATAAACAATGACTTTGTTCAGTTCACCCTGTTAATGGTGTCAACAATAATCATTAGTGCTCCCATGCCACTTTGTTCCGAATTTCAACGAAAGTCAGTGAGTCATGACATATGGTAAATTTGAACGTGACACAGAATAAACTCTACTCTCCCTCTCCCCCACCTACTAAAGATGAATTAGAAATATCGACTTGTAAAGTTTTACTCAATAAATAGACACCAAATATGGTAATGTGACTAATTTATGACTATTTAACTTAGATTCGATTAGTAGTAACTACTGTTACGCGCAGTTTTGTTACGTTAGCTCTACCTCTCCTGACAAAGAGTCAGAAAAGGCTTTTGAATTATTTAATTACTGAACGACTATTTGTTAGCAAAAACTGTAGCCATTGACCCGTGAACAATAATTGGTCATCCAGGTAATCCACGTTCATTTTAGATGTATTTTATTTTTGCAATAGTACATGGATAATGACAAAAATTTAACTACAATTTTGCTGCGCATTCAGTAGACGAGCTTGATTTGTTTTATGTGCTGATAACATTAATTAAAGCTAAGTCAAACGTATAGGAAGCGCTTAAACATAACGATCAATTGTTTATAAAACTTTTTTTTAAACTGAAAAACAAGTTTTTGACTATACATCCTTTATGTACGAGACATAACTAAGGGTATGTTCATTTTAATAGGCATTTCACGTCAATCCTTAAATCCATAATTTTAGTTATGTCTCATATAAGTAAAACAACAACTCGATTTGATCCCTGGAAAAAAGTTTATAAAAACATGTTTAACAAAGTGCTCACCGCGAGACAGATACCAATTAATTTCATTTACAATTACAGATGAGGAATATATTTTATTAATGTATCGCCAATATAATACGCACCGCACAGCACGATAGGAAAGTATTTAAAAAAAAAGGGTCGTTTAATATAATACGCACCGCGACACTTGCACAAAAATTAACATGCTATGTAGAAATAAATAGTCGAGACATATTCTACAAATTCATTAATTTAATGACAGTATATTAGGCAAGTTCTGAGAAATTTCAACATTGAACAAAGACTGGTAAAGGTGATCGGAGAAGTCTACAAACATTCAAGCAGTGCAGTTGTATTTAAACGTTGCGTAGGGGACTTCTTTAAAACAGCGATTAGAGTCTGCCGATGCTGCATTCTCTTATCTGTACTTTTCAATATTTTCTTTGAAAAAAAATAATGCAAGAAACACTCAGTGATCACCATACTTCCATTTCCGTAGGCGGAAGACCCTTATGCAACCTAAGCTTGCTGAAGATATAGATCATCTGCCTGGGAGCATTTAAGAACTGCAGGAGCTCACTAACAAACTTGCGGACAGTGCAGGTGCATATGGGAGGGAAATCAGCTCAGAAAAAAGAAATATATTGGTTAATACCTCAGGTGCCAGTATGGAAAACATCGTAGTTACCTAACAAAAACTGTAAGAGTTACATAACTTTAAATATCTAGGAGCCATTATATCTAGAGATGGTACCTGCAAAGCTGAAATTAGAGCTAGAATTGGGTCGGCAATGGCAGCATTGACAAAGCTAACCAAAATATGGAAGAACGAAAATATTAGCCTTCCAACAAAGCTCAGGCTTTACAGAGCTCTCATTAAAACTATTGTCCTTTATGGATGTGAGACCTGGACACTAATGGTAACCATGGAAAGCAAGCTGCAGACATTTGAAAATAAGTGTGTGAGGAAATATTCTAGATCTCCTATTTAAAACACAAGACCAATGATTACGTATGTGACAAAATAAACTCTATTGCAGGTCGTCAAGAAACGATTATAACAACTGAGAGACGCAAGAGGGCATGGTTCGGTCATGTACTGCGAATTGATACCCTTACAAAATTTATCCTACAAGACAGCGTAGAAGGGGCCGGCGAACAGGGCGATAACGGAAATGCTGGCTTGACAACATAAAGGAATGGACAGGGATGGGATTGAATGAACTACTGGTTACCGGTCAAGATAGGCAACCATGGATTTTGTTATCTTTTGAAGTGTCCATGCGCTCCCCCCAACGACTGCAACTGTGAAGGGACTGATGATGATGATTATGATGATATTCAATCGATCTGAATTTTTCATACATCATTTTTATCAGCGGCACGAGTCTGCCTGCCAAATTTCAGCTCACTAATATACGAGGAAGTGTGTTAAAAATTAATCCAATTTTTATTTGGCTATCAGACGCCCTAAGTTAATATAAAAGATTTAAAAATAATGTCGTTAAATCGATGTGTATATCACAGACGTTTCCTTAGTAGACTTGTCGGTCATTACAAGCAATAACATTAGGACAACTTGGTTTATGTTTGGCAAAGCTACTATTTGGGAAATGAAATTTGAGCTTTTTATTTCAATGCCAAAAGATAAGCCTACTTAACGTTCTAGTTCAGACCGGTTCTAATTTTTATTGTACACCTGGTGCGACCTCAGGTGCCAGATATGTTTGCACAACGGCCCGTATTCAGACATCCGTGGTGATAGGCAACTATTTAATGACACAAAAACAATTAACAACATCTGCCATGTAATGTTTTTCGGAATTTCATGAATAAGATTAAAATCTACGGACTATGTTATAATTTTAAAAGATCCAATGTTTTACATATTTTTACATTTCTAGTCTAATGATTAGTGGTATGTACCTGTCAGGACCAAATGGTAACGTTGTCTAGCCAGACATTTAAAATAGCTTGTCATCATTACCTGAATTATAAATTACAAGACAGGTCAAATGTGGTATTACCCAACTGATCAAACGTTATGGGGTATGTTCATGGCTTCCCAAATAGTATTTGTTGTTTACCTGCCTGGTAAATTGTATATGGTATTACCCGACTGGTAAAATCGCAATTGGTATTTATTGGAATGGTCAAATGATACGTGCTCTTACCTGACGGGTCAAATGGTATGTGCTGTTACCTGACTGGTAAATGGTATGTGCTAATACCTGACTGGTAAATGGTGTGTGCTAATACCTGACTGGTAAATGGTATGTGCTATTACCTAACTGGCAAATGGTATGTGCTATTACCTGACTGGCAAATGGTATATGACATTTATCTGACTGGTAAGAGGTATGTGCTATTACCTGACTGCTAAATGGTATGTGCTATTACCTTATTGGCTAATGGTATGTGCTATTACCTTATTGGCTAATGGTATGTGCTATTACCTGACTTGCAAATGGTATGTGGCATTTATCTGACTGGTTAATGGTATGTAGTATTTACCTAACTGCTAAATGGTATGTAGTATCTATCTGACTGTTCAAATGGTAAGTGGTATTTAACTAGCTGGTCGAATAGCAATTGATATTTAACTGTGATCGCATTACATGTGATAATTACCTGACTTGTCAAACAGCATGTCATTTTCTCCTGAGTTGTAAATGGTCTGATCGGGTTAAATAGTAGATGGTCTCCATTTTACTTACTTTTTAGCGTATTATTTTCAATTGACCGACAAAATATTACCTGAACTTCACAGCGGCGTAGCGTGAGTATGTGACGCCAGGGGCAGAACCTAGTTTTGCCGTGCACGCTGATGCTATATATAGAAAAGATTATTTTTTAAGACTAATTAGTAACAAGTCACTTAAATTTTTTATGTTAGAAATAGAAGAGCTTTCATTAAATAGAAGAGCTTTCATTAAATAGAAGAGCTTTCATTAAATAGAAGAGCTTTCATTAAATAGAAGAGCTTTCATTTCTTGATGTAAAATGAACGTTTCTGCCTTTCCTCATTGCCCGATCCTTGTTTTATGATTATTTTACCCATGCGAAGCTCAATAGCCCCCCAAAAAGCTATGGATAATTAATTTAAGTGTATTAATCATTGGTCGAAATCAATTTTTTATTAACTTAATTATATAAATGCTTCTCTCGGTGCAAGCGCACTCGACTGGCGTACCGATGGTCACGAGTTCGAATCCATGCGAAGGCAAGGATTTGCTTCCTGTGGCCTAAGGAGTCCCTGAGTCACCCAGCTCCGAATGGGTACCTAACTAACAATAGTTAGGCGGCTGGGCAATGCGTGAAACCCTCATAGCCGTGGCCTGTGACAGCTGCATCACTTGCCAACGGATCATCCGTCATGGTCTGTGGATGCAATAATTATATTCTGCATAGAAGGAGCGTCTGTATATCTAAGTTAAGACAAGATTTTAATGATGTCAGGTTTGAGGAATATTCATAGTAATCTAATATATAAATTTCAGTTGTTGTTTGCATCTTTGAATGTTTGTATGTCTCACTTTTCGATTCTCAGTTACACAATCACGGAAAAACCAATTGACGGACGGGGATCAGATTAGTCAGGAAGGTTTCTCTTAACCTCCAAATTATTTTAGGACAGTTTTTGTAATTATTCCTTTTGAATGAAAGCCGTAAATTGTAAAATAATCAGAAAATGTAGAGACACTTAGAGAAAAATTAAATCTCTTTTCCTCATTGAACAACTTCAGGCGGACGTTCAAAAAGAGTTATTTTTGGTGCATTATTATTTCCAAGACTTTCTTTTGGACCGGTGCGCTTTCAAAAATCTTTTATTTTGTCAAATTGCGATGCGCACACTTTTGTTTACGCATCTTAAATTGAGTTGTGTTATTTTAGAGTTACATTAACATTTCGTTTGTATTTGGGGTAGGTACAAAGGAGTGGCTTTTTACGTGCACTTTCTTTATATTATAGATGGGTTAAAACTATTTAATTACATTTGCCAAACGATGAATGGAATTTATTTTTAAATTAAAAGTTTTGTTTTTTTGTTATTAATTACTCAAAATTTATTTTTTTAAAAATACTATTTATGTGAGGGAAATGTTATGTGGAAGGAAATGTCCCAAGTCAAATAAACTTCATTGTAAAGAGAGCACATAAACTTGTTTTTTTTTTCAAAATATTTTGTGTGTGCTCTGTACGCCTAATGTAGATTTAATCTTTTATAGATATCGTTTAATAAAGCTGAATTTTTTTTTCTTGCTCATTTTACTAGCTCTATCAGTTAAATTTACTTATTAAAAATAAGCATCAATGATCTTAACATGCATATAATCGCCTTGGACAAACTCTGTATATTTTTTTAACATAAGCAATTTCCAAATTTAAACTTTGGCTACCGGGCTTATTAACAGAAGTGAATTAAACTCAATACAGGTGAACCTAAAAGCACTCATTTAAGTTGGTCTGTGATTTGAATATGTCCTTTGTAGCCGGAATAACAAAAAGCAATTTAAAAAATAAATATTTAGTCATTTTTACCCAAACACAAAACCGATTAATATTTTTTTATTTTTTTAAATTTGGTAAATAATTTTTTTTGTCATAAACTAAATCTGAAATATAATTTTACAAAATACGATGCCTCATTGGGAAACGTGATACAAAACATAATTGCATTACTCTTTGTAATTCTACCAAATGCATGAAAACCTTAAATCTAACTCTTATATTAAAGAGACAAATATAAGAGACATTATTTATCCTTTCAATATTTAAACATCCTATAAAGATGATAAAAAAGTGGATTTATTTTAGATGCAGTACTTAATTACCAGATTTTAGGTGAACGGCTTTTGATTAACTTTTATAGACTAAAAACTGTGCGCAAATTTTATTGCAATCATTTTTAATAAGACTGGGTTAGTTTCTTTAAATTCTTTTAGAAACTTCTTTAAATTTACAGCAATTAAAATTTAGTTTATTAGCGCTTTGACATCATCAGCTATTTGGAGCTTATTTATTTATTTTAATGGTGCTGTTAACAAATATTTAATTACTTTGAATAGTCTAACCATATATGTGTCTGTTAACTTTATTTAGCACCCTTAAAATAGTGAGTCAATTTTATGAGAGCGATTCTGTAAGTGAAAAACAAAACCTCACGATTAACAAAACTAGAATTTAAAGATTAAAAAAATATTTTTTTATAATTTTTTAAAACAATATTCAACATATTTAAGAAATATTTACGCTCTAAACAAAGCTTGTTTTAAGTTTATTTAGAGTTTGATAATTCCGTAATTTTCTTTTCATTTTTCTTGATTCAATTAATTTAGTGTCTTTTTAAATTTTATTTTTCTATACTCATAATAAGCCTAAGCTCTTCTCGGTCTCACCAATGGTCTAAATTCCAATTAGAATAAAAATCTTTATATTTAAATTTTAGACTCTTACAGTGCTTTAAGTAAAGATAATAAAGATCATGTAAGTATTAAATAAACAATCATATCATAGCAACCACATAAATTACAGCACATTAAACATGAGCTACGTTATTTTTGTAAAGAAATGTTGTTTAAGTTTAATTAATTTGAAAATAAATTTTGAAAAGATGTGTCTTAAGTGCAGTCTTGAAGGATTTGGTTGTTTTGAATGCTTCGAATGTGTTATGGTAGAGAATTCCATTGTTTGGCTGCACAAAAAGAGAATGCGACTGTCTGCAGAAGATCGTAGTTGACGAGTGGGTGAATAGGCCAGTAAGATAGAAAGGGCATAAGTCAGAAAAGAAGTTGTGACAGAGAACGGCCAGTTTGTAATCAAATTGTGCTTGTGTAGGTAGCCAGTTAAGTGAATATAATAGCCTCCCTTTTAAGACTATGACGGCCCATGGGGGGTTCATAAGTTTCAACCAGGCACACTAACGCGCAAGGGATTGTGTGGCTAGCACAATGCCCCGGTGCCTTGCCAGCACCGAGGCTCGAACCCGTACTCTCTTTTGCCTTGGTTCAGCTACAGCTAGACCGCCGCACCCCTCGCGATCATGTTTTTTTGCCTTAAGAACTAGTCTGGCAGCTGAATTTTGAACTTTTTTTTAGTTTTCCAATGCATTTTTGGCGCACCCGACTGAAGAGAATTGCATTAATCAATGCGAGCTAGAACAAAAGCACAGACTGAACTTTTTGTTGCACTAACTTTTACGTAATGACGGATTGAGCTTATCTGACTAATGGCGGTGTAGGCAGAGCGACAGATGTAATTGATGACATTATGGGTTGACATATTTTCAGAAATAATGTAGCTAAGATTCCAAGATTCCAAGATTTATAACGGTTTTTAATTCTCATATATTGTGTACACAATTTTTGTTTTCGCCACACAAAAAGACATTAAAATGAAAATTATTTATTTTTAAAGCCATTTAAATGCGCAACCAATTTTTTGCCCTTTATTTACTTATGTTAAAATCAGACTGGCTACTGAAATCTATTTCAAGTAATTTTCTTCGCTAATTTGGAGAAGTTAATGTTAATATTTTGGAACCTCTCTTAATCCTGCTGCACTTGTATTAATCTCAAATGTTCATATGCACGTACGGGCAATTTATTTCTATCAATTAAGTCCAAGTATTTTCTTGAATTTTTATTGAATTTTGTTAGAATTAAACAGATACGCAAATTTTCGCTTCTAAAAGATGAGCGGCTGACAAACTTGAATCTGTTAAAGGTATTAGCACATCAGTTTAATGTTTTTATGCTACTTCAATCTCTTGGTTTTTTCAGGTCAGCAGCAATAGTATCAGAAGAATTTATATCAAATATGGCGTTTGATGTTTTTGCAATATAAACTTTCACATATTCTTAGGTATTTTTTTTTATTTGTTTCATAAGTTTTTTTGGTTTTCATTTTATTTTGAAAAAAAACCCGCCTTTCTCTTAAAATTTTTACGTCCTTGAAAATAAATAACGACGAGGAATTTGCTACCCTTAAAAAAGTTCCACCCGGGGCATATGCCCCCCTTTATGCCACTGGAATTTCGTGAAAATGTCGAAAATGATCAATGGAGCAAAATATTTGAGATCCTGTAATCAAATTCTGCTAAATGTAGTACTATGTTAGCTAACCATGAGAATGATTCTTTCTATATCATGCTAGCTAACCATGAGAATGATTCTTTCTATATCATGCTAGCTAACCATGAGAATGATTCTTTCTATATCATGTTAGCTAACCATGAGAATGATTCTTTCTATATCATGCTAGCTAACCTGAGAATGATTCCATCTATATCATGTTACCTAAACATAAGAATGATGATTTCTATATCATGCTAGCTAACCATGAGAATGATTCTTTCTATATCATGCTAGCTAACCATGAGAATGATTCTTTCTATATCATGTTAGCTAACCATGAGAATGATTCTTTCTATATCATGCTAGCTAACCATGAGAATGATTCCTTCTATATCATGTTACCTAAACATAAGAATGATGATTTCTATATCATGTTAGCTAACAATGAGAATGATTCTTTCTATATCATGCTAGCTAACCATGAGAATGATTCTTTCTATATCATGTTAGCTAACCATGAGAATGATTCTTTCTATATCATGTTAGCTAACCATGAGAATGATTCTTTCTATATCATGTTAGCTAAACAAAAGAATGATGATTTCTATATCATGTTAGCTAAACAAAAGAATGATTCTTTCTATATCATGTTAGCTAACCATGAGAATGATTCTTTCTATATCATGTTAGCTAAACAAAAGAATGATTCTTTCTATATCATGTAAGCTAAACATGAGAATGATTCTTTCTATATCATGTTAGCTAAACATGAGAATGATGATTGATATAACAAGAAATAATATCTATAACTTTTAGAAAATGTAAGCTTCACTTTTTAATTTTAACAATTATCACTAAATGTTAACTAACCACAAAGTTACGTTTCTCTTTGCCATATAAAATAATTTAAACACCTGTTAACGCGATATGTTTCCGCTTCTGTTCAGATGTTAATGTACACAACCAAAGCGTGACGCGCTGACAAAAGTGAGAAATCGTCAGTCCCTAACTCAGAGACGAGGCCGAGTCAATCGATAAAAAGAAAGTCTATATATTACTTTGAGGCAGCTTGTATAATACATTTTTAACTTCGGCAAACAAGTGAACAACAGAGTCTTGTCGGTGAAAGTAGTTGTGTCGGTTAAAACAATTCAATAAGATTTGAAAATTAAAAAAAATATTCGTAAAAAAATATGGCAGTGAATATTCCATGTCTGGTGGCAGTCATACTTATCTACGCCATCACACTGGTCATCGGAGTAGTGGCCGCTCGAAGGATGAACAAAAAGTCGGACTGCAATGACGTCATGATAGCAAATAGAAACCTTGGGCTTATTATCGCCTGCTTCACGCTGACAGGTAACTTTCATCGACTTGTCACTGACAGGTAACTTTCATCGACTTGTCACTGACAGGTAACTTTCATACACTTGTCACTGACAGGTAACTTTCATACACTTGTCACTGACAGGTAACTTTTATACACTTGTCACTGACAGGTAACTTTCATACACTTGTCACTGACAGGTAACTTTCATACACTTGTCACTGACAGGTAACTTTCATGCTGCATCTGTCACTGACATGTAACTTTCATACACTTGTCACCGACTCACAGACAGGCAAGCAGTATATTAAACGTTTTTTTTTTTTTTTTTTTTTTTTTAGACCAGACAAGACAAAGAAATATCTCTATAATATTCGTAACAAACGATAGTCTTCTTTGGCTTTTAAATTATGTTTGTGCTAGGACCTGCTTATTAGATTAATAATCTGATTAGTCTTTAGAGAAAAATGTGTAGTTCTTTGCGCCTTTTCCACAACCAGTTTTCACCATGCAGTAAAGTTATGTGTCGACAAGAGCTGCGAAAGTTCTTTTGAAATCAAATTAATTGCCGTGTCAAGAACAAAACATTCGTGCATTACTTAATAAATTAATTTTAAAAAACTTATCTTCAACTTAAAATAGTTTAAAATGATGATTGGAAAAATAAACGAGTTGAAGGAGTCATAAATGTTGGCTAGCGTTTGGAAAGCAATAAGTAGATCTATAGTCTCTAATCGTTCTCAAACTATTTGTTAAAATAATAAATGCTTTCAGTGCTTGAGTGAGTCAGTGTTAAAAGAAAAAAAATAACGATGATTATATCTATACACGTATAGAGTGTAGCTTTAAATAAAAAGTAATCATTCTAGCAGACATTGTAGAAAAAAAAACAGTTCATTATTGTAATTTATAAATAAAACATTTTTCGTACTTAAGAAATGAGTTTAACTATCTGACAAAGCTAAGACAAAAATAGATTGGTCATTCATCATTTTAATTCTATTATTCATCTTGTTGTGAAAGTATTATATTCTGTCTTGATGTGGGGATATGCACTCTTGCCAAGACCAGTTTAAAACAAGGGGTATATTTTGGTCAGGGGTTAAAGCCGGCCTCTTACGCCGTAACTCTCGGTACACTAGCCGAGCACGCATCATCGCATGTCACTCGACCACCGTGCACCGTTAGTACATCCTAAGCAAATATTATTTACAGATTTGAATTGATTATTCGTGATTTTTTTCTTAAAGTTAAAATAAATAATGTTATGATTGCTTGTGTTCAAATTTCATTTTCTGTAATGCCTACCAAAATTTAAGTGACATTAATAAAAAAATTAATTTATTATGAGATTCAATTAACATAGCTTTGAAAGAGATTGACGACATTTTAATGAGATAGTAAGATGTGACTGAAATATTAGAATCAACTTCATTAAATTGTTTTAAGAATGGCCATCCAGTCCAGATGATCGTTTCATTTGGTCAATATGACAACAACTCGTTCTTTTCTCCACCCGTTCGGAACTGATAGATTAGTCCTGATGCACCACAAAGGTCAAAACCGTTAGAGACTATACTTTCTCCCTCTAATAATATTTCTCAATATATCTCCATATGTTTCTGGGATCTAGCGACCATGGTTTGTGGTGGATTCATCAATGGAACAGCAGAGTCAGCCGCCTGGTACGGATTGGTTCAGACACAGCTGCCATTAGGTTCAAGCATTGGATTTCTGATAAGTAGGTGAACGTACAGCGACAGACCTGTCTTAAAGATGTGTTAAACATGTATTTAACATGTGTTAAAAACGTCCCCAGTCTTTACCCGTAGTTCTCCAACATAAGCTTTTGTCTCGTGCTAGCACTGAAAAACGTGGCAGGCGACATGGTGTAAGAAATTTGTCAATGCTGCACGAAGTCGTGATAATTTGAGCTGCAATTAAACGTGTGTCACCATCCTAGTTAACGTTATGGCTTAAGATTTAGTTTTACATCCGCCAAAACGCAAAAGTTAAATTATTCCTGCTGGTAATCTTTGATACAACTTTTGAGTCACCATGAAGGGTACATTCTTGTGCTTCACGATTCAATTTGTTAAGCCGTTAATGATGCAGTCAGCTCCAAGCACTGTTTTATTGCAAGAAGTCAGTTAACCTAGATGTTGATAGGCTCACACGGTGGCAAACATTTGCTATTGCAGACTAATTTCTGAGTAATATGAAAGTATAATTGTTGTCTTCACTAATATTAGAGTCATCACGATATGTGATTTAAATAAACAATAACATTTCTTAGTATCTGTTTAAAAATATTTCTAAAGATATTGAATTCGTGGAAATTATTGTATTTTGTAATATCCTGTTTATGAAAAAGACGTCTCGTCTACCTTAAAATCTTGGTGCCATTAAAGTGAAATCTCCTGTGAAATATAATAAAATGAAGAACTATTTGTTTGAGAACTTGTCAAATTCAACCTCGTCCTTTTTATTAATAATTACAATGTAACAAGGTGGACTACTGTACGCCCCTAAGATGAGACAAGAGAGTTATGTGACCTTGTTTGACCCCTTCCAGTACAAGTATGGCCGTAAGATGGGGGCTCTCCTCATTATCCCGCACATGTTCAGTGATGTCGTCTGGTCCGGTACAGTTCTGCGAGCCCTTGGTGAGTCACTATGTTTGAGTTTTTGATAGGTGAGGTATTACAACATAAATTTAAACGCAATATCTTAAAATTATTTATTTAAAGTTAGGCATCAATGACCCACAACGAAAAGTAAGTTAAAAACCATTTAAAACCATTTTCAAAATTTTGGTTGCTCATAGGTGGAACAGTTTCGATTATTGCTGATATCGATCCCAACATTTCTATAATCGTTTCCGCCCTTGTGGCAGTCATCTACACATTCTTTGGAGGACTGATTGCCGTGGCGTACACAGATGTTATACAGATTCTTGTGTTGGCAATTGGACTCGTTAGTATGAATTATGTATTAGTTTAAGTTAACAGGCTTATTTTAAATTTTCGTTGGAATATTTCGAACTGAATACGACCCGCGGCGTGGCATACGCCACATATTTACTCATAGATGATGCGGACGAAAACTACAGCCGAAGATTTCAGAACAACGCGAAAGAGCGTTTGCGGGAGGGGGGCGCTGAGGCATGGTAGGTCTCGAGACATACGCATTGCGGTCAACTACATGTCCCCAACCCTATCCCACCCTTGCTTGCCAACCATAAACTGTGATTGTCTGACCCTAGCAAGAGTCAATTGTGGTCTTTTTTTGAACTGGTCTTGTGTATTGAGGGGTGGGGTTAGATAACACAACACTTGCTCTTCTCAATCGGCAACGAAGCTGTGCGGCGTGTTTCAAGCCAAAACCAAGATCATTTCTGCCACTTCCAGCCTTTTCTTGTATCGGCGCTGTGTTCTACTTTGCCTCCTTGAACAATTGAAAGAACCCAAACCCTTTTGTTTTAATCGGGACCGTGTTTTATTTCCCTTTAAAAGTTCTTTCTTTTTTTTTTAAAGCTCTTTCGTGTTCTATATTCCAGAAGTAAAATTTTAATTTTATAATTTATTCGCGAGCCGAAATATGAACACAAAAGAGCCGCAGTTCAACCATTGTTAACATAGTGTAGTGTAGACAATAGACATTGCAGTTACGATTTCACGGGTACACGGGGGCAATTTTACTACCCGGGTAGGGAAAATGAATTTCGTGGTAATTAAATTTAAACAATCGTGGTAATTTCTTGCGCATCCTCTGTCATTGAAATTTACCATTTATAAATTTATTAGAACACATTATTTTGTTCTCTTTTCATTTTTATTAAAATTATTAACATGCGAGATAGTATAGTGGAAATAAATTAAATAATTAAAAAAAGACAAACACGTTTATTCATGAAGCAATACTTGAACAAAAATGATTTTCGGGAATATTATGTAACTTGAATATTTAATGGACACACTTATGTGGATAATCATTCGTTATTCCTACTTCTCTAAACACAATGAGGATATAAGACAACGGTTTGTATCCCCAGGTGATAGCCTGTCCTTACGCCATGACGAGTGAGCACGTCAACTTGAACAGCGTGACTGACACGTGGGTAGGGGAGGTGCCAGCGGGTACTAAATGGAATTACTTGGATGTCTGGTGTCTCCTGGTGTTCGGGTGTATTACGTGGCAAGTAAGAATGGAAAATAAAGTAGTAGTACATGTTAAAATATTAAGTAGGTCATATTAAAATGTGATGTGGTTAATAAAAAATAAGAAGTAGTTCATGTTAATATATGAAATGGCAATTTTAAAATGTTAAGTAGGTGAACTGAAAGAAATGAATTAGGCTATACAAAGAAAATAATTAGTTCATGTTAAAATATGAAGTAGGTAATGTTAAAATATGAAGTAGGTCATGTTAAAATATGAAGTAGGTCATGATAATATATTAATGTGGCAGTTTTAAAATGTTGAGTAGGTTAACTAATAAATTAATTAGGCCATATAAAGAAAAGAAGTAGTTGATGTTGAAATATTAAGCAGGTCCAGTAAAATATAAATGGTATAATGTGAAAATACGAAGTAGGTTATTTCAAAAGGTCATTTTTTTGTTGGGATGTTCAATGCGAGACTAGATCTTTTTCGAACATTATAAGATGTGAATGGGGGTGAATGGGAAATTTGTTTTAAAATCCAATTTCTGTCATTGAAGAGACGCAACCTTGGTTATGTTAACAAAGACGTTTGACCTAAGGATTTCGTTGAGACGGAAAATAATGTTTTCAAGTAGAACTGCTATCTGATACAAAAAAAAAAGAGAAAAGAATGTGATTTTTAATGTTGCGCTCGTTCTAAACCCCAAAGGAGGATTTAAAGAAGGGGGACATTTAAGGGAAATTTAAAACCACCATTAAAATATACAAGATTTGTTTAAGCCATAAAGTTGATCTCGTCGATCCTAAAATGATCTCGTTCTCACAATCTGGATTTCTGTAGCCATCATAAGTAAGGAAAAACGATGTACAAACTGTTGGCGCCCATTGAACTTAACGGGGCAGAATTGACAAGATTTGTGACAATATGGAAGTGCAACTGATATTTAGCCAAATAAATGTGACAGACACATCAATATACGTACTTTTAAAGTACACGCATTTAACTGCATGACAACCATTACATGTTTTCGCCATCCCAGGTTTAATTCAAATAAATACGCTCTATATCTGTAATAATTCAGTCATAATGCGCCATATAACATCTGTTGTAGAAATAAATGACATTCTTTTATCATTTATGGGTAAATTAGCTATTTCAGCCTTGGAACTCAGAAGGCGCTATCAAACTTCCCTAAGACGTTTAAGATCATAACAGTGATTCACATTGTCGTCATAGTAGCGCAGCCACTTGAACAATTGAAATTTATCAATAGTAACAAAAGATGTAAAGGTCTGAGTTTTATTATTGATTTAACCCAAATCTTAACATCACCTTTCATAAATCTTATAAGTTTATTCAATACACCCTTAATTTTAGACACCTTATTGGACTTTAAAAAAGGAGAAAAAAAAAACAGTTTCGTAATTTGACTTTGCCAACAATTTTGAGAACATATTCATTCGACTGTCCTCCTACAATATCTAACGTGAAACTCTCTAAATCAACCACATAAACTACGCCACATCCCATGCTATCGCGTCATTATAAAAGTGTTTTCAATATAAGAAGCACCGAGCGCCAACTGATCATAAATATTACAATCACTCAAATAACCTTTAACCCCTAATATTATCCTCGACACTAAAGGTTGCCGACTGGAGACAGGCTTTCAAGGAGAGTCTTGTGCTCTTAAAGTTAGCTTGGCACTCATTGACATCTGTACGTAGTAAGCTGGGACTTTGAAAACGTTAACTGAATCCCCCCAAAAAGATTTCTCAAGTATCCTTCGCCCGTTTCCACCAAGATCAACACTTTTATATAGTCTATGGCATAAGTCAATGTTTTAATGTGTTAAATTAAAAAAAAAAATTATCCTGTAATTAATGATGGATTTATTTCTTCAGTCGTTTTACCAAAGAATCCTAGCATGCCAGAACCCAAGAGTGGCAATGATTTCAACTTCCTTTGCAGCTTTATTTAGTTTCTTGCTCTCAATTCCTGCATACGTCTTGGGAGTTGCCGGAGCTGCAGCTGGTAAATGTTTTCGTAATTATTTTTATTAAAAATTAAAAAAAATGATTTTACGCATTAAGAAACTAGGTTAACATAAAATTTAATGACTGGAGTCCCAAATCATATGTAAATAATGTTTATGGAAGTATTTTCAATATACTTTCGTTGTTATTCACGTGTTTAAATATTACATGCTTAAAATACTCATCCTTTTTTTCGAAATGAGACTCTCTTTAGAATTTTACGTTTTTTACTATTTAGTTATCATTCGGTTAATCTTAAGGCTTTCGTTTTGTACCGTACCTGAACTTATTTGATATTGTTCCTGTATTCTCAAGATATATATAAAAAAGTTATCACAAACTGAAAGCAAACGAAGAAATTCCAAGCACGTAACGGCTACACTGCTTGTTCAAGCCACTAGTTTGAACGGTGGTTCCCAATCTCTTTTGGGTGGCGACCCCTTTTAATAAAAGTAATGTGACCCCCTAACCCCATTACATTTAAATAAGTTATTTTCAATAAAATTTTTGCAAAAACTTAGAACTATATTAACAATTTTTGTCGATAGTTGGTGAATTCCGGAAAACTCGTCGCGACACACAGGTTGGGATCCCCTGAGCTGGAACATATATTTTTAGTGTTTATTAGAACCAGCGCGATAATTTCGATAAAAAAATTCATGAAATATCTATTGCTTGTAAAATGAATTACAGGGAGTCTAATAAAAAATTAGACATACAAGTTTAAATGTCTTGACCAGATTGGAACAGTACGGCTTACGATGGTCCTCTGCCAATACCCGATGACTGGAAGAGCTACATGCTTCCCATGGTCCTCAGCTTCCTGGTACCACTTCCTGTTTCTATAATTGGCCTCTGCGCCATTGTAGGTGCTGTCATGTCGTCTGCTGATTCTGTTTTCCTTTCAGCGGCAACTGTCTTTACTAAAAATATTTACCAGGATATATTTAGAAGACAGGTAGAGTGTTAACCTAACTTTTAAGATTATTGAGAAACTAAAATATTTGAAGATTTTTAATTATGTTTTTTAATTTTTAAGAAAAAATTCAAATAACTTTTTTTTACTATTTAAATATTCAAAATTATTGAAAACAGTTATTTAAAAATAAATTATTAGTTAATTTTTCCACGACAAAAGTTTTTTGAAAGATTCGTTATTGTACCAAAATGAATACCGTCAAATGTAATTGAAAAAAAAATCACCATATATATGTGTAAAAAAAAAGCCTATAATTTTCCAACGTTTTTAAAAAAAACATGTGTGATGTATTTTTAGCGCATTTTCGAGATGTCGAAATCGCTATTGCCCCCGTTTTGTCCGTCTGTCTGTCATCACCATGATCACAGGATCCATAAGTCCTAGACCCATGATGTATATATGTTTTTTGTATGTCCTGACCTGCCATTGGTGCATCAACACTCAGTTACTCGATCCGTTCAAAAACCCCGTTAAAACTACCAAAAAACTTTGCGAATCGAGAGTTAACACTGGCACAAGTAACGGGCGCCATTGCCGGAAGTCGAATACATAGTTTTTCAAGCATTCAAGAGTGGTGTGAAATCGTGCAAAAGAATTAATTAGTGTTTTTTTTTAGTTGACGTCATTAAAATATGTGTAAAAGTTTAGAGAGTTTTACTTCATCATTTGTGGTGACTTGTAGTTAGGTTAAAGAGAAAATAAAAAATTTTAAAATGTAAAGAAATGACTTTTAAATTTAAAAATGTCAGGTATATTCATTACACAAGAAAATTCATAAAAATATGTCTAAAATCTAAACACAATTACTGATAACTACATAATGCTGATATCTAACATAAGTACTGATACATAATACGAAAATGCGCTAACACGTCCTGGGTTCCAAAAGGGACCAGGCTTAACATGATTTTTTTAAATAACGTGGAGCGCCCTGAGTTTTTATAATTTTTAAACCCTGGTATGGGGTATTTTCAGCTTTTCGACTATTTTTTGTTTCCAGGCTTCAAACAAAGAAATGTTATGGGTGTTGAGAATATGTATTGTTTTCTTTGGAGCGCTGGGAACTTTAGTGGCCATTTTTTCCACAACCATCTACGGACTTTTTGTATTGTGCTGGTAAGTTGATGACTACATTTTAAGTTTAATATCAATACTTAATCTGGGTCTTTTTTTGAAGCTTGTCTGTCGTGACAAATTTGCTTAAGTTTTAGGCGATAGTAAACACTTTAAATAAATGTTAGTCGCGCGACTAAAGGTCTTTTTATGTAGCCACGATAATTTTCTGTTCTAAACATGATCTTTTTATTTCTCTTGTTTTGGAAGATTTATGAAACGTATCTAAAACTCATGCTCATAATATACTTTTCCTGACATCGCTATACCATTCTATTGTTATACTGCAAGATGTTACTTTACACCAGCGACCTGATGTACGTGGTCCTGTTCCCCCAACTGACCTGTGTCCTGTGGTTACCTTGGTCCAACACCTATGGAAGTTTTGCCGGTCTGGTCATCTCGTTCCTAATGCGTTTCCTGTGTGGCGATCCTTTGCTGGGCATTCCGTCGGTCATCAAGTTTCCCATGTATGACCAGGACACGGGGTCACAACTGTTTCCCTTTCGGTAGGCCATCTTTTTGCTGTTCGTTTTCCTAAACTTTTTTCCATGTTACTTACTTAAGCCATGAGCAATTAAACAGGTAAGTCTATTATTATCAACAGATACCTCTAAATTTCAAAATTATCATATTTTACTTATTTTCTGGATCATTAAAATTGATGCTCGTTATTTTTAAAATTAATAATCCATAATTTCATACACAAATAGAGTACCTATGTCTTATACTTCCCGAAAATCTGCCTTTGAAAAGTCAGCAGGAGTGTAATTAAGAATTGGAAAATCTGTGAAGAGAAACATAGATAGAAATTACGAATGGTCTATGATCATTGTGAAAGTTGAAATGTAAATGGTCTACACCAGAGATGTTTAACATTTTTGTAAAGATTTCCAGATTTCATCAAGTAAACGTGTGAGGCGGCTGGATTAAGATTATAAAAATACAAGAGATATTACTAATCTGAAAATATAATGGCCAGTCAGCGAATAATATCTTTGTACTACAAGCAAGGTATGTGTCTAAATGATTAAATATATATTGAAACATAACTGAAACCGAAAATACTTAGTCAATATTTGTGATGACTGGTTTAACAAATTTACCTCACAAAGATGCCAAATTTTTTCCAGCTTCATTTATTTATAAGTTGGGAATAATAAACAAAATTACATTGGTATTTTTTGCTATCTGACGTCATTTAATGTCATACTCATGACAGCACATTTCATAATTGCTGTAATTAATATCAATGTTGGTAAACAAGAAAAAGTCACACAAAAAGGCATATTTTCGACCAACAAAGCCCGTCCAAGGACGCCCCACCATCGTTTCGGTGGCACGTTGTACCTCGCCTCCAATCGCCGTCTCGACCGGCCATACACGTGTATCACGTCAAAAATACTATTTATTATAGTTAAAATAAATAACCCGTAAAAACAAAGTTTTTGACTTTAAATCCCAACGTGTACCGCTCAAAATAAAGTCTTGGATAAAATACTGCACAAAAAATAGCTCGCTTTGAACGTCCGCGTAAATTTGTTTAATATGTAAATGAGATTTAATTTTTCTGATTTTGCTATGGGTGCCTGTAGGAGTTTGAGGGACCAATCGCTATCGAAGACAGGACAGACAATTGCCTTTTATTGTATGGGATATATTTTTTTTTAACTATCAAAATCCATAACCCAATTAGTTATTTATGATGAGGTCGTAAACCAGTTAACATCAAATCGCGGGCCGTACTTTGGCCTACAGATTGGTCTTTGCTCATCCCTGGTTTCGGTTTATTTTTTCCTTTCCAATTTCGATGTTTTCTTTCCTTTCGAAATGTGATTGGTCTACGTCCTTTATATGTTGAAATGTGATTGGTCTACGACCTTTATATGTTGAAATGTGATTGGTCTACGACCTTTATATGTTGAAATGTGATTGGTCTACATCCTTTATATGTTGAAATTTGATTGGTCTACGACCTTTATATGTTGAAATGTGATTGGTCTACGTCCTTTACATGTTGAAATGTGATTGGTCTACGTCCTTTATATGTTGAAATGTGATTGGTCTACGTCCTTTATATGTTGAAATGTGATTGGTCTACGTCCTTTATATGTTGAAATGTGATTGGTCTACGTCCTTTATATGTTGAAATGTGATTGGTCTACGTCCTTTATATGTTGAAATGTGATTGGTCTACGTCCTTTATATGTTGAAATGTGATTGGTCTACGTCCTTTATATGTTGAAATGTGATTGGTCTACGTCCTTTACATGTTGAAATGTAAATATGACATGAAAACAAAGGAACATTTTTTAAAGTCTTTGCCCCGAGAAGGTTAAAACTTTTGTTGACGCTTCTGCTCATCTTTTCCCCACAGAACCTTTTCAATGTTTGCCGGACTTGCCGGTCAAGTGGTGATCTCGGGACTGACGCATATCCTCTTTGTCTGGGGCTATGTCTCTCGCAGCTACGACATTTTTAACTGCCACCAGCAAAGGTCACATCAGAGGAAGTCGATGCCGGTGGATTTGATGGGGGACGAACCCCAACAATGTATGGTGGAAAAAACTTAGAGGTGTATTACAGTTGGGCCCTTTCAGTGTTTTTGGAAAATGGTTCTTACACTTCGATCTAAAGACACACATTGTAAATAGATTTAATACGTTGTTATGTTATGGTCTATCTATTGCTTTAAAATTTTCATTTTTTCCATATTCAGATTTTCAAAATCAATTGAAAGAGGTAACTAAAAAAAAAAATAAACAAGTGTACATGTAATAACTGACTAAATGTTTTAAGTGTAACAAGTAATAAATGACTATATGTTTTAAGTGTAACAAGTAATAAATGACTAATTATTTTAACTGTAACAAGTAATAAATGACCTTATGTTTTAAGTGTAACCAGTAATAAAATGACTATGTGTTTTAAGTGTAATAAGTAATAAACGAATATATGTTTTTAAATGTAACAAGTAATAAATGACTATATGTTTAGGTGTAACAAGTAATAAATGACTATATGTTTTAAATGTAACAAGTAAAATGACTGCATTTTTTAAGTGTAACATGTAATACATGACTGTATGTTTTAAGTGTAAGAAGTAATAAATGACTATATGTTTTAAGTGTAACAAGTAATAAATGACTATATGTTTTAAGTGTAACAAGTAATAAATGACTATATGTTTGAGATATGACTTTGTTCTGAATTGTTTGTCAGAATTCAATGATAATGTATAACCAATAAGAATGAAATTTAAACCAATTTCCCATAGCCCCGAAATGTTGAGTTTTGTAATGTTTTAACTGCGAAATTTTTTGAAGCTATAAATGAAAACCATTTACTATTTTCAAATCAGTTTCAGAGTAAATTTAAGTTTAAAAAGAATAAGGTCGATTTAAATATATAAAATAACAAACATTTCACTTATAAGGCAGAAGAAATTGATGTCTGTGCATTAAAAAATAGTTCATGCGTTAATCCTAAGTCACAGTAAAGGTGACGAATCATTTCCTTTAAAATTCAGGAGAAAAAACAACAATATTCTGTGAACGTGAAATGTAACCCAAAAGAAGGGACTTACTCTGGGGGGGGGGGGGGGTGGTAGTGAGGACAGTGGAGTTTATTAAAGCACAGAGCTAAATCTTATCTTACGTATCTTATTTAACTTAATCTCCTGCATCTTATGATATCTTATCTCGTACAGACGTCTCTTCTATACAAAATATCGTGGTGGTCGTGGTGGTCGAGAGGTAGCGTGCTCGACTGTCATTCCGATGGTCACGTGTTCCTCCAGGCGAGGATTTGTTCTCGGGGCCTGAGGAGTCCCAGAGTCACCCAGCTCTGAATGGGTACCTAACTAGACAATAGTTAGGCGGCTGGGGTAATGCGTGGAACCCCTATAGCCGTGGCCTGTGACCGCTGCATCACTGTCATGGTCTGTGGAAGCAATTATCTTCTGCATACAAGGAGCGTCTGTATATCTAAGATAAGATATCATAGCGTTCAACGTGTATCAATAGTTTATATCTCGTCCTGAAATTTTATTAGAGTTATAAAATGTTGACATTGAATAGTGGAAAAAAGTTTAACATAAATCTACTTATTTCAAAATGTCTCTGGGCTGATTCTAGGAGGGTTATGCTACCTGAAAATGTGGAGCTGTTACATGTTTATGTCACTAGACTCTAAAATATAAATTAAACAAATTAAAATTGATGTTTTCTGCTGATCTTCATGGAACAATCTTTATTGTATCAATGTTGTCAGCCATGCCATCCTCAAAATCCAAAATAGCTATTAAGATTACGAACATTGTGTACGAAAACCAGAACTATCAAAACCTCATTACACGACTACATTATAGTAGGGCTGGTAACGATGAATTTAAATTTAATCATTAACATTTGAAAAATTAACGTCTCAAGGGAAGTAACAAAAACAGATAATTGACTTTTATTATTGAGTTATTTCCCTGTCTCATAAATAAAACTTTTTTAACTGCTATGGACTGTTGTATTATGTTCCTCAGCGATACAGATCCTGGGATCTGGGGTATTATATTTTTAATATTATTTTATTATTTTTTAATAACTTGAAAAAAAAACAAGCAAACTTTCTTACATATTAATCGAATTTTTATAGAGACACGATATCTATACTAATAAAAGGGAAAGCCCTGACTCACTCACTAACTCATTCATCACTAATTCTGCAACTTCCCATGTAGGTAGAAGCGTGAAACTTTGGGAAATTGTTGGGTACCCTCGCACGACGACAATTGGCAAAAAAAGAGTTTTAAAAATCTCGTTCACGTGGGGCCGGGTGCCCAAAAGCATTTTTCCCTATATAGGCTTTATAAAAATTGAAAATCAACAACGTTCCTTTTTCCCGTGTAGGTAGAAGCATGAAACTTTGGAAATTTTTTGAGTGCGTGCTCTCGACGATTACTTGAAAAAAAATAGTTAGAATTCCCACTAATGGGGGCCGGGTCCCCAAAACATTTTTTTCCTTATATGAGGTATTTAAAAATTGAAAATCACTAATTCTCCTATTTCCCGTATAGGTAGAAGCATGAACTTTAGAAATTTTTTGAGTACATGCTCCCGACAAAAATTTGAGAAAAAATTGTTTTAAACTCCCTCTCATGGGGGACCGGGGGCACCAAATGTAGTTTTCTTATATTAAAAATCGACTCATCACCAATTCCCCAACTTCCCGTGTAGGTAGGAGCATGAAATTTTGAGAAGTTTTTGCGTACCCTCTAACGACGAAAACTGGCTAAAAATAATTTTACAAATCTCGTTTATGTGAGGCCGGGGCCCAAAAACATTTTTATGTTATGTGAACTTGAACTTGAACTGTCCCTTAACCCGACGCTGGGTCGTTGGGGCACCATTTTGAGCTGCGCACTAACTCATGCCATGTGTCACGGTTCTGAGCTGCCTTCTGGGAATCGCTAAATGAAAGGCCGGTCCACTCTTTGATGTTGTCCTCCCAACTCTTCCTTTTTCTGCCTCTTTTCCTTCTTCCCTGGACTGTGCCTTGCAATATCGTCTTTGAGAGACCTCCAGATCTTGACACGTGTCCGTACCATCGTAGTTTCCTCGTTTTAATTGTGGTGAGAAGGTCCTCGTAAGGGCCAATGACAGCACTTATTTTGTTGCGGACCGCTTCGTTCGTGATGTACGCCGTGTAGAAGATGTTTAATACCTTTCGAAAACATCTCATCTCAAGCGCACTAATTCTTTTTTGGAGGTCTGCGGTGAGCGTCCAAGCCTCACAACCATAAAGGAAGACTGACATCGCCAGAGAGCGCATTAGTCGAATCTTTGATCTCAGGGAGAGCTTCTTGCTTTGCCAGATGTTTTTCAGTTTGCTTAGTGCTGCAGTTGTTTGGGCCGTTCTGGCAAGAATTTCTGGCTTTGAGCCTTCATCGGATATTACAGCCCCTAGATATTTGAAGGTAGGGACCTCCTCGAGTTTTTGACCGTTTATCCGTATTTCACTTGTGAAATTCTTATTTTCCATGACCTTGGTCTTTTCTGCATTAATTTCTATGCCATAGGCCTTCGACGTCTTCTCTAGCTTTGCAAGGAATTCTTTTAGTTCGTCCTCGCTGCCAGCTAGGCCGTCTATGTCATCGGTGAAGCGTAAGTTAGTTATAATCCTTCCTCCGATGCTGACCGTTCCGACATGGTTTTCGAGCACATTTGTCATAATTCTTTCCAGGAAGAGGTTGAAGAGGATGGGGGAGAGTAAACATCCTTGTCTGACACCTACAGTGGTCTTGAACCAATCTCCCAGCTTGCTGTTGTAGAGTACTGCGCTGGATGCTTTGTTGTATAGGTTCTTGATCACAGTAATGAGGTTGGCGTTAATATTGTACTTGTGCATGGTTGCCCACAGTGCTGCATGCCACACTCTGTCAAACGCCTTTTTGAAGTCTATGAAGACATGAAAGAGGTCCCTCTGGTGTTGCAGATGTTTTTCACAGAGCACTCGCAAGTTGAAGATCTGCTCTGTTGTGCTCCTTCATGCTCTGAAGCCTGCTTGTTCTTCTGCAATGATCTGCTCTGCTTGTGGTTTTTGTCTGTTTAGTATTACCATGAGCATGACTTTGCTGGGGTGACTAATCAGGCTAATTGTAGGGTAGTTCTGACACAATTGTAGATTACCCTTCTTTGGGAGCGTTATAACCAGCGATTGAGTCCAGGGTGTTGGCCATTCTCCTGTCTGCCAGATCTTGTTGCACATGCTAGTTAGAATGTTTATTACTGGGTCACCTCCTGCCTGTATCAGTTCACCTGGGATGTTGTCTGCTCCAGCCGATTTCCCCCTTTTCAGCTTTCGCACAGCAAGCTCCACCTCATCACGGAGAATGTAATGCATGTCCATGTTTGATGACGTTGGGCAATTGAGCACTGAATCGTCGCCCTTTGAGTCTTCGTTTTATAGCTCAGAACAGTATTCGGTCCATCTTTTTATTATTTCTTGTTCTTCTGTAATACATTTCTCAGATTTATCTTGAATTGTTGAGATGCGACCTTGCTTGGTGGATTTCAGATTTTTGACAATCTTGTAAGCCTTTTTTGAGTTGTTTCTCTGTAGATTATCATCGATGTCTGAGCATTGTTGTTCTATCCAGTTTGTTTTTGCTTTATTCATTTCTTTCCTGATCTTTTTACTGATTGTTCTGTATTTGATTGCTCCTTCTGCAGTATTCTTTACGTTCTTAAGTTTTCTTCTTTCATCGCACATATCTAGGATATAAGTAGAGACCCATGGATTTTTTATGGCATGTTTTTTGCCAAGTATATCTTTTGCTGTCTCAATTATTGTGGTAATGAAGGTATCAGTGATTAGATCTATGTCCATATCCTTTTCCGACTCACAAAGTGTGGTCAGTGGAGCAAATTTCCCTCCAATTTTTGCCCTGAACGCCTCTGCGATTACCGGATCTTTCAATTTTTCAAGGTCGAAGCGTAAACTTGGAGAGGGATGGGCGCCGCCAAGCAATTCTTGCCCTAGACCATATGACTGTTATACAAACGCAACACATACTGGCTCGGTCGTCGCCCGGGTTAACAAGGGCCGCGTCTACCATTGCACACCAGGGTGGGGACGTAAAATCTACTACTGGTGCACCACAACCAACACCCCCATACAACCTTAAAAGAAGAGGAGACATAATTATTGGCACATGGAATGTAAGAACCTTACATGCGACAGGAAAAGTGGAAGAACTGACCCACGAACTGGAACGATACCAATGGAATGTCATCGGACTGTGTGAGACCCAATGGAAAAGCTTTGGTGAACTCTCAACAGAAGATGGACACAAAATCTACTTCAGCGGCAGGGAGGACAGACATGAACATGGAGTTGGATTCCTAATCCATAAAAATACAACAAACTCAGTCATTGGTTGTCGTCCTGTCTCCAGCCGCATCATCACCATCCGCCTGAAAGCAACACCCTTCAATATCACAATTATACAGAAATTTGCTCCTACATCCAGCCATGATGATAGTGAAATTGAGGCCTTCTATGACCAAGTACAGGACATCGTGGATCAAACACCAAAGAAAGATATTATCGTCGTCCAAGGTGACTGGAATGCGAAGATTGGAGTAGATGTATGTACCAACTGGGCAGATACTTGCGGACACTCTTGCAATGACCTGACCAACGATAGAGGGCTTCGACTCCTCGAATTTGCACGATACAACAACCTCCTTCTAGCTAACACAATTGGTCACCATAAAAAATCCAGAATATGGACCTGGCACAGCCCAGGCGGGGAACATAGTAACCAAATAGACTACATACTGGTCAAAAGACGATTTAAATCATGCATTAAAGCAGCTAATACTAGAAGCTTCCCTGGAACGGATATCGGCAGCGACCATAACCTGGTGCTGATGACTTTCCATCTACACCTGAAAAGGATAGCAAAACAAAGCAATATGTTATGTGGGCTCTATGAAAAATAAAATATACAATTTTCCTATTTTCCGTGTAGGTAGAAGCATGAAACTTTGGAAATGTGTTAAGTACGTGCTCTAGACGATAATTTGAAAAAAATTAGTTACATTTCCCACTCATGGGGGCCGGGCCCCAAAAACATTTTTTCCTTATATGAGCTATTTAAAAATTGAAAATAACTAATTCTTCTATTTCTAGTATAGATAGAAGCATGAAACTTTGGAATTTTTTTGAGTAGACGCTCCCGACGAAAATTGGCAATAAATTGAATTATTTTTGACAACTATTATTCCATTAGATAAACACCTTCGTTCATTATTTTTTTTAATGCACAAAAAAAAAAAAAAA
>MUZC01004559.1:79467-115514 GCA_002072015.1 Radix auricularia | reverse complement strand
AAAACAAAAAAAAAAACAAAAAAAAACAACAACAACAACAACTAACTAACAAACAAATCACGATATTGAAATGGTATTCCTTTAGAATTCACCATAGAAATTATCATCTCCAACCACACGCCTCATGTACACTCTCGCCTTCCATATTGACTCTCCCACCTCCAACAAATATGTAACATCTTGTAATAGTGTTAGACTTTCGTTCTATAAGTGCGCTAATATTTTTTTCCCAGTAATTTACTAAAGTTAAAATCTTTCTTACTTTACCCTTGCCATCTCTGTTTGCTGTAAGAATAGTGTCTTTTTTGTAGAAGTTAATGTTAATATTTTGGACACTTGTTCAACTTGCTGCGCTTATGGTAATTTCCGGCATCCTTCCGTCTCGCGAGACGATGGTGCATCACCGTTGGGTTGGGTTGCATTTCCTCGAGTGACTGTGCAGTCCTATCCTTGAGTGACAGTCTTTGCCACAGTTTTTACACACGAGTTCTGTGCTTCCAAATGTTTTGGCCTTTCTCCTAGCTCTTCTGTCTGCAGCCTCCTCCATTCTTCGCTCCTCGGCTACTATGACGCCCTCTTTGACAACTGTGCGCCACGTAGATCGGTCTTCTGCCTTACACTCCCAGTCACTTGTATGTATTTTGGCTGCTTTCATGTCCCTTTGACAGACATCTTTAAATCGCAAGCGTGGGCGACCTGTTTTCCTCTTTCCTGAAGCAAGTTCACCATATAGGAGGTCCTTCGGGATGCGGCCGGGGCTCATTCTTTTGACATGTCCTAGCCACCTCAGGCGTCTTTCACTAAGAATTGAGAACATGCTTTGGGTATTGGCACGCGTTAGTACCTCACTATTAGGCACTTTTTCTTGCCATTTAATACCAAGGATGCGGCGCAAGCATCTCAAATGGAAGCTGTTATGCTTACGCTCTTGTGATGTATAAGTGGTCCATGTCTCGCTCCCATATAGTAGTGTACTGATGACACAGGCACGATAGATGCACAGTTTCCGCTTATTTAGACCCGCTTATTTAGTTTAGCCATTGTTGCGGCTGCCTTGCCAATTCTGCTGTTTATTTCTTCTTCAATGGACAGTGTATTGGAGACCTTGGATCCCAAGTAGGTGAAGCTGTCCACAACCTCCAAGTTTTCATTATCAATATTTATGGTAGTAGGCTTTCGAGTGTCTTGGGCCATGATGTTTGTCTTTTTCAAGCTGATTTGCAGACCAAATTCTTTGCAGGCATTGGAGAAGCTTGACACGAGTTGTTGCAAACCAGATTCTGTATGTGCTGTTAGTGCCGCATCATCCGCAAATAGTAGCTCTCGAATTAGGACATCCGTCGTTTTGGTCTTGGCTCGGAGGCGGGCAGTGTTGAAAAGTCCTCCATCAGCTCTGGTATGTAACCAGATTCCCTCACTGCTATCCTTGAATGCGTATCGAAGAAGTACAGAGAAGAATATTGCGAAGAGTGTTGGTGCGAGTACACAACCTTGTTTAACTCCGCTGCTGACAGGGAAGGCCTCTGACTTAGCTCCATCGAACTGTACTGTGCCAAGCATATTTTCATGGAACTGTCTGATGATGGCAAGTAGGTGAGGGGGACATCCAATTTTTGCCAGTATTTGGAATAGCCCGTTGCGACTGACTAAGTCGAAGGCTTTTGTAAGGTCCACAAATGCAATGTATAGTGGCATCTGCTGCTCTCTGCATTTTTCCTGGAGCTGTCGTATGGAGAACACNTGCTCCCCTAAAGTCCAAAAATGGAGAAATTATTCAAGACCAGGCAGCACAGCTAAAACGGTGGGTTGAGCATTATCTGGAATTGTATTCAACAGTTACCACAGTCTCCAGCACCGCTCTAGATGACATCCCAGATATGCCACTCATGGAAGAACTTGATGTCGTGCCCACACAGGAAGAGCTGAGCAAAGCAATTGACAGTCTAGCTTGTGGAAAAGCGCCTGGGAATGATGGAATACCACCAGAGGTTCTAAAGAGTGGCAAGACAGCTTTACTCCAACCATAGCACGAGATTCTGTCCCTCTGCTGGGAACAGGGCTACATCCCCCAAGACCTAAAGGATGCAAATATAGTGACACTATATAAAAACAAAGGTGATAGGAGTGATTGCAATAATTATCGCGGCATTTCACTCCTTAGTATTGTAGGAAAGACCTTTGCCCGCGTTATACTAAAACGTTTACAAAGCCTAGCATCCCGCGTCTATCCAGAATCTCAGTGTGGTTTCCGGTCCGGTCGGTCTACCATAGACATGGTGTTCTCCATACGACAGCTCCAGGAAAAATATGGTAATTTACTTATATCAATTTCGTGCATGTATAATTTTAAAATTTAACGGTTATTGGAATTTAATGGATTTAGCAGTTTTAGCTGCATGCTACAGAATGAGTGGTCATTACTTGAATCAGTTATAGGCACCAGCACGTCAGTGTCCTGTTATCATTCTACTTTAGCCGCTTGGTTATTCATTTCAATAGCTTTAGTATCAGAAGAATTTAGTTAGATTCGGTATGGAGTTTTAAGTTTTAGCATCAGAAAAGTCCCTTTATTTAAACAGATCATTCATTTCTTCTATTAACTTTTACAGTGGAAATTTATATTTTTTACTTAACTTAATTGGAAGCTTTTATTTCTATAAATTAATTAAATTTACAACGGGGATTTTGCCGCCCGAAACAAAGAGCCGCCCTTAGCATTAGATTCGCAAATATTTAAAATTGAAAGGGTACGGCAATTTCCGCTTCTAAAAAATAAGTGGCTGTCAAATTTGAAGAAGTGGCCACATGTTAACAGCCGATCAGAGCCGCTTTCTCTGCTACGTAAACCTTTTCGATTTTATGTTCATTAGAACAGAAATTTGTGTTTGAATTTTTTGGCAGAATAATTGCTATCATATGTTAGGAAAAATCTTCTATTTAAAAAAAAATAATCTTAACCTACCCTCCCCGCCAACCCCAGCCCCACCAACTGAAGTTGAATTTGAAATACCGCTTTCCTGTGTTTTACTTGATTAACAAACAAATAAAAAGTTAGTATGACTATTTTATGACTCTTTAACCTTAATTCAACCAATAGTAACAACTGTCACACGCTGTTTTGTTACGTTAGCTTTGACTTTTCTGACAAAGAGAGGAATGACCTTTTAAAATGTTTAATTACTATAGGAAGATTTGTGTGCCACAACTGTGTACATCGACCTATAAACAGCAGTGGATAATCCGGGATTTCCCCATTAGTTTTAGGTGCATAATTAATTTGTAATACAACACGACCGTGACAAGTTTCAACAATTATCTAGACACGAATGTTCGTCATCCTATAGCTACAATGTTGCAACGTTACTCGATAGAGCAGCTGAAAATGTATTATATTATTATACTAATGTGATTAAAGCAAGAAAAGATACGGGTATAAGGACCGTTTAAACAACAGTAAATTAGTTGTAAACTTAAAAAAAGGAAATAAACCCATTAAAACAGATGAGAAAATATATACCGCAGACTTTTCATCACCCGACACCTCGAACAAAATAAACAATAACATAGGGACAACTTGGTTTAAGTTCGGCAAAGCTGCTAATGGGGAAACTAAATTTGTGCTTTTTATGTCACGGCCAATGAATAGGCATACGTAATATTCTAGTTCAATCCGGTTATAATTCTTATTGTACACCAATCGTGACCCTAGGGGCAAGATATGTTTGCACAACGACCCCTATGTTGACTGCCGTGAATATAGCCAACTATTTAGTGACACAAAAAAAACCATTATCAACATCTGCCATGTGATCGTTTTCGGAATTTCATGAATAAGATTAAAATCTTTGGTCTATGATACAATTTTCAATGATAAAGTGTTTTACATATTTTTACAATTCTGGGCTAATGATTTGTGGTCTTTATCTGGCAACCAAATGTTACGTTATCTAGGCAGACATGACAAATAGCACGGCATCGTTACCTGACTGGTAATTGGTATGTAATATTTACCTGACTGGTAATTGTTATGTAATATTTACCTGACTGGTAATTGGTATGTAATATTTACCTGACTGGTAATTGGTATGTAATATTTACCTGAATGGTAATTGGTATGTAATATTTACCTGACTGGTAATTGGTATGTAATATTTACCTGAATGGTAATTGGTATGTAATATTTACCGGACTGGTAATGGGTATGTAATATTTACCTGAATGGTAATTGGTATGTAATATTTACCTGAATGGTAATTGGTATGTAATATTTACCTGAATGGTACTTGGTATGTAACATTTACCTGAATGGTAATTGGTATGTAATATTTACCTGAATGGTAATTGGTATGTAATATTTACCTGAATGGTAATGTGTATTTAGTATTATCCGACAGGGCATAACGTATGCGTCATTACCTGACTGGTCAAAAGGCTATGGTTTTTATCTAAATTGTAAAATGGTTTCTAGTATATACCCGACTGGTAAATGGTATGTGATATTTTTCTAACTGGTTAACGCTTTTGGCATACTATTTTCAATGGGCTGAAATTTTTTACATCAATTTCATGAAACTGTCAAAAAGGATGAATGGAGCAAAGAATTTGAGAACCTGTAATTCTGACCCTGAGAGGTGTAATATCCTGTTAGGTAACATGACACGATACTTCCCATATCATGTTAGCCAAACAGGAAAACGATAATTCCTAACATAAGAAACACTACCTAGACTATATCATTTAACGTAAACTGAACATGTAAATATTTAATAACTATAAATAAATGTTATTTAACCAGAAAAGTTATGTTTATTGACGATATAATTTTCCGCATGACTTAAGTTATTAGTGTATATACAACCAAAGCGTAAAGCGAGTACAAACATGAGGCAAGTGCAGTCCCTAACTCAGAGAGGAGACCCAGTCAATCGATTAAAAAGAGCGCTAATATATTACGTTGTCGCAGCTTGTATAATATCTTTTACAACGTCGGTAAACAAGCTCACGAGTGTTTCTTGTCACTGAAAGCGGTTGGGTCTGTTAAAACAATTCAATAAGATTTGAAAATATACAAGTATACACTAAGAATATGGCCGTGAATATACCCTGTATGGTGGCAGTCATAGTTAACTACGTCCTCACACTGGTCATCGAAGTAATGGCCGCTCGGAGGATGAATAAAAAATCGGACTGCAATGACGTCATGATCGCCAATAGAAACCTGGGGCTGGTCATTGCTTGCTTCACGCTTACAGGTAACTTTGATCCACTTGTTACTGACAGGTAACTTTGATCTACTTGTCACTAACAGGTAACTTTGATCCACTTGTCACTGGCAGGTAACTTTGATCCACTTGTCACTGACAGGTAACTTTCATCCACTTGTCACTGACAGGTAACTTTCATCCACTTGTCACTGACTGACATGCACGCAGCAGTATGCAACAGGTTTGTTTGTTTTGTTTAAGACAAGACAAAGAAATCTCTCTATAATTTTCGTAACAAAAGGTTGAACCTCTGAATACATTATACCCCGAATCACTCTGGCCTTTGATAACATGATGATATTTAGTAAAATTTTGATAAATTATATTTCGACATTCTATGGTGTTTAAACTCTGACAGATTTGTTAAACTATTTTCTCAAATATCAAAATTGTTTAATTTCAAGTACAAAAAAATGTTTAATCTATTTTACGACGAATGAAAGGAGCATCACAATTAATGTCAAAAAATGATTCCTTTGTTGTACCAAAGCTTTGATCTATAACATTGTCTTTTCCGCTGTTACATCTAATTAAATGGCCATGATAGAGATGTGCAGGAATCTTCTTGGATTCAGCAATTTATTTGAAAAAAATGAAATATGTTTTTTTTTACATTTGTAGATCAAAAGTAACAGACTACATAAATATAGTGAAAATCAGCGTTATTTTTAATGCAATTTCATATGGGAAAATGCGCATATACATTTGAAATGTCTGTAGAGCTTAATCCTGCAACTCCTCCTGAACCATTCCAGATAAAGGTTTCATATCTTTTATAAATATGTAAAGGAGGTCTGGAGGATGAAAAAATGAAAACAAAGATATAAAAAAGTATTGTCAGTTTCTCGCCAACAATAACATTTATCGGGTTGAAATCTTATCTTATCTTATAAATAAATAAACGCCAAACGATGGCTAATAGCATTTAGAACAACGTTGAAGAAGGAATTTTTGAAAAATGTCTTTTCGTTCGACTCCCGTAATTTGAGTATCCATTTTTAAAGTAATTGATCTAATTGTTGTGTTTAGTTTCAAAATTATTGATTTGAAATGACTTTTAATTTAATCTAGAATGGTAGTTAGTGGGATTTTCCCGCTTTGTGTAAGCTAATGTTAAACTGTTTCGCGTTGCGAAAAATAAATAATATAATAGTCCAAGTCACTCACTGGATCTGTAACGCTGAGGAGTGATGTACGACAGTCTACAGCAGTTAGTTTAGTTGAAAAATCGTGTGTTGTTGAGCGCTGTAAAAATATTTAATAAGTTGACGTCATTGTTTGGTGTGCATCGGTGCGCAAAATACAACCCCTGTTATTAAATACTTTGCTTACATTTCAGAAAGTTAAATATTTCGTATTTATCAAAAAAGGATACGTTAGCTGGGCTTTTTGAAAAAGGTTGGCGCCGTAGGCACAATCTAGTATTGACATATTCTTGGAGTCATGTAGCGTGGGGGATATGACGTCATAAGTTTTTTAGATTCTGAATACTGACTAGAAATCACTTTTATTTTGCACTTGAATAAAAATAATTGGAAACTGTTTTTGGAAATTTCATTTAGATCTAGACCAAATACTCATTTGAGGTTTTTATACTTGTTTTCCTTGAATATGTTCTTAATAAAGCACTAGATGAATTTGCTAAAAATAGTTTAACATTGGTTATATTTGTTGCTTTTCAAACTTTGGCAAAGATTTTAGGTTCCTCATACTATTATTCAAATTATTATTATTATTGGATTATTCAAATCAATGTTCAGTGATTTATTACTTAGACATTGTGATTTTGTACTAAGCACATATATTAAATTGTTTCGTGAATGTTTGTTGTGTTTCGTTGTTTTTGTTTCGTTTCTTTTCTTTTTTTTCTCCTACTGTCAAAAACAGATCACCTTTCGTTTTATATTTTAATCACGTTGTCTACATTTATTTAGCGCTCAATATTGTGAGGGCAAAAATGTGGATTCCACTTGTAAAAAGACTCTTTTGCATATATTTTATTTTACTCGTTGCTTCCCTGAGGTGGACCGATCACGTCAGTACCGACAAAGTACATTATATATTAAATCAGCTTTAATTTTTTTGCACAGTTTTAATCTGGTATATTGTTCAGTGATGGTGCCTCGTTGGTGATTTTTGCTTCATGGCAAATCATTTTGACAAGCTTTGACGTATCAGGTAACGTCATTCTCTATTCCGTTCCAAAAACAACGTTCAAAGATTTTAGCTAAGCTATCATCTTTACCGAAACGGCAACCAGAATTAGGGTTTTAAAGATATTTAGTTGAAGACTTTTATTGAGCTCTTCATTTTCTATAGGGTTAAGAATCCTTTTTTGTTTGAAAAGATTTCGCTGTCTGCATAAATTTTGACTCGACATTTAAGCTTGTCTCCGGAAGTATGTCATAGATCCTCTGGGGGTACTTAGCTGAAGTGTAAAATCGTAAAAGCGGATTATACAGCTCGTCTTCCACGGTTAACGAACTTGAAGCTCATGTCGATTTGTAGGTAATTTGATTATAACCAAAATTTTATTTAAAAGCACGAAATACGATTTGACGACTTTGTCAACATGGAACAAATTGAACAAGGTCACCACCGTTCGACAATTTGAGCCACTCTTTAAGATTAACACTGTGCAAAAGAAATACGGGTGGTTTAAAATATAATGATGACGGCACGAATTCAGAAGTTCTTTCAAATTCAGATTAGTTGTCGCATCAAGAACAAAACATTCTTGGATTATTAATCACTAAATAAAAGGAAAAAAGTTCGTAAATAAAATAATTATACATTATAATTTGAATAATCAGCGAGTTTAAGGGAGATAAATGTTATAATTATTTAAATAGCAAGAAATGTATCTTTACTCTCTCTTAAATTATTTTTAAAATACCAAATGCTTGCAGTGCTTGATTGGGCCAGTGCTCTAAGAGAAAAAACAATGACTCTAATTATATTCCTTCAGGCTGCAACTTTAAATTAAAACAAAAATCACCCTAGCAGACATTGTATGAAAAGCAGTATATTATTTTTATTTCATAAATAAAACATCTTGTCGTAGTTTAGAAAAGAATGGTACGGTGCTAGGAAGTGTAGACATTAATCGATTTGTCATTCAATCTTTTATTTCTATAAATCCTATTGTTGAGCAAGAAGGATATTCTGTCTTTGTTATTTTTCTTTACTTTTTTATTTTTTGGCGGGAGTGGGCATATATCTTTGCCTAAGCCAGTTTAACCCTTGGGGTATATTCTGGTCAGGTTCTTAATCTCGCATCAAACCGTGATCTTCATTACACAATCCGAGCACGTATGTCGCTCGACCACCTCACAAGTTTTAAAGTTGTATGCAAATATTATTTTTACAGATTTGAATTTATTAGGCCTGAATTTGTTTCATACCCTTAAAATGAACAATTTTACTTTTTTTGTTCAAATTCCATTTTCTTCAAAAATTCAAGTGACATTAGTCACAAATGAATTTATATGAAATTCAATAAACTAATTTTGAGATTGACCTTGACATGACAACATTTTAATGAGAAAAAAAAATGAGACTGAAATATTAGAATCAACTTAATTACATTATATTAAGAATAGCCTTCCAATCATTTTATTTTGCCAATATGACAGCAACGTGTTCTTTTCTCCACCCATTCAGGACTGATAGATTAGTCCTGATGCATCAAAAGGGCCAAAACAGCTGGAGACTATACTTTCCCCAAAACCGCTAGAGACTATACTTTCCCCAAAACCACTAGAGACTATACTTTCCCAAAAACCGCTAGAGACTATACTTTCCCCAAAACCGCTAGAGACTATACTTTACCAATAAACCGTTAGAGACTATACTGTCCCAAAAGTCGCTAGAGACTATACTTTCCCCCAAAAAACCGCTGGAGACTATACTTTCCCCATCTAATAATATTTCTCAGTATTTCCCCATTTGTTTATGGCTCTAGCGACCATGGTGTGTGGTGGATTCATCAATGGCACAGCAGAGTCAGCCGCCTGGTACGGATTGGTTCAGACACAGTTGCCTATTGGTTCAAGCATTGGATTTCTGATAAGTAGGTGAACGTACAGTGACAGAGATGTCTTACATATTAAAATTTGTTGATCTATCTTATCGCCATATCTCATGTCTCTACACCTAGCTCTGTAGTGCATCACTTCGTCTCGTGTTAGCACAGATAACCTTGCTAGACACATGTCGCAAGAACTTTTCTAATGCTGAACTTATTCGCCATAATTTGACCTGTAGCTGTTAATGTGTGGCATCATACTTGTTAGGGCAATAATGTAAGATTTAGTTGTCTATCAGCCAAGACGCAATCACTACACATATTTAATATTCCTGCTGGTAATCTTTGATACTTACATTTAAATCACGGTGAAGTTTCAAATATTGTGTTTTCCATTTAACTATGTCAAACAGTTAATTATGAAATCGGCGCCAAGACTTTTTGTTTGCAAGAAGGCAGTTAACTTAGATGTTGATAGGCTAACATGAAGGTAAATATTGGCTATTGCAGACTAATTTCTAAAGAACACAAAGGTATAATTAACTATTATATTCACTTACTCTGCAGCCATCATTTCAATCTGTTTATATAATTTGCCAAAGCGAGTTATGTGCAAAAATCCATAACGAATGACCCTCGCTAAGATCAACCAAACAATTTTAAGTTGGGAAGAAGACCTGGTGGAGAGAGGGGCCAACAATAGTTCTTGTGTTTAGGGGGCCGTCCATGAAGTACGTCACGCTCCAGAGCAGGGGAGGGGGTATAAGAGAGTGCCACAGTTTGTGAAAGGGGGGAGGGGATGTCCAGCCATGTATGATAACACGGTGTTTTATGTTAAATTTTAATTATTTCGTTTATAAAAATATTTTTGTACGAAAGTGTTACCCACTTTAGGGGGGGGGCGGTCCAAGATTTTTGACAGTCTGTAACAGGGTGAGGAGTTCAAAATTGTCAAAAATAGCATGACGTACTTTATGGACGGCCCCTAGTTGCTTTGTTTCCATAACAGAACAACATGTGATTATTATGTAGTGGTTATCACGACCGCCTTACATACAGAAAGTCCTGGGATCAAGCAATAATAATAAAAGTGCGTGTTTATGCCCGTTCTGTACCCCCCTTTTTTATGAACACGGCTGACTCATGATCTGGTCGGCCAATCAGTATATGGTTGGCATACAATGAGAGTAAAGGGTGGTTGGCAGGAAGTTAACCCAGTGTGAATATATCGAGACCCACAATATGTTGATTACCCTCCCCCACCCCCAAACTGACGTTGACTCACATTGTTTTGATTTCTTGCTGTGATTTGTGTCCTTTCTCCCACCTTCCTTGTACTATCCAAGAACAGGACCGCGGCGCAAGCTATGCGACGAGGCGTATCTAGTAGGTTGTACGTGATTTAAATATACCATAAAATGTCTTAGCTTCTATTAACAAAAATTCCTAAAGATCGTGAATCGGTAAATTTCCACCCATTATATTTCGCAAAGATGAACATTATAAACTTCGTGTCGTTAGAGTGAGATCGGCTGTGAAATAGGATAAAATGTACAATTATTTATTTGAGATATGTTATCAAAGTCAACCACGTTCTTTTTTGCCATAATTTCTAGGCGGACTACTCTACGCCCCTAAGATGAGATAAGAGAGTTATGTGACCTTGTTTGACCCGTTCCAGTACAAGTATGGCCGTAAGATGGGGGCTCTTCTCATTATCCCGCACATGTTCAGTGATGTCGTCTGGTCCGGTACAGTTCTGCGAGCCCTTGGTGAGTCACTTTAATTGAGTTTTTGATAGGTGAGGTATTACAACATAAATTTAAGCGCAATGTTTAAAAAAAATATTTATTTAAAGTTAGACATGAAAATTAGTTAAAATTAAACAAATTGTAAAAACAAAGTTTATTTTTTAAACTAAAAACCACTATATAACAGAGAAAATTCAAAATCCTAAATGTGGAAGAAAGTCATCAGTCCTGAGCCTGCGCTCTTCATGGGGCTTCCCGGAAAACCCCCTCAGCTCTATGGCCCCCTGAGGGACGTTAAAGCTGAGAAAGCCCTCAGAACGGTCGCTTCTAGAAGCGGCCACCTGGGCGTCCAGGACACTAGGTCGAAAACGCCACCCACTAAGTTGACCTCTCGAGGGAGGGAGAATTTTCCCTACTTCGACTCTATATCACTTCGGCGCCATCCCGGCTAAGCTTACGAGTCTCAATGGCTAGGACCGCCGCAGAGTGGGGGAACATCACTTACCTACATACGGTGTAAACCCCGCTGGAAGATTTTCTCAGAGCTGGTGCCCAACGCTTTCCTAATGCTAATCCATACTGGGGCTCTTGGCCTTAAACCGGCAACGCTCAGTGGCGTTGCTAGTTAAGTGATGGGGGCGAAACGGTCTCTTCAGAGTAACCCGACCCTGCACGGGTACTTTAGTTTTCATCATCGGCATTGCATCTAAATGCTTTGCCTAAGATCCGTACACCGACTGTAATCATATGTGACTAGCACCTAACACATTACATATCGGACTGTGGCATTCCATGCCAGGAGTTCAGGTCGGGGTCTGCTCCACGACCTTACTCGTCTGTCGAGTTGCATATAGGCCATCCCTTCTCGACAGATGAGAGAGATGTAATAGTTTTGATTTGTTCAATATAATACGCACCGCGTGACAAACTGTTACAAATTAAACAGCCTCTTTGCTGTAAATTACGGTGTGTGTGCTCGCCTTGGCTGGAGTGAATCGCGGTGAGCCGTTGAGGTTAACTATAGCAGACGGCTTCATAGAAATACATAGAGATAGACTAAATATTCATTAATTTAATTTCGGTAATTTTGAAAGATATGAAATGTTAATACAATGCATTGTTAGGTGACACAAATGTATGTGTTAAATGTCAACTCAATATCATCACAGGAAGTGGGTATTTTTAAACTTTTGTTTTTCCCCCGCCCGTCCGACCAAGACAGAGAGAGGTGACGACAAGACAGTGAAGTTAATATCATTGTCTTTTTTTTTGCTCATAGGTGGAACTGTTTCGATTATTGCTGATATCGATCCCAACATTTCTATAATCGTTTCCGCCCTTGTAGCAGTCATCTACACATTCTTTGGAGGACTGATTGCCGTGGCTTACAAAGATGTTATACAGATTCTCGTGTTGGCACTTGGACTCGTTAGTATGAATTGTGTTTTAATCTTAAGTCAACATGATTATTTTAGAATTCAGTAGGAATATTTCTTACTAAATACCACTCGCCGCGTAGAGTACGCCACAGACGCTCATAGATAGTGCAAAGAAAGAAAGGAAAAGCACGGAAACAAACTACATCAGTCATTTCTTATGATTGTCTTTAAGTGCTTTTAGCCGAAAACTTTTTTTTGCACAGGCTATTACACTTTGCACGTAAAGAAATTACGAATATTGTCTGAATACACAATATGTTTAAACGGTACATCACATACGAAAACAATACGCTACCGTCCGAGTGTTTAACACAGAATAATACAACGAATAGAAGAATTTCCCTTTCTGCGTCACTCATTTTGGCGAATTTTGCTCGTTAAGGAAACAAATTTTAAAAAAACCTTCGTTATGAGAGGTGCTCGTTTGAGAGGAGCTCGTTTTGAGAGGTTCAATGGTATTCGATACTCGGTATCGGCAAATCATGGCCACCACTACTCTGTAATCAGCACTAGGCTAAAAAGTTATAATTTTAGCAAACATTTTTTTTTTACTTTCCAAAATATCTTTCTTGCTGTCAATTACTATTTCAGTTGTTCTCAGCTATGTGTCGAGCAATCTGAGCTTTCCGTGGGGCTAAAACTAAAGATAATGAATCTGTAACTAACATACTTTTGAGATATTTTGGCTTTTTTAACAAAGTAATCAGAAAAATGAAATACCGTTTGTTAAGAAAGACTTGCACTTCAACATCATCCGAGGATGACGTCGCTAACCCAGTTTTAGAAAGATGTTTGTGGAAAGCGAAAAGGAATTAATAAGATATTTGAGGGCTCCTTTGAATATTTTACTCACCAATAAACCAAACAAGATAATTGGAGATCGTTGAACACAGAAAGTGGTTAATTTAACGGAGACGACTTGCCAAAGAAAATATCTGTAAACAGTGGCCACTTCTCGTATCTTATCTGATCTTAGATATACAGACGCTCCTTCTATGCAGAAGATATACGTCCACAGACCATGACAGGTGATCTTTTGGCAAGTGATGTAGCAGTGACCATCGGTACGCTAGTCGAGCGCGCTTGCCACTCGATCACCATGTCCCTGACTTATTAAAGTCTGTATCTGTTCATAAGTGGCCACTGTCTGAATATATTTATAATTTGTTTCTAAAGATTATTTTACATTTTTTTTTCTTTCTTTTTTGTTTTTGTTTTTTCTGCATCACTCGCTGCTCAACTCTTACCTCCAATTTTTTTTTATGGAAACACCGTTTACGTAAGTTGTAATATATTGTCGTTAGCAAAGTGTCACAAAGACAACAAAATCTCTTTGTGATCAGTCACGTCTTCACAACGATCTATAAACATGCGCAAACAGAAATAGGACATTTCAAAGAAACAACATTTAACAAAAATGACTAAGTTGAAGCTTTTAAAAAGCTGAAATTTAAGTACGATATTTACGAATTTTGTATTAAAAGAAAAAAGAAAAATTAAACTGTAGTCATACTATGACTCAGAGAGGATATGAATCAAAATATACATTTTACTTAGTGTGTTTAAAAAAAAAATTATATTTCCATTTCCTACATTTTCCCCCATCTTTTGAGCTTTAACCTTGTTAAAACTGTTTTTATTCTTTCCATATACCGTTTTAGATCTTTAGGTACTAGAAAATATTTTCGTGGTAATAAATTTAAACTATTGCAGTTTAAGTCGTGCATATCATCTGTAATGAAAGTTTAACACTTATCTGTATTTTTGGTATCTTTCATATTTAACTTTTTAACCTGCAGGATATAAAGTAGAAATAAAGTCGTACATTTTTAAGACAGACACATTCAAGAATGACACCACACCTAAGATGTAAGATGTTATAAAATATTACGTAACTTGAATATTTAATGGACACACCAATGTGGATAATCCTTCGTTCTTCCTACTTCTCTAAACACAATGAGGATATAAGACAAGGGTTTGTATCCCCAGGTGATAGCCTGTCCTTACGCCATGACCAGTGAGCACGTCAACTTGAACAGCGTGACTGATACTTGGGTAGGGGAGGTGCCGGCGGGTACTGAATGGAATTACTTGGATGTCTGGTGTCTCCTGGTCTTCGGGAGCATTACGTGGCAAGTAAGAATTTGAAATATGAATAGTAAACGTTAAAATATGATTTGGTCATGTAAAAATGTGATGTAGGTAAAAATACAATGTGAAGTGGTTAGTAACAAAAATGAAGTAGGTCATGTTGAAGTATAAAGTAGGTCTTGTTGATATAATGTGGGTCATGGAAAACATGACGCAAGTCAAATAAAACTTTAAATAGCCTAATGTGTATATGTGAAGTAGTTATTTTAAAGGCGATTTGTTTTCAAATGTTAAATGTGAGATCAGATCTGTTTTGTAACTTTATGAGACTTTAGATGGGATGTTTTTTGTTTTTTTTAAATCCACCCTCTGCCTAGCCGTCATGAAATAGGTGTGCCGTTGATTACCACGCCGATGAAGAGGCTCAGCTTAGATTATGTTTACAAAGCTGTTGGACCTAAAGAGTTCGTTGAGACACACCATAATGTTTTTGTTAGTCTTTTTTTTAAAATAGGGATTTGTACATGATCCGCTTGTTCTAAACCTCTATTAAGGTGAATAGAGGGGGAAAATTCAAGAGAAATTTTAAATCATCATTTTTTTTTATGCATAGAAGGGATCTCGTCGCTCCTAAAATGATCCCGATTTTCTAATCTAGATCTGCGGTAGCCATCGTATGTAAGGAAAACAAAATACAAACTTTTTGCGACCATTCCACTTAACGTGGCAGAATTTACAATTTTTTGCCATCTTTGTGTAAATTAAAAAAACAAAACAAAGTGTGCATATCATAGTTGCACAGCATCCATTTCGATATATTTTACACAGTTTGCACCGCGGAGATTCTGAACTGCTGATCACGTGTCAGCTAGACATTTGCGCAGCCGCGCTGCTTAAACGGAACATTATTTCCCATTTGACGTAGTTGGCTGTGGCATTGAGAACGTTAGCTGAAACCCAAACTCAATATCTCATGTATCTTGTCCCTGTTTCCACTAACATCATTTCCTTCATATATCCCATGGCCATGTCATTGTTTTAATGTATTAAATTTAAACAAGTAAAACATTTTTTTGGTATTACCAATGCATTTTTTTCTTCAGTCGTTTTACCAAAGAATCCTAGCATGCCAGAACCCAAGAGTGGCAATGATTTCAACTTCCTTCGCAGCATTATTTAGTTTCTTGCTCTCTCTCCCTGCATACGTCTTGGGAGTTGCCGGAGCTGCAGCTGGTAAGTGTTTTTAAAACAATTTTTTTATTAAAACATTCGAAAGATCATTTTTAGACACATAGAAACGTATGTTAAAATTTTTTTTAATAAATTAGTCCTAAATCTAATATAAATAGTAATTAATGAAGTAATTTCATTAGACTTCCGTCGGCATTCATGAGTTAAAATATTACATGGTTTAGTTACCCATCCGACTCTCTTTAGAAAATACGTTATTTACGATTTAGTTATCATTCGGTTAATCTGAATGCTTTCATCATAGACCAGACCGAATTTGTTATTGCTCCCGTGTACTTCAGATAAAAAAAAATACAATATCATAAGCAGAAATCAAGCGACGAAATTCCTAACACATTACTGCTTGTTCATTGCGAGCTGAAGCCACTAATTAGTACTATTAGTACAGATATTATTGTTTATTGGAACCTGTGAAATAATTGTCAATTTAAAAAAAAAAACTCTGGGGAACCAATACTTGTCAAATGAATTAAAAAGATTCTAGGAAAAAAATTAACAAATAAGTTAACATGTCTCGATCAGATTGGAACAGTACGGCTTACGATGGTCCTCTGCCAATACCCGATGACTGGAAGAGCTACATGCTTCCCATGGTCCTCAGCTTCCTGGTACCACTTCCTGTGTCTATAATTGGCCTCTGCGCCATGGTAGGTGCTATCATGTCGTCAGCTGATTCTGTTTTCCTTTCAGCGTCAACTGTTTTTACTAAAAATATTTACCAGGATATATTTAGGAGAGAGGTAAAGACTTGATTTTAAGGAGTTTTGAAAAACTTTGAAATATTTGACGATTTTAAATTAAATTATTTAACTTTATAGAAAACTCCTTCACAACTCAATATTATGAGAAAAGTTAATTAAAAATACATTATTAGTTATTTTTTTCCACGAGAAAAGTAACTTGAACCATCAGCCATCATACTAAAATGAATACGATTTATTGTAATAGATAGAACAAAAATTAAAAAAATAAACATAAGGACAATTATTATACAAAAGTATAATTTTCCAACGTCTTTTACAAATGTATGACATGTTTTTTTTTTTAGAAAATAACGCGAAACGCTCTGAGTTGAATAATTATAAAAAAAATTTTTTTAAATCCATCATTGGTTATCTTGAAATAAAGTCTTGAGTTAACCAGATTCTAAATTAAGAAATCATTTAAAATGTAGATGACATTGTACTACAATTCCCTAGCTGTTTGTTCTACAATTCCCTAGCTGTTTGTTTTACAATTCCCCATCTGTTTGATGTTTTTTTTTCTAGGCATCAAACAAAGAAATGTTATGGGTGTTGAGAGTATGTATTATTTTCTTTGGGGTGCTTGGAACATTAGTGGCCATTTTTTCCACAACCATCTACGGACTTTTTGTATTGTGCTGGTAAGTAGATTCCTAACTCTTTAAATTTAATCTCAGTACTTAATCCAGGATTTTATAGATTCTTGTCTGTTGTCAGAATCTAGAAGACAAAGCGTAATTTTTTCAAAAATGTTTAATTAAGCCGCTAATAAATACTTGAAATAAATGTTAGTTTCGGTTACAGGTCGTCATCTCTTCCAGGTTTTTCTAAACATTATTTTTCCCTTTCTACTATTCAGATGCTTAACGAGACAAATATAAAAATATGCTTAAAATATACATTCTGTGAAATTGCTATGCACTTGAGTTGATTTTGCACTCGACATTTCCAGCGACCTGATGTACGTGGTCCTGTTTCCCCAACTGACCTGTGTCCTGTGGTTACCTTGGTCCAACACCTACGGCAGTCTGGCCGGTATTGTCATCTCGTTCCTACTGCGTATCCTGTGTGGCGATCCTGTGCTGGGCATTCCGTCGGTCATCAAGTTTCCCATGTATGACCAGGACACGGGGTCCCAACTTTTTCCCATTCGGCAGGTTTCACTTTTGCTGTCTGCTTTCTTAGACTGTTTTCTTCGTTACTTACTAAGGCCATTGGCAAGTAAACAAGTATGCATATTTTTATAAAAAGGTACCTCTAAAATAATTTGTTTTTATACCTTATAAATATTCCCTCTATTTAAAAGATTATTATCTTTAATGTAAGAAGAACGCACAGAAATGCTGGCCTATTGGGCACGTAAAGCAGCATGCGAAGTCTTACAGGCATTTCGTGGCATAATGCCCAACCACCTTTGTTTAATCCCAACTAATGTCAGATACTGAGAATAGTCAAGGACACCTTTAAGTAACAGGTACGAGCCCCTTGCTGTAAAGAGGTCCGAACTCACGGCTCTAGGTGCGCCAGTCTTAAAAAATCTGTCTTTCGAGCTAGGTAAATTATTGAGCTCAACGTAGAAGCCAGGTTACCTTTACCTTGGTAAATCGTGAAGCCCTTAATTACAAGCAATATGCACTTGTGTTTTAATGGGAATGGAATGATGGTAAGAACAGGGAGACGGGTAAATAGTTTTAAAATACAGGGAGACGGGTAAATAGTTTTAAAATACAGGGAGACGGGTAAATAGTTTTAAAATACAGGGAGACGGGTAAATACGTTTAAAATACAGGGAGACGGGTAAATAGTTTTAAAATACAGGGAGACGGGTAAATAGTTTTAAAATACAGGGATACGGGTAAATAGTTTTAAAATACAGGGAGACGGGTAAATATTTTTAAAATACAGGGAGACGGGTAAATAGTTTTAAAATACAGGGAGACGGGTAAATAGTTTTAAAATACAGGGAGACGGGTATATAGTTTTAAAATAATCGGTAAAACCTAAATGACTCGATCGATTGGTTGAAATGAAATTATACATTTAAAATGAAAAAGGTTTCATAATTAATTTTTTTTCTGGATAATTAAAATTTAGTAAGCGTTTTTCTTTTGTGTGTGGAATTCTCACTTTTATCAACAATGTGATTTGTCTACACCTTTTATGTTGAACTGTAACAATGAAAAAAAACACATCCCGCCGTCATGGGAATGTTTTAAAGCCACTGTCCCGAGAAAGTTAAGAATTTTGGTTGACACTTCTGCTCTTCCGTTCCTACAGAACATTTTCAATGTTTGCTGGACTGGCCGGTCAAGTGGTCATATCTGGACTGACCCATGTCCTCTTTGTTAGGGGCTACGTCTCTCACAATTATGACATTTTTAACTGCCACCAGCAAAGGTCACATCAGAGGAAGTCGATACCGGTGGATTTGATGGTGGGCGAACCCAAATAATGTCTGGTGGAAAAACTTAGTGACGTATTACAGATGGGCCCTTTAAGTCTTGTGGGAAATAGTTTTTACACATATACACACATTGGAAATAGATTCAAAACGTTACTGTTATGGTAATGAAATTTTTTTCTTTCGTAAGATTTTAAAAATCAATTGACATAAGTAATAAAACGTTATTAGTGTAACATGGTATAAATGACTATATGTTTAAAGTGTAACAAGTAAGAAATGACTATGTGTTTTAAAGTGTAACATGTAATATATGCCAATATGTTTTAAGTGTATCAAAAAATAAACGACTATATGTTAAAAGTTTAACAAGTAATAAACGACTATGTGTTTGAGATAAGAATTTGTACTGAATTGTTTGTAAGAATTCAATGAAAAAATCTATAAACAATAAGAATAACATTTAAAACAATTTCCCATCGCCCCAAAATGTTGAGTTTTCTATATTTTTCCCCTGCAAAATTATTTGAAGCTAAAACTGACAATAATTTAATTTTTTATAACAGTTTCCGGGTAAATTAACGAAAGAAGTTGTTTCAAATATCAATTATTTTTTTTACTAATAAAGCAAATGTTTTTCTGTGCATTAAAAATATTTTCATGCTTTATGCAGTTGAGGTGACCCTGCATTTGTTTTAAAGTTCAGGAGAAAAAACGACAGTATTTTGTGAGCGTGCAATGTATCATGAAAGATGTTCCAAACACAGGGAAGACATGCGACTGGTCCCTGCTCAAGGACCACATGAAAGTCTTGACCCGCCGGAATTACGATTGACATTGGCAAATACTGCGGTGACACGGGCCAGTCCCGTCGAGCTCCTGCGAGACGAGACTCTGTGCACAATCGAGGCCTATGGAGACAGCGTGGTAAAAGTCTTCACGGACGGCTCACGTTTAAGAGATGGCAAAAGTGGATACTGTGTACTAATTCAATACCCCCAACCAGGACCTGACAGCACTGAGCTGTCGGTCCGTGTGGATCTAAGAACAGTAATCAAGAAGCCGAACAGGACGCGATCCACAGGGGTTTGAAGGAAGTGCGCCGTCGTCTAGCTAAGAGAAAGAATTTCCCGAATGTCGTGGTCTTCACCGATTCTAGGTTTTTGCTCGAAACCTTGAGTCGGAGCTCTCTGGAGGCCAAGATAGTAAGTGCCATTCTGGATACAGTAGGTGACATCCTGGCACGTGGCGGCAGAGTAGTCCTACAGTTCATGACCAGACACTGCGGAATGGCCCAATCAGACAGGGTCGACGCACTGGCCAGGGCAGGCGCAAATCAGCCCCAACCCGACAAGCTCTTGACCCAACTGGGGATCAATTCGTGGCTAAAAGACCATTTCCGTGAGAAATGGCTTGAGGGCTGGAAGAATGGGAATACGGCCAAGAAGGTGTACCAGAAACTGCAGCGACCGAGCAAAAGCGATGCCTGGTGGAAACTTGATCGTAGTAGTCAGTCACTCATAACTAGAATGAGGACAGACCATTTTCCCATACGAAGCTACCTATACAAGTTTGACAATAGAAGGGAACTGGCCTGTCGATTGTGCGGCTGCCCTGAGGAGACAGTGGCCCACAAGCTAGAGTGTTGCCCCGGGGTGGACGGGGCTTTAGATGGTGAAGTTGCAACACCTGCAGAGGACTACCTCTACGGCGATGCCCGAATGTTGAGGCTCGCCTGCGAAAAATTGAACCGGGTTTTAAGAGCCTAACGGCTCAACCCAACAGAGAATGTACATTCATCATGAAAGATGTCAACTACATGGTAGTGAGGGCAGTAAGATTTATGTAAGGACAAAACCTTATCTTTTTATATCATATGTTGTACATACGTTATATGTGTAGTCATAAGTTATGTCTGCTCTCACATTTTTATTACAGCTATAAATTATTGATATGCGTAATAGAAAGAAGTAGATTTATTTTAGACTTTCTCTATAACGCAGATCCGAGCATGGCTATGCTATTTGATAAAATGTGGAGATGTTACAATGTTTATGGCACTTCACTTTATTATGTCATTAATTAGAATAACACAATAAAACCAATTAGCGGTTTCGAAAAATCAATGAACAGACTGAACAACTGTCATCACAACGAACTTAGTTAAACTTTGTATCAGTTACCTTAAAACTTTAAGTATATTTGACGTGGTGGTCGAGAGGTAGCGATCTCGACTGTCATACCAATGGTCACGAGTTCGAATACACACAAAGGTGAGGATTTGTTCTCGGGGCCTGAGGAGTCCCCGAGTCACCCAGCTCCGAATGGGTACCTAACTAGACAATAGTTAGGCGGCTGGGGTAATGCGTGGAACCCCTATAGCCGTGGCCTGTGACCGCTGCATCACTTGCAAACAGATCATCTCTCATGGTCTGTGGACGCAATTATCTTCTGCATAGAAGGAGCGTCTGTATATCTAAGATAAGAAGATATTTATTTTCTTTAATAACATTTTTATTGAAAGTTTTACATATTTCTAGAAATTCTATTTTTAAAAATATATAAAAATATATTTTATGTTAGTTTTAACTTAATGAGTTGTACATTTGTCATTAAAGCAGCAAGTTTGTGTGTTTAATCTTAGCGCAATGTTCTTTCCACATTAATATTTAAACATGTACGTTAAGCTACTTGTCACTATAATATTTTTAGTGGCATATTTGTAAAAACTGTATTTCAGAAGGACATTAATTTTATTACACTAGTTTCTAGTTTAGAGAGCAGTGTTTCGTAAGTATTTATAGTATAATTAAAGACATTTTCTATAGAACGAGCGCCTGTAACAGATAGGAATTTGTTGACTGGTAAAAATGTAAATCTTTTAAGAGGTTTAGAAGTAAAATGTGCTTGTAGACGATGTAGCGAATTTATACGAACATTCTTCTATACAATCTGATCTCTTCCTTACGCGTCTGTCAGATTGCTGTTTTTTGTTACTAATATTTTTTTTTTGTAGCAGGAGTTTTTGGTGTGGAAGAAACGATTATAAGGCGATTTTTAATTTAAAAAAAATTTTTAAATTTGTTTGTCAATCTTTTTTTTTTTAGTTTTTATTGTAATATGCATTAGAAGAAAATATGTTGTTTTACCCTGTGTTTTGTACGAATTCCAGTACATACAAAACTTCCCAGAGAAACCTGTTGCATTCTGGTGGTGATAAGACAGACGTCTCGACTCTTGTCATTAATAATATGATTCTTTATTGTTATAATAATTCACGTACATACACTTCTTCAATAATACAATAGCTGCAGTAATACAATAAAGTCAATGTCAGCCATCCAGTACTTCCAATCTCAGGCTAATTTCACACAAGTCTCTTTTCTCTTGATTGTCTTTACCTTCGAGCACACCTGGGAAAAAATGTATGACAAATACTCGCCTAGTACTACACCGTCCTGTAGTCTGCCACACACTGCAAACTGACCTCTACTCGACCTGTCGCCCTGCTCCGTCTCACACTATATATATAGCCCTGCACTAACTCTGCAAGTCATTGCTTTTGAACACTAAATGTCCTTACCTGAACACCGCTTACAACATTTTCACAATTTCACAACAAAATTCAGTCAGTGATTCTCATACCTTGACAAAACTCTTGGCACAATATTATGATATGAAAACAATATCAACCTTTGTCACACGCCTCTTTCATGTGTTTTTGTTGGCTTTCGTTATTTATAGCAATTAATTTAAAATTTATAAGACTAATGAATGATTTATATTAACACCAATTTTCAGCAATGAAGAATTTCAACTTGAATAAACAACACATTTCCATCTCACAAAAATGAAGGAGAAATTGAAGACATTTTATTCTACAAAATCTTTACTAAAACTTTCCGCCATCTTGTCTGGCCCACAGTTCTCCCTTATACTTTGCTGCTAACACCGTTTTTTTTCCCTAAGATTAAGCTAGTCTTATTTTAACATAGAGACAACTTCCAGAAGAAACTCATTTGACAAAAATGTACATTTTTAATTGCGAGGAGAAGCCTAGTTCTTTTAGGTGCATTTTGCATTTAGAAATAAAAAAATAAAGAAATAAAAATCGAATTTAATTTTTAAAGAAATCATTGCAAAGAAAAATTGAAATAAACGTACTGTTTTTTAAATAGCAATTTTAACGTTAAGACAACTATAGAAAGACTGAAGGACGTGACATTCTATGTAGTGTCCTATTTCCACAGTAAGGTGCACAATAACTCCATAAGTATTCAGGGGTGTGGATAGATGTCAAAGGAACCATTTAATGGCCGAGGTTAACTTACACCAACAGGACTGAACTAAAATGTCACAGTTACAATTACCGCCACCAGAACTGTTAACTTTAAGAAGAGACATACACACACACACACACACACAGAGAGAGAGAGAGAGAGAGAGAGAAAGAGAGAGAGAGAGAGATCAAGGAATGAAGAGAGAAAATGAGAGAGACAGAGAGAGGGAGAAAGAGAGAGCGATATAGGGATAGAGAAAGGGGTAGGGGAGAAAGAGAAATAGAGAGAGAGAGAGAGAGAGAGAGAGAGAAAGTAAATAGGTCAATGCCGAAATCGTTAACAGTGGCGTCAGTGGATATTGTATTTAAAAAATATTTTTTTTTGGCCTGCAAAAACAAATTGTTCAAAGACTAAGTTCATAATATGTAGACTACTGGGCACACTGAAATATTATTTGTTAAAAATTATTAAAATAAAAAACTCTATCTGTATGTTTGGCTCGCCGTTGCTATAGGTAAATAAAAGCAAGTAATAACCGGTGTCTGGGATTCTTCGTGTTGTATTTGTCGTGCACTAAGTCGTGAGTGCTAAAAGGTTGGTGCAGTGACTCGTTTTAAGCATAGAAATCGTCATTTCATGGCGGAAATCTAATAACATAACATCTGGGTTTCCTGTAGGAAAAGTTTTCATTAAGACGTTAATAAAAATTCCTGATATGTGGTAAGGAAGTTAAATTTAAATTATATTAAATGTTATAGTACATTATTTCTCGATTCAGTTTCATAAGCAAAGAGGATGACTTGCTGATATTGAAATATTGTTGTATTGGCTTGAAAGTAAGGTGAAAATATCTTCACTAATAACTAATAGACATGGCTCGGTTGTCATATACTGTCACAAACGTCCTAATACTTATATCTTGACTGCTTGCTCCAAGATTCATACAATTCCCGTTACACAAGAAATAAAGACACTGTTAGGTATAAACAACAACTTTAATGGCGTTCCTCCTTGCCACCACCCCAGTCTACACAAAACTCTCTAAAATTATACACATATACAAATGACGTCAACAACACAATCACTTTGCATGCTTTTAAATTTATATATATTTCAGCTTTCTGACAATGACATAAAAAGAGTTTCCTCTTTATTTTGAGAGTCCTTGGTCAAGCTGTCAATAATTTCGGATCCCAATGACGTAATTTCAATTCTCAATTTCTTCTGTGGTTATTTCAAACACCAGTTTCAGATAAAAAGGTCATCTCAAAGCCTTATTGCAACGCCTTATTGCAACGCCTTATTGCAACGCCTTATTGCAACGCCTTATTACAATGCCTTATTACAACGACAGTGGCGTAGCGAGGGGTACAGGGGGCTGAATGTCCACGGGCGCCACGTTAGGGGGCGCTAAAATGAGTATTAAAACTCATTATTTAATTTAATTTTTATTTGAACTAATGTATCCCAAATACGTTTGCAAGATTGAATATTGGAGTTCCGAACATATCTTTATTATAAAAAAGTTGTTAAACATGATTTAGGTGCCCCAATTTAGCGTTAAGGGTGGCCATTCTACTCATAAATAAATTACACATCCACAATGTATAATTGCTGATGTGTTTTTTTAATTAAAAAAAAACCTGTGAGTTGATAGTAGTGAGCAGTAAGAGACCAATACGATTCTTTTAATAGAGCTACCAGAGACGACACTAAAAGACCAATACAATTCTTTTAAAAGAACTACACGAAACGACAATAAAAGACCAATACGATTCTTTTAATAGAGCTACCAGAGACGACACTAAGAGCAACCAATATTACCAAGTAAAGAAAAAGGAGTGGCTTAAAGCTGTGGTTCTCACCCTGTGGTCCATGGACCACTAGTGGTCCGCGAAGATTTGCCAGGTGGTCCGTGAGCAAAGCATGAAATTTACACACTGTAAGATTAATCGAGAAAGACTAGCAAGTAAAAGAATTAATGCAGACTTAAATATATTTCTGATTTGGCCATAATGGTTTTTAATTGTATCAAGCTCGTTAATTAAATTCTCTTCTCTTTGATTTCTTATGCTCGAATATGAATCTTGAACATTTACAGTTACTAATGTATACGGAAGTTCGCTTGTTATCTGACTGTTTTAATTACGCGATGACGTAAGAGATTTTCATGTAGAAATAACTCAAAGCTAGTTGATAATTTGAACCAGGGCTAATGGGTTGATGTTCTGGCTTACTTGGCTGAAATTTTTGAAAAGCTCAATAAATTAATTCAACTCGGCAAGGAAAGCAGATACATTATATAACTCTCAGTGACAAAATGTCCGCTTTTACGAAAAAGCTTGATCTTTGAAAAAGAAGATGATTTCAAGGTAACTTTGAGATGTTTGATAAATTGTACGAAATCACCGAAAAAACAGAAAATGCATACATTAGTAAATAAGCCACTGTTGATTAATTTGATTTCTTGTCGTATTCAATAAATGCGGGGCCAATTTTATTTCTTCTATTTTGATATTTATCGTGGGTTTCCAGTCCTTATCTCGAACACAATGAAGATGAAATTACCAACATCGTAATTAAACCAATTAATTGAACTGACCAGTGATGACAATTTAAATATTTTTCATCAGAAAGTTGGGTAAATGAAATTTGGAGTACTCCGAACTGTCTCAGAAAGCTTTTAAAATTATTTTACCTTTTGCAACTTTGTAAAAGGTTTTGTCTGCAGTCCTTACAATAAAAACAAAACATTGTTCGTACTAAATAAACTAATATAGCAGTCTTTTAAATATAAACTACTGTTAATGACTTAAAGTTGATTTTTTTATAGTTAGCACGTTGAATTAAATAAAAAGACTAGAGAATAATATAAATGACATTTGTTCGGAACAAAAGAAAGAGTATAGTTTAAGGAGCACGCAAATCGTAGCATATTAGTATAGTTTTAGTAGCTAACATGTTTTGTTTACTACTTTTAGCTATCTAAATACACAGCATAATTATATCTAACTTTTCAGCACGGCAGTAGCACAATTTTTAGTAGTAGCCCGTAGCTAAGACACATATTTTTCAAGTGATCCTGGAATCTCAAAAGGTTGAAAACCACTGGCTAACAGAATGGTTAATAGGCGTCCCTTTGCTGCATGCTGTAACTCTTTAAAAAGATAAATCGTACTTTCCCAATCCTAATGTGGAGGGAGTAATGTGGGAGAAGGGAGGGAAGGTCTTTCCTCTCACGGGCTTGTATCGGTTTGTCAAAGCAAAATGGATTCCTTTCATATGAAATTTCAGACACCGCCTTTCATCTTTGATAAAACTTGTAGCTCAGTAGGATCAACTTTTAGGAGAAAAAAAAAACACTAACAAAATGCCCGAGAAAATCTAGGTTCAGTATCTTATTTATCATCGGAAATCCAAAATGAATTTATCCAGCTACTTACATAGACTGTAAGGAATCAGCTGTTGAGTGAAATCAGAAGACACAAGTACTACGGTATCTTACTTGACTCCAATCAATCTAGGACACCGGAAAGGCTTTCTCAAGTCATCAGATGAGTGGATGCGGATTTACAAACTAAAAAGTAACTATCAAAGAATCATTTTCAGAATTTGCACAGATACATTCCAAAGACGAAAAAAGCCTTGAAATAGTTATCATAGAGAAACTGTAATCTAATAGCATACCACTATCCGACTGTCGGTCACGATGTTATGACAATGTTTCTGTATTGACCGGGAATGTATCTGGGCTTCAACAGCGAAAATGTTTTAGAAATCATAGAACATTGTTCATCAAATGTGGCAACCACAGCTTAAAATTTAGCAAGAGTACACTCTACTGAACACGATCCAGTTGTTATGATGTATTTTTGAACAGTTGAAAGTATAAATTTGTGTTTTCTCCCATTCAACAACTCGTTGGGAAAAAATAAAAAAAAGAGTTATGCCAATCACAATGAAGAGGGAGTCTGAAACACGTTGGATTGCACGATCAGAAGCTGTTATAGCAATTTACGGTGGTGAGATTTTAGCCGGTGAGAAGGGGTGACCTCTACATGGTTCGCCAGACGAGTAAGGTCGTGGAGCAGACCACGACCTGAAACCGACAAACCCCTGGCTTGGACAGCCGAAGACCGTTGTTAGGCGCTAGTCACATATGATTACAGTCGCTGTACGGATCTTAAACAAAGCATTTAGAAGCAATGCCGATGATGAAAACCAAATACCCGTTGAGGGTCGGGTACTCCGAAGCGACCTTTTCGTCCCCCTCAGCTAACTAGCAACGCTGTTGAGCGGTGCCGGTTTAGGGCCAGGAGTGCCAGTACGGAATAGCAGAAGGTACAGCGATTCCCCGCTTTTGATCGCCAGCTCTGAGGAAACCTTTCGGGTGGGGTTAAACCCTATTTAGGTCAGTGATGATCCCCACGCTTTGCGGCTATCTAAACCTTAGAGACTCGTAAGCTTTGCCGTGGTGGCGACAAAGTGATACTATGTTGATAGCGAGTCACAGTAGGCTAATTCCACACCTCCCTCGGGAGGTACACTTTAGTGGGAGGCGTTTTCGGCCCAGTGCCCTGGACGCCCAAGCGGGCGCTTGTAGCAGCGACTGCTGCGGGGTGCTTCTCAGTCTTTACCTCCCTTGGGGGGCCAGAGGGCTAAGGGGGAGTTTTCCGGGAAGCCCCATGAAGAGCGCAGGCTCGGGACTGCTGATTTCTTCAACATGTAGGACATGTAGGATAGCAATTTATGAAGGACTAGATGACATGGCAGGGCTGTTGGAAAAATTATCAGAACATACAAATATGACGCCTGACACCAGAAGTGGTGCAGAAGCTTTGCTGGTAGGTATATAAAACTTAAACTTCCTTGATTTTTAAACATTTCTGGAACATCATACTTGATAAAATTGATAGTGTCCAGAAACAGTTCCAGAATCCTACTGTGAGTTTCAAGGAAGTTTAATCTGATCTTGAATCGCTTCAGCAAGAATTTTTCAACATTCGTGTTAATTTGAGCAATGTTGCGGTAGACAATAAGAAAGAAGATGCACAACTTGGAGAATCCAGGTTGACAAAGGATTAGACGACATCGAAGGATGCCTTCGAGAATTAATAAGAGATGCAGAACTTTCTCCATAAGAAGACATTGCACCTGCTATGAACAGCGAAATTGATAAAATCCAACAGGAGATATCAATACTAATTTTACGTCATAGACAACCTAAACAACAAATTTTGATTTTTACTAGACCTCAAATCTCTTCTTGCTGAAACAAATGTCGTTACGCTTCATTAAAATTGCTTAGATTTGGCTAATTTCTACGACTTGTGTACATAAATCAAAGACTAAAAAATGATGCTCAGTACCCGGACTGAATTGCTACCAGAAACTACTTTGGATCTTCTCGAATTTATTGTTTCATATGGAGATGACGTATTTCCGAATCTGCGCATTTCACTTCAAATACTTCTAAAAATTGCTGTTTCAACTAAAAGCTGTGAGCGGTCCTTCAGCAAAGTAAACGTTATTTTGTCTTAATTAGCCTACGTGCTTCAATGGATCAAGATCGTCTGGATAATCTTGCACTCCTTTGCATCAAAAGAGAACACTTGAGAATATAAATTTTAACTGCGAGATTGACGACATTCAAATCAAGGAAGATCAATTTATTTTAGATTATGTCTATTCGAGTCATATATAATTAGTAGAGTATTTCTTTTTCAAATAAATTGTTTATAATCGTATAGAAAATTATTAGTTTAAATTGTATTTCATTAAAATATCATTTGCTTCAAAAAATGAACCATATAAACCGTAAATTTTCAAAATTTTTATTGGGGGCTCAGAAATTTTTGGTCCGTCAAGGGGCGCAGAATTTGTGTCATGCCCCTGGGTGCACGTGACCCTAGCTACACCACTGTCCAATGCCTCATTTCGAGTGTAAAGTTCGAGGGTTGTAAAAAATGGCAGTTAACATCCCATGCCTCATCGCCGTTATCCTACTGTACATCCTTATCCTCATCATCGGTATAGTGGCTGCCAGGAAGACCAACAAGAGCAGCAACAGTGAGGAGGTCATGATTGCCAACAGGAACTTGGGATTGGGCGTGGTCTGCTTTACGCGAACAGGTATGTGGGTATGTCTCTATAACAACATGGTAAAACTGATGTTTTACAGTTACACGGAGAGAAGGGCGGGGCTTTATGTATGACAAGTCTCACAATCTTTATTTTGAACTGTCGAATACATATGGGTATATTTATGTGTTCTTGGCAACCATTTCTGTTTCACATTTGATATTAATCTTTTACATTACATACACTTCATCTACACTATTCTACACAGACGATTATTCCGTCTTATGACTGGTCTGGCATTAAATTTAAGTTGATATTTTTGTTTTCCTAGTTTGTTCATCCAACTCATTTCACACCCGAATTCCAGATGGTAAGAATAAAATATTGTATAGGTTAGTTCATGCTAAGAAGAGTGTTTTTATTCGTATGTCTATCCAAGTGCTTCTCCTCTGGGTCTACAAGGGAAAACTTTAGCTTTTTGCGACAGCGCAGCAAACACTCAAGTAAACATAAAAGTCTTGCAAACATTTGATAATGTTTATTTTCACCATAATCATCAGTCAGATCCAGATGCCACTTAGGCATGTAGTAGAACTTAAACACTATACTCAAATGATCTTGTTTGGGCTTTTCGGCGTTTTTCTTTGTCTGTTACATACGATATGATCTATAAACGTATTTGATGTTTATTGTAATGAAAAAGGCATTAGTCGAAACGACTGTTCTCTTAGATTAAAAATAAAGCTCAAAATTATTATACTCATTACACAATGTTTTTGTGTATTTTGTACTTTTATTACAAGTGACAGATAAATAAGGCGTAAAATGTATATGCAGAAAGTTTTGATGCATGTAGAAGGGGGTATTTATCTCGTGATTTGCTCTCTAAGGGTTAACAAGAGATAAGGCTCATAAATCATCTATCACTGAAAGAGAGTTTCATTGTTTAATTTTTTAAAAAAGCTTTTCGACTGAAATAACAGTTAACATTTATAGTAGTTGTCAGGGGGTAAAAAAAAGGAGCCGAAATCACGTGACGTCACTTATGGACGACCCATCAAGTCAATCATATGATGGCTTTTTATAAATTTACTAGCAGACCCGGTCGTGCGTTGCAACGATCGCAGTAAAAATGACAATTTAAGAATCCTATGAGTGATATGTTTTTAAAACAATTATGCCAGAAACCTACACTGAAGTGCGAAAAAAAGTCCAAAGATCATGGCAAACAGATAAATAAAATAATAATTTAAAAGCTTTAAAGAAAAACGACATTAAAGGGCTAGGCTCTAAAATGAGTGATACTTTGTACTCAAGCTATGTTTCTCAAGATAGTGTAAAATTGCTTTGGATAATTCAATTATTAACGTCATTACAAAAAAAAAATTGGGGGGCCGCCTACCCGAAGGAATGAACATAAAGTGTTCAGTTTCCTAGAGTAATTATTTATAGACTCTTGAATTTTTATAAGACAAAAAAAAAACGACATTAAGAGCCCCAGTGCCCATTCACGACAAGATATAAAGCTTAAAACGATCTCAGTAAAAATGACTATTTAAGAATCCAATGCGTGATCTGTTTTAAAAACTACTATGCCAAAAACCTACACGGAAGTGTGCAAAAAAGTCCAAGTTACCTAGCAAATGGATAAATATATATATAAAGCTTTGAAAAAAAATAAAGGAAAAAAAAAACGAAATTAAGGGGCCCGGCTCTAAAATAAGTGATGATTTATTATTTTTTTAATCGCCATTGTACTCAAGCATTGTTTCTCTATATCGTGTAAAATTGATTGGGGAATTTAATTATTAACGCGCATTACAAAAACATTTCGGTATGCCTGCCCCGAGGGAATAGACATTAAGAGTTCAGTTCCTTATAGAAAATATTTATAGACTCTTAAGTTTTTATGTACTAAAATTGGCAAGATCCGTTATTTTCTTAGTAACTTAAACTAACACTAATTTGTGTAAAGGTAATATAAAGGAAAAAACAACATTTAGGGGCCTCTGTGCCCATACTGCGCAAGATGTTAATTTCAAAAAGCTGTTCATTTTAATTCATTTTCATCATTCATATATGTTCATATATATTGTGAAAAATTGAATGGGGAATATATCTTAAACATATACCAAAAACAGACATTCGGGGCACCCGGCCCAAAAGTAAATTACATTAGAATTTTAGTGCCCTATAGCATTTTAATATGGGCTACCAAGATTTTGTTAACAAATTTTGGTTAAGATCAATTCTTTTACACAAAACCTAACGCATAAACTTAATTAAAGAAAAGAAAGACATGATGGGGCTCATTTAAAGCCAGATGTAAAGTTGAAAACGATGTTCATTTCAATTTGTATGATAATGGATATAATAGTCGTTGATTAAATATTATTGAATTGACAAACTCTCTTAAACATTAACCCCCCCCCCTAAAAAAGACTATTGGCACCCCCAGCCCCGAAGAAATGGTCATTAAAAATTCATGACCTTATAGTATTAAATATTGGCTATCAAGTTTTTTAAAAACAACAAAATTTGGTAAAAATTCCATCAATTTACCAAGTAGCTAGCGCCCAACCTAATTTTCTAGTGCTTATATAAGCAAAAAATGTCATCATGAGCAACCGGTGCCCCATGTGTGTTTAATTGACGAAGAAAATTACCTGTTAACTTCCTGGGAGTGTACTCAACAGTCTGTAAAAGTTTCATTACGACCGAATACATAGTTTAGTCAGCTATAAACCAGCACCGATTTGGGCTGCTATTAGGGGTTAAGTGCTCTATGGTATTTGGTATTTTATTATTGGCTATTAAGGATATAATTGCAAAATTTGGTTAAGATCCATCTATTTAGCAAGTAGTTAGCGCTTAAAATAATTTTTAAATAGCTAATTTTAGCCCAAAATAAGACATTATCGGCCCCCGGCGCCCCTTTAGTGTTAAATGGAGAAAAAAGTAGCAGTTACCATTCTTGAAGTGTACTCATCGGTCACAAAAATTTTCATGACGATGGGATACATGTTTTAGTCAGCTTTAAACGACATACACTCACACACACACAATATAGAGATAGATATAGAAGGAAAAAACATATTTAGGGGCCCCCGGCCACATTCAGTGAAAGATGTCAATTTTAAAAATCTGTTCATTTTTATTCCATTTCATTATGAATATATTTATCGAGATTGTAAAAAAATGAATGGGAAAAATATATTTAAAATTTAAGAAAAAGACATTTGGGGCCCCCCGGCCCCGATGAAATGGACATTAGAAGTTCATGGCCCTTTATTATGTTAATATGGGATATAGAGTTTTTTAAATAAAAAGTTTGTTTAAGATCCATTCTTTTACTCAGTAACTAACGCATAAACTAATTTTTATATAGCTCATATTAGAAAAAAATGAGATTAAAGGCCCCAGGGGCCCATTCAAGGGAAGATATAAAGTTCAAAACATCTGTTCATTTTAATACGGTTAAAAGATACATTTATCATTATTTGTTAAGAATTTTAATAATTAAATTAAGGGATAAAATCTTAAACGTTTACTAAAACTGGTATTTTGGGCCCCCAACCCTGGAGAAGTTGCCATTAGGAGTTTAGTGGCCTATAATATTTTGATATTGACTATCCAGTATTTATATACCAAGTTTGGTTAAGATCCATCAATGTAGCAAGTAGCTATCAATTAGACTAATTTTTATAAAGCTTATATAGGCAAAAAAAACGACATTAAGGGCCCCAGGGGCCAATTCAGGGCAAGATATAAAGTTCAAAACAACCGTTTATTTTAAGATGGATAATAATGTATACATTTATCATTATTTGTCAAGACCTTTAATAATTGAGTAGTGAAAAAAATCTTAAACGTTTAAGAAGACAGGTATTTTGGGCTCCAGCCTCGAAAGAGTTGCCATTAGGAGTTTAGTTCTCTATAATATTTTAATATTGACTATAAAGTAATTATATACCAAGTTTGGTTAAGATCGATCAATGTAGCAAGTAGCTATCGCTTAAACTAATTTTTATATAGCTTATATAGGCAAAAAAAAGACATTACGGGCCCCAGGGGCCCATTCGGGGCAAGATGTAAAGCTCAAAACAACTGTTTATTTTAAGATGGATAATAATGGATACATTTATCATTATTTGTCAAGACCTTTAATAATTGAATAGTGAAAAAAAAAAACGTAAACGTTTAAGTAAACACGTATTTTGGGCCCCCAGACTCGAAGGAGTTGCCATTTGGAATTTAGTGCACTATGGTATTTTAATAATGGCTATCAAGAACTTAATTGAAAGATTTGGTTAAGATCAATCAATAAAGCAAGTAGGTAGCGATTAAATTATTTTTTATAAAGCTTATTTAAGCAAAAATTCCCATTTAGGGCCCCCGGTGCCCCTTTAGATTGTTAGATTGAGAAAAAAAAGTAGCCAGTTACCATTCCGTGAGGGTACTCAACAGTCTTAAAAATTTTATTGTCGATCGGATGAATAGTTTAGTCAGTTACCACGGACATACATAGAGACATATTTGATTTTTATATATATAGATAGACATTCATAAATGTATCTAATTGAAACGAAGTAGTTTGTAAAAGGCGGGGTTCAATTTTACCATTGCCATTGCATGCCCTATTTTGGTAAGTAGTAATAAAAGAGGCCGCATTATATGATATTTCTAAAAATACACATTATAAAAATTGAAGATAATTGTTCTGAAGATCACAAGAAAGTTATAGGGGTCGCAGGTCCCCCACCCCCAAATGAGGCGAAAGCTATTCCAGATTTACACCAAAAAAAAAAAATTAATTTGCTTTTACTATTTTTTGTAAATATATAATTTAAAAAAAAGAAATTGTATGTAAACATTTAAAAAATTATTTATACACTTACATATTTGCCTTTTTCATAGAAGGAAAATAGTTTATATGGTGTCAAAATTTAAATTATTTGTAATATCTTGTCTATGGACAATAGTGCAAGATTTTTCAACTTCAGTTTGGAGAAGCTCCTTTTACAGCTAGATACCCTGATTGCAATTGTTGAAAAAAATTAAAAGCAAAATTATAATGTTGTGCAAAGAACTTTCCAATATTTACTGTTGAATTGATTTAAATAGATAAAGTGGGTATTCCCCCCTCTGATATTTTATAATTATGCCCCTTCTTGGAGTGTAGATACTGCCAGTGCTGTAAGGTTTCTGTAACCTGAACGGTTGCAGATTTCCCCACGATTTCATAGGCCCAACCTATCTCAGCATTTTTCAACATTTTTTTTGTGCCGTGGCACACTTTTTTTCATGAAAAAAATCTCGAGGCACACCACCATTAGAAAATGTTTTAAAAATTTACCTCCGTGCCTATATTGTCTATATATATATAAATTAATTCTCTTGAATAGGAATCAAACACATAGAAATTATTTACAATTACTTAATTATGAAATAAAACAGTATTTCATTACTCTTCGCCTTCTCCGTAGCTGCAAAACGTCATTTTACTTTATTAGACTGTTAGTAACTAATTTATTGACTTAAAAAAATTACACATTTTGGTGTATTATTTTTAAAAAACAAAATCGGTGGCTCTCGTGGTAACGAACACGCAAAACGCAATTGAATGGGGGGGGGGAGAGAGAGAGGGGGTATATGAACAACGTCTCCAATCGGAAATCCTATGTCGGCGTATTTCAAAGTAACTTTAATGTTAAGGCTGGGATGTTTTTATTAACAAAACCAAGCCCGCCTCATTCATCTCTATGCAGCCCCGCCCAACGGCCGACGATTTACCCATTTGAAATTGTTAGTAAGTGATTAATTTGTTAACTTTAAACACTGTCAACCTTGTACATTAGTTTTTCTAGGTCAACACGTGTTATTTCACACAAGAACCACGAGCGAATGCACGGGGTGTGGGTTATATGAATGAAGGGAGGAGAGGGAGTAGATAACCAACATAAGCTAGTATCAATCGGCGTTTTTCAAGCGAAGTTACAGTCACAGACCGGCTAGTGTATTGCCATAAAAACCTGGATCGTTTCTCTTTTTAAATCTCGAACAATTCTTTATCAATGTAAATAAAGACATTTATTTAAAGTTCAAATTCTTCATTTAGTATGTTAGATGGTTTTATAGACGAATATTTTCTTGGAAGGGCATGTAATAAAACAAATGTTGCATGAATCCGTTAATTAAAACTTAAAATTTAGATTCTTCTTGTTTCACCGTAGTTTTCCCACTTCAAAAGAAAAGGAGAGAGAGAGAGGGGGGGTGGTGGAGAGGTTTCGGAAATGGCTTTAATTTTTAAATGGTCACAAATGCCATTCTTTGAATGAGTGCCGCCCGTGATCGCCCCCACAAACCCCCAGTTACGCCACTGGATTACGACGCGCATTTTAAGAAAGGATGATGGCAGTTGAGTTTAATGGGTTATTTTTGCTTTCAGATAACATTTGTTTTGCTATTCATCTTGATCTCTTATTGTAGCTACTATGGTGTGCGGCGGTCTCATCAATGGAACAGCCGAGAACGCGGCTTGGCACGGGCTGTTGCAGACCCAGGCACCACTGGGAAAATGTATAGGCTTTTTTTATTAGTAAGTCTTCTGTAGACTAATACACGTATATAACTAAGTTCTCTAGGCTCTACATCAGTGGTTCCCAAACGTTTTTGGCCTACCACCCCCTTTACAGAAAAAAATATTACTCATTTCC
>MUZC01004559.1:56083-79443 GCA_002072015.1 Radix auricularia | reverse complement strand
CCCCCCCCCCCCCCGCCCCACCTCCAGAAATGTAAAAAAAATATTTTAACACTAATTAGAAATAAAAAAAAGAATATCTTTTAATTACTTAATAAAACACTCTATATCATCTTACGGAGATGAGATTAATTAACCTGGTGTTCTGCTACCAATTTTGTTATCAACGGTTCTATCTTTGTCAGCAGTAATCCGCGATTGACAATTTTCATTTTATATTATTTTGTTTTTTTAAATGTCATTGTTGTTTATTTTAAAATTCGGTTAAATTTGTTAACACACTGAATCCATTTTTATGTTAAAAATGTCAAATCGTTAAGTTCCAAATAGAGAGTATGCACGAGGTTACAATACTAGAATATGTCGTCATCATTGTCTTTCTGCTCCTGTTCAATTTAGGAACGCGCTGAATTTCCCCCATACAAAATTTCCTTCGTTCAAAATTTCCCTTGTAAAAAATTTCATTCGCACATTTTTTTTCCATAAAAGCAGAAATAACAGTTGTCACTAAATTCAGTTCATAACCTTGAAGCTAAACATTCATTTCATATAATTTGTGAAGGAAATCAGTCAAAAAAGCGATTTCACTGTTGAATTGAATTAAATTGGACAGTAAAGCATTATTTTTATTGTTCACGAACTTAAGCATTGAGTTAAACAGCTGATAAAACCTCTCTAATAAAGTAACCTTTGACAACAATCGAACTTTTGTATGAAGCAACAAAGTGATATATTCTTCATACTAAGGCCATCGTTCAATGATTTGCTTCTGATTGTGTTATAGCTGTAATTACATATTGTAATGATTTTGTAGGCGTGCACTTAAATCTTTGGCAACTAGATGTTGACGATGGATGATATAGCGTACTGTGAAAGCTTTCAGCACCTTTTTTAAATATGCAAGAACTCCCTTGTAGCGCCGAACCATCGCTGGAACATCATCGTTATATTGGTCAACTGTATAAAAAGTAAAAATCACTAATTCTCCCATTCCCCATGTAGATAGAAGCATAAAACTTTTGTAAGTTGTTATGTACATTCTCACGAAGAAAATAGGCGAAATATAACTTTGAAATTCACACTCATTGGGGCCGGGCATATAAAGAGTGTTTTTTCCAATTAAGTGCTTTATCCAAATTGAAAAGCACTATTTTTCTATTTTCCAAATACGTAAAACGCATGAAACGTTGGGGGTTAGTTAAATAAACTTCCATAATGGCAGCAGGTAAAAAAATATTTAAAATTTCTACTACTGGGTGCAGGTAACCCAAATATAGTTTTTGTATGCAATCACTCATTTATCACTAATTCTCCAACTTCCCACATCACAACGCTGATAAGTTGCTAGATAAGCTAATATAAGGTGAAAACATTACAACTGAGTAATAAGTTAGTCTGCTACCATCCTGAAATTGTATGTGTATACCTGCAGTGGCAGATGAAGAATTGGTCATGATTAACATTTTATTTAAGAAAAAAACAAAACATTTTGGTCCCCGGCCCCGCTGAGTGGCAATTTAATAATAATAATAATATAATGATGATTTATATAGCGCTGTATCCCAGCAAGGAGCCAGGCTCACAGCGCTTTACATGGAAACAAAAATACATATATAAATAAAAAGAAACATTCATAGCATATTAACTACATAAATGACAATACTGTATACTCAATACATCAGCTACGCTAATCAATTACAATATCATATAGAATAGGACTGCATAAAGCTTTTTTATTAAATTTTTTAATTAAATTTAAATATTTTTTTACGCTTCTTACTAGCGCAGGAGTGTACTCACCAGTTTCTGTAAAGTTTCATGCTTCAAACTACATGGGAAATTAGAAAATTAGTGATGAGTCAGTTTTTTTATCTGAAAAAAAAACAACATTTGGGCCCCCGGCTCCCAGTGAGTGATACTTTAAATATTTTGTGTATGTTACCATTGCGGGAGTGTACTAAACAACTTCCCTAATTTTTATGTTTCTACCTGCACGGAAAAATAGCAATTTTCAGTATAAGGAGAGAAAACGTTTTTGGGCCCCCGGCCCCCATGAATGTTAATTCTATTTTAAAAATGTCCAATAATTATAATCGTTGCAAGAGGCTATTCAACAATTCACCCAAGTTTCATGCTCCTAGCTATATGGAAAGTTGGAGGATTAGGGATGAGTATTTTTTTAATATAAGAAAAAAACCCTCTACATTTGGGCCTCCCAGCCCTAAGTAAGTGAGCATTTAAATATTTTTTTCACCTGTTACTTTCGTGGAAGTGTACTGAACAAATACCAAAATTGTCGTGTTTTTATCTATGCAGAAAATATGAGAAGTAGTGATTTTCCGTTTTCATAAAGCTCTTTTTAGGAAAAAACTATTTAGGCCCTCGGTCCACAGGAAGGGATAATTTAAATATTATTTTTCTTTATTTTGCCATAGTGGAAGTGTACTCAACAACTTCCCAATGTTTCCTCCTTCTTCCTACACGAAAAATGAGATAACAAGTGATTTTCATATTTTATATAGTCCATGTATGGTTAAAATGCGTTTGTGGGCCCCCAGCTGCCTGAGTGTGATATTTAAAATTATTTTCGCCAACTATTGTCGCTATAGGCTACTCAACAACTTTGCAAAGTTTCATGCTTCTACCTACACGAAAAATCAGAGAATTAGTGATAATTCAATTTTTATTTAAGAAAAATACATTTGGGCCCCCGGCACGTGTAACGGTATGAGAATCACTGCGAGTAGTTGTGAAATTATTGTGTGCGATAGTCAAAACAGTTCGGTAAACATAACACTTAGAGTGATAGTCGCACATGATTTAAGGAAGAATGTCAGCCGGGATATATATAGTGTGGGAGAGCAAGACTAGTGGCCTACAGCAGTGTGTTAAGATGTGTTGAGAGAGAAGAGACCTCTGAGATAGTCATAGGTCCGTGGAGTAACTAGTACATTATCGAGGTGTGCTCGAGTGTTAGAGACAGTCATTGGAAGTTAGTCTTATAATGAAGTAGCCTGATGTTTGATGGCACCTGATGAAGTGGCTCTTATTATATTGCTGGTGTGACAGTCCTTGTGCATAGCCTGATATTGGATGTACCTGATTGATGTAACGGCTGTATTATATTGCTGGAGTGGCTGTCATGGTATTACTGAAGCAGTGAATGTTAATTGTATTCTATGGCGGATTAAGGGGGGGGGCTGAACGGGCTAAAGCCACGGGCCCCCGACGGTTTAGGGACCCCAAAACTTTTATATGTTATAATAAAAGTGTACAAAAGTTTGCACGAACCCTTGAAAATATAATAACTTAATTAATACCATCTATACAACTTATCGTGTTCAGACACGATAGTATTGATAAAGTACATAATAATCGTAAAACTTTAATTAATTCACTTCGCATGATATAAAATATAGGTTATATTTTTAAAATTTCCCTTTCTCGTGAAGTTACGCTGGCCGTGTCGGTATAGTATGTGCTCGTGGGGCTACCGGAGTCGGGTTCAATACCCAGCCATGGTACATATTTTTTTTCTTTTCACACTCAATTATAACTACCGCGAACACATCAAACAGTTATTTCTTCGTGTTCGTTTTTTTTTCATTATTAAAATTTAGTTACAGTCTTATAATGTTAACAATCATTTTATTTTAAGAATGCTGGCTGGATAGGGCCCCCGTTTGATTGCAGCCCAGGGCCCCGTGCAGTCTTAATCCGCCCCTGATTTTATTGTTGTCACACTAAAAACTTGAGCATATATTGACAAGAGTCGAGACTTAGTCTTTCTTTATCCAGAACCCAGAGCGCAACAGCCCCAAATGAGTGATTCTTTAAATATTTTTTAATCTGTTACCATTGTTGAAGTATACTGAACAACTACCAACATTTTTGCATTTTTATCTACACGGAATATAGGGCAATTATTGATTTTCCGTTTTTATAAACCTCATATTAGGAAAAAAAAATATTTGTGTCCATGGCCCACAGGAAGTGATAATTTAAATATTATATTCATTTGTTGCCATTGTGGAAGCGTACTCAACTATGGCGGATTAGGGGGGGGGCTGAACGGGCTAAAGCCACGGGCCCCCGACAATTTAGGGGCCCCCAAACTTTTATATGTTATAATAACATACGTGGACGTGGTGGTCGAGAGGTAGCGCACTCGACTGTCATACTGATGGTCACGAGTTCAGATCCACAAGAAAGTGAGGATTTGTTCTCGGGCCTGAGGCGTCCCCGAGTCACCCAGCTCCAAATGGGTACCTAACTAGACAATAGTTAGGCGGCTGGGGTAATGCGTGGAACCCCTATAGCTGTGGCCTGTGACCGCTGCATCAACGGATCATCTCTCATGGTCTGTGGACGCAATTATCTTCTGCATAGACGGAGCGTCTGTAAGATAGATAAGATAATAAAAGTGTACAAAAGTTTGCACGAACCCTTGAAAATATAATAAATTAATTAATACCATCTATACAACTTATCGCGTTCAGACACGATAGTATTGATAAAGTACCTAATAATCGAAAAACTTTAATTAGTTCACTTCGCATGGTATAAAATATAGGTTATATATTTAAAATTTCCCGATTTCATGAAGTTCCACTGGCCGTGTCGGTATAGTATATGCTCGTGGGCTACCGGAGTCGGGTTCAATTCCCAGCAAGGGCACATACTTTTTTTCTTTCACACTCAATTATAACTACCGCGAACACATCAAACAGTTATTTCTTCGTGTAAGTTTTTTTTTTATTATTAAGATTTAGCTACAGTCTAATATTAGCTGTTAACAATCATTTTAAGAATGCTGGCTGGATAGGGCCCCCGTTTGATTTCAGCCCAGGGCCCCGTGCAGTCTTCATCCGCCCCTGGTACTCAAATTTTTCCAAAAGTTTCATGCATCTTGCTACACGTAAAATGGGATAATTAGTGATTTTCATATTTTATATAGTCGATGGAAGTGAAAAAAATATTTTTTTGGACCACAGCCCACCTGAATATGATTTTTTTTCGCCAATTATTGTCACTGTAAATTACTCAACAACTTTGCAAAGTTTCATGTTTCTGCCTACATGGAAAATCAGAAAATTAGTGACGAGTCAGTTTTTATATAAGAAAAATACATTTTGACCCGGGTACACAATGATTAAATACTTTTATACAAGTAACATCGCAGTAGTGTACCCAACAACAAAGTTTCCTGTGACTACTTACACGATAAAGTTCAAAAGTAGTGATTTTCAGTATTAATATAATAATTTTTTGGCCCCCGGTCCCTATGAGTGTGATTTCTAAGAAACAAATTAACGCCACAAATCGTTGTGAGAGGCTACTAAAGAATTTACCAAAGTACTATGCTTCTACCTACACGTAAAGTTCGAGAATTAGTGATTTTTCAGTGTTTAATATGAGAAAAAACTACATTTGGGTCCCCGGACCCCCAGAAAGTGATATATTAAATATTGTTTTCGCCTGTTACCATCGTGAAAGTGCACAAAACAACTACACAGATTTCATGTTTTTATCTACACGGGAAATAGGAGAATTAATGATTTTAAATTTTTATATAGCTCATAAAGGAAAAAAAAAATTTGGGCCCCAGGCCCCCACGAGTGTGAAATTTATTTTTTCCCGACAATTATTGTCACAATGGGCTACTAAACAACTTGGCAAAGTTTTATGCTTCTTGTTACACGGGAAAAAGGAAAATTAGTAATGCGTCATTTTTTTGTAAGAAGACACACATTTTGGCCCCCTGCCCACAATGTGTTATACTTTGAATTTTATTTACACATTACCATCGCGGGAGTGTACCCAATAACTTCCGAAAGTTTCATATTTCTACCTACACGGGAAATTGGATAAGTAGCGATTTTCAGTATTTAAAAAAATAGTTTTTGGGACCGGGCCCCATGGGTGTGATTTCTAAAAACATTTTAACGCCAATAGTCGTTGCGAGAGGCTACTCAACAATTTACCAAAGTGTCATACTTCGGTCTACACGGAATGTATGAGAATTAGTGATAGTCAGTTTTTAATACGATACAATGACCACATTTTTTCCCCCCGGACCCAAGTAAGTGATAATTTAAATATTGTTTTCCCCTGTTTTCATCGTTTGCATAACAACTACTCAAAGTTTTATGCTTTCACCTACACGCTAAATAGGAGAATTAGGCGTTTTCCTTTTTATATAGCTCATATTAGGAAAAAAGCAAATAATTGGCCTTCTTACCACAGGGGTGGTCATACGTGGTTGAAAGATAGCCTATTACCTTTTCCAGGTCAGATTTGTGTCCCAAACAGAATTTCAGCATCCTGGGTCCAACAGTGTGAAGTTGTATTGGTAACAAACAGACAAACAAACTTTCATCTATATATATTAGACTAGCTAATTACCTGCGCTTTGCAGCGATAATTTATTATTTCAGGTAGCGTTTAGAACTGGTAAACCCTTATTCAAAACCCCTTTGATTTCAATGTGGATCATGATTGATATACTAAATATATGAACTAAACCGCCTTGGAACAGACGTTAGAAGTTCCTTAACCCGCGGGGATTTTTTTTAAAGCACATTTGGGAAATTGTTAATCTATTTATTTTTTAAATTACACTTTTTTATAACTAATGTTAAAAAATGGCATACGGGACCTCCGCCTTAAAAATGTGTTCTTAAAAGTGAGGGGCAATTTAAATTTTGTTTTTCTTGTTTCCAGCCCGGAAGTGTACTCTACAGTTTCCCTAAAGTTTCATGCTTCTAACTACATGGGAAATTGGAAAGTTAGTGATTAGTCAGGTTTTATTAAAAAAACAGCACATTTGCGCCATTTTGATTTTAATTTTATAAAGCTCATATCTTATCTTATCTTAGATATACAGACGCTCCTTCTATGCAGAAGATAATTGCGTCCACAGACCATGAGAGATGATCTGTTGGCAAGTGATGCAGCGGTCACAGGCCACGGCTATAGGGGTTCCACGCATTACCCCAGCCGCCTAACTATTGTCTAGTTAGGTACCCATTCGGAGCTGGGTGACTCGGGGACTCCTCAGGCCCCGAGAACAAATCCTCACTTTCGTGTGGATTCGAACTCGTGACCATCAGTATGACAGTCGAGAGCGCTACCTCTTGACCACCACGTCCCAATTCAAGGAAAAATATTGAATTGGGCCCCCGGGCACCATCAGTGTGAATTTTACAATGTATATTCGCTAATTCTTGTCACAATAGGCTACTCAACAACTTTGTAAAGTTCATGCTTCTACCTACACGGGAAGTCAAAGAATTAGTGATAAGTCAGTGTTTAAATAAGAATTTCAATAGTATTTTCACTTGTTAGCATTGTGAAACTTACTGAACAACTACCCAAATTTGTTATTCTTTTACCTACATGGGAAATAGTAGAATTAGTGAAATTCAGTTTGTATATAGCTCATAATAGGAAAAAAACTTAATTAGGCCTACGGCCCACAGGAAGTGATAATTTAAATATTTGATTTATTTGTTATCATCATTAAAAACTTACCAAAGTTTCATACTTCTGCCTACGCAGGAAATAGGATAATTAGTGATTTTTATGTTGTATATTGTCCTGTAAGGGAAAAACGCTCTTTTGCTTCCGGCCACCATGAGTGGGATATTTAAAATTATTTTCCGCCAATAATTGTCACAATAGGCTATTAAACAACTTTGCCAAGTTTCATGCTTCTTTCTGTCATGATTCAGTTTTTATATATACAGTAAAAAACATTTTGGCCCCGCCCAAAATGAGGAATACTTTATTATTTTTTTTAACATGTTACCATTAGTGTACTCAATTGCGAAAGTTTCATGCTTCTACCTACACGGGGAAGTGGATAAGTAGCGATTTTTTTAGTATTAAAAAAATAGTTTTGGCCCCCGGGCCCCACATTTTGGGATTTCTAAAATAATTAACGCCAATAATCGTTCCGAGAATCGTTACCAAAGTGTCATTCATCTACATACACAAAGAGTTGGATAATTAGTGATGAGTCAGTTTTTAGAATAAGATAAAAACTAAATTTGGGCCCCCGGATGCCAGTAAGTGATAACTGAAATATTGTTTTCCCCTATTACAATCGTAGAAGTATACTTAACAACTACCCAAAGTTTTATGCTTTAACCTACACGCGAAATATGAGAAATAGTCATTTTCATTTTGTATAGCTCATATTAGGAAAAAAGCAAAATAATGGGCCCCCAGACCCTGGGGGTTGTCACCTGGTGTTGAAACATAGTCAATGACCTATTCCGGGTCCAATTGGGGTTCCATACAAAATTTCATCATCCTGGATCCAACGGTGTGGATTTGCATTGGTAACAAAGAAACAGACAAACTTTTAGCTTTATATATTAGATAGGGTGCAATAGCAGAGTGCACGATGGTTCTGTTTTTGAGAATTCAGGATTAGCTCAGGCTTTGAAGATAAATAAACTTAATATTCCATCAGATGAGCCAATTGAAGGTATTGATGGGGATATTCCCTTTGTTATTGTTGCTGATGACGCTTTCCCATTAAGAAAATATGTAATGAAGCCTTATGCCAAAATGAATTTAACATTAAAGAAAAGGGTTTTTAATTATCTATGTTCAAGGAGAATAGTAGAAGATGCCTTTGGAGTTCTTGAAAATAATTTTCAAATTTTAAAAAGACCAATATGGTTAAAACCAGAAAAGGCAAAACATGTTGTCTATTGTTGTGTAATGATACACAATTTTCTAAAAAGGAAAAAGATGTGACACTAAGTACTGTCTTCCTACTATGAATGACAGTCAAGAAATGCTTGGGCTTAAGCCCACAATGGTGACGGATGACACGGCTCATGATTCTGAAACTGTAAGAGATAAGCAGGGCCGGCTTTAGGGATTTTAAGGCTGTAGGCGAAATGATTTTGGTGGCGTTTAATGTAAGAAAAAAAATATATATTACAAAATTTAAAAATAAAATTACACAATTTATTAAAAGCTACCTGTATTTATATCAAACTCAACAAATAACTGTAATTTATACCAACATATACGTGCAAATGTCTTACAGCGTCAAAGAATATACTTTTTTCTTTCTTTGATGACAGTAAAGTCTTCAAAAAAAATGTGGATAATCCAGAGACGGGACGATAGATAGTTCAAGAGATAACAATACCAGGCTGTTCAAGCCTTCTTGCGTTTAAGTCATTTTCAACTAGTTTTTTAAAATATTAATTTAAAAATTGGAAAAAATTGATTTCCACCTATAGCAACAGTAATCAGAATTGTCAATGCTATACGAATAGATATGGCTACATTTTGAACAGCAGTATTAAAAAAATGAGAATAAAAAAACGTAAAGCATCAAGTGAAGTCAAAACCGTAGCTGGAACAATATTTTAAATCCTCTGAAATTCACTGCATAAATACATCGGATCAATATTTCTGAACACGATTCATCTGTGAGCGCAGTATTTCCATCAATCTAAAATTTTGTCAAATCATTTTGGTCGAATTCTGAAGTTGTGCAGAAATATAAATTTAAAAACAAAGAGACTAATGAGATTTCCATTTGCTCAAAAAATGCATTCAATGACATAACTGCTTTATCTAACAAAACATTTAAAAAAATTCCACGTGATATATTTTCTTTCGAATCTGTCAATGAATCGTCTACGCTTTCATAATTGAAATGTCTGTGTACTTTTTGTCGTCTCAAGCTGTGGTAGCTGGAAATATGATTCCATCTGGTTCCATCTCTAATTCTGAGCCCATTCATTGAACGAATTTAGAGTGAACACAAATCCCTTATATTTTTATTTTTTATGAACTCGGTTGCACTATTTTTAAATTCTAGTGCAATGTCTAATTGCATGTCTTTCAATTGCATCAATTCGTTGTACACAGCTGCATTTTTTATTACAAAAAGCTTTAGCAGTATCGACTCTGCATTCCTAGCGTGTATCAGAAATAAGCATTACTGTCAGATGTTTTACATGCGTTTTCATGATCTTCTATCGTTTTGTTGATGCATGCTAAAAGAGTTCGCCATGTCTCAAAAACTAGATTGAGACTGTGACATTCACATGACACCTAAAATAATTTTGGTTTGAGTTTAAGTAGACTTTTTGTACACCACGATTGCAATCTTTCCTATTCACTCCATTATCAAATCCTCGGCCTCTGAAGTCCTGGAAACATGAATTCAGATCTTCAAGCTTTTTTAAACATGCTTCCGCTAGAGCTAAACCAGTGCTGTCGTCGATAGCCCTGATTCCCACAAAATGATCATTAATTTCTAATGTCGTACTCACAATGTTGCATATTCGCAAAATCATATTCTCTTACTCTGGGTGACTAGGATCAGGTGTACAGTCATAAATGATGGAAGAATATTTCGAATTTCTAACATTATTTAAAATTATTTTCAAGGCGGTCAGGATCAGATAAATTACTTTATTTTGAATTTCGTGCCCGAGTAATGATCATGAATTTCTTCGTTTTTAAAAGTCGTTAATGAATCTCGGCAAGAATCGTACTTTCCTAAAATTTAAACCAATCCCTACAAATGCCAATTGGTTGAAATTATTGATCACAGTGCCACGAATTTGTATTCCGTTTTTCAAGATACTGTACAATTGAAATGATTCTTTTTAAAACATTGTTACAGTGCTTAGTCTATTTTGCATAAGTTTTGTTTCCGTGTCAATTGTCTGTCTTTCCTCAAACCGATTTTCCATTTTAAACCAAGCGCCCATAATACAATAGCATTTTATTGTTGACGATTCATGATCAAATAGAAGGCTGGACATGTTTTTCCCATCGCTGTTAACTTTTAATCGACTCATTTCATAACTTTTTAGTAGTAAATAGAATAAAAACAGAAAATATTTTTTTTTTAAAAAGCAATGTCAGACTACTAATAAATCTTTTATTTTTTATTTTTAACTTTTGTCTTAGCTAAGGGGCAATCCATAAAGTACGTCACGCTATCTTTGACAATTTTTTAACTCCCTTCTCCCCCCTATCACAAACTGTCACAAATCTTAGACCCAACCATTTAAAGTACGTCACATTTTCGTGCAAAAAATATATTTTTTATGAACAAAATAATTAAAATTTAACATAAAACTCCGTGACGTCACACATGTTCCGAACCCCCTCCCCTTGTCACAAACTGTCACACTTTCTTTCACCCCCTGCCCCCTCTGGAGCGTGACGTACTTTATGGACGGCCCGTAAGCTTAGTAAAGGAAAAAAATGTATACCTTAAGAAATCAGTCAAGTTTTAGCTTAATTTCGTAAAATAATTTTATTGACAAAAATTGTCAACATCTACACCTATGTTTAGAATCGTTTTTATATTTTGTTACATACAACATAATTTAAAATTTAAATTTTAAATGTTCAATAACTTAAAACATTTGAAATTCAATAGTTGTGTGTTAAGCGAGAAACTTAGATTTCACTTTTGTCATGCTTGTGAAAATGTGTCTGGAGGTCTAATTTACATTTTGAAAGTTTACATTTTAAACATGCAATATTTAAAAATATCAGCGGGTAAAGGTATTGATCTTATTGAATGGATCTGGTTGTTTCGACCAAGGTCGTAGTTTGGTATGTAAGTACATATTTTTCTTTGATTTTTGTGCGAGGCCCCCACTCATCGGAGGCCCTAGGCGGCTGCCTAGTTTGCCTATGCCTATAGCCGGTCCTGGAGATAAAATATGAACATATTTTTGTACAAATGGTGCTGTGAGTTGGCAGTGGAATAAAGTTCAAGAAGGAAATTAATCAATTATCATAAAATTAACTTTCCTTCATTTATGATTATAAAAATAATAAGAAATATCACATCATTTAAAATTATATATCTATTTGAAAAATACAAATTATGTATTAAATTCAGTCGGATAAGATATGTAAATTCTCTCTATCAAATCATTGCATTTATTTTATCTATTTGAAAAATATAAATTATGTATTAAATTCAGTCGGATAAGAGATCTAAAATTCTTTCTATCCAATCATTGCATTTATTTTACCTATTTGAAACATAGAAATTATGTATTAAATTCAGTCGGATAAGAGATGTAAAATTCTCTCTATCCAATCATTGCATTTATTTTATATATTTGAAACATAGAAATTATGTATTAAATTCAGTCGGATAAGAGATCTAAAATTCTCTCTATCCAATCATTGCATTTATTTTATCTATTTGAAACATAGAAATTATGTATTAAATTCAGTCGGATAAGAGATGTAAAATGCTCTAAGTCCAATCATTGCATATATTTTATCTATTTGAAACATAGAAATTATGTTTTAAATTCAGTCGGATAAGAGATGTAAAATTCTCTCTATCCAATCATTGCATTTATTTTATCTATTTGAAACATAGAAATTATGTATTAAATTCAGTCGGATAAGAGATGTAAAATTCTCACTATCCAATAATTGCATTTATTTTATTTGTGACTGACATTTATTCTATACAGAATTTTGCGTCCTACGCTAATCTATGGTTTCTGTGTAGTCCTGCATTTTTAATTAAAATCTTAAACTATGATAAAGTGTTGATTTTCCTGGTTTATTCATGCAAACCCATTCCATGCCCAAATTCCGGACAGGAAGATCGAAAACTTGTATGTGTTTGTTCTTGCATAGGAATAAAAAAGGTGTTTTTATCTTATATGTATCTGTGGTTAATATTTTCTATAAAGCGTTTGTTCATTTTTTATTTGATAGTGTACTATGGCACATTTAATCCAATTTATGTTCGGATGAATAAAGTCCCCCATCACCCAAAACACACAGTTTTCATGATTTTTTTAATATATGAAGTTTGGTGGTTGGACACTTCACCCCCGGACGATTCGACCCCGGCGAGTGCGTTAATGTGTGTTTGTGTGTGTGTGTGTGTGTATGTGTGTGTGTGTATGTGTATGTGTTTGTGTAAGTGTGTGTTTGTATTAGTTTTGAACTAACGATTGATTTTATAGATTAATAAAAGTGAAATAAAAAATTGAAAAGAACTTACCAGATCTTTCTAAGAAGACATTGGTTTCTGTATAGTTAAAATATGCATTGGGTTAAGGAATGTTCCGTTAATTTATACAAACAATTATCTGCCAAAGTGTACTTCGTGAATGCTTGAAGAAAAGATCACAGGAAGTCATTAAATATGATTTTAAAAAAACTGTTAATGTGAGAATCAATTTCTGATCATTTTTTGAGATATGGTTTAGCTTTATGTTCAGTGTGAGAAAAAATAAGTCTTTAGACATTAAGTGGACGATTACTCTCATGAATTGCCACAATAAAAAAAAAGTGTAAAGAACATACAGTGGCTGTTAAAAAAGAAATTGCTTTATTTATAGTTATAACTTGAGTAAATTAAAGATTGCGGGCTAATTGGCGCTTATTTATTTTTAAAGAAAATGAAACCTTTTTAAAATTTTAAATTGTAATTTTCATTAATTAAATTACACGAAACTGGGTCGCACTAATTTTATCTTCGTCGCTGTTAATTAATTAATAAAACGTATGTAAAGAAATTATTATAGTGTAAACGAAATATCAAATTATAATCAGATGGAGGCAAATTTGATACGAGCTTATAACTAGTTGAAATTGAAAAAAAAAAAAAAAATTCTAAATAGCAAAATGCACACAGAACTGCTTTTGAAGCATTTATAAAATAACCCCTTTTCAGTCCATGACGGACTCTAGGGCAAGTGAAGTAGCGTTCACAAGTATCAAGCCACCACTAACGAGCAGGGGATTGTGTGGCTAGCACAATGCCCCGTGGGCCTTGCCAGTAACGTGGTTTGAACTCGTGACTAGAATTCTTCCCACCGTTCAGCAGTCTAAGGCGCTACTACTTAGACAAGAATAGGTAAATTTGTTAGGAGTAATATGCATTTCTCCTAAGTGTTTACACAGTATAAGTAAGTGATTGGGATCTATTGCATTATGGACGGACATTAAGAAAATTTGTATTGAAACTAAATGCTCATGGATTTTTTATAAGAAAATGTTTGATGTGAGAATAAATGAGCCTTTGTCAATTAGTTGGACAATTGCTCTCATGAATTGCCACAATTGAAAAAAATAGTGAAAAGAACTTACAGTCGCTTTTAAAAAAGAAATTGCGTTATTAATAATGATAATAATCTTCTGTACAGAAGGAGCGTCTGTAACATATAAGATAAGATAATATGGGTAAATTGGTTTGTTGGACACTTCGATCCCGGACGGTTCAACCCAGCCAGTTCAACCCCAGGACGATTCTACCTCAGGACGTTTCGACAGTGGTCGGTTCGACCCCGGACGGTTAGACCCCGGAAGATTCGACCCCGGGGGATGCGACCCCGGAAAGTTCGACCCCAGGTCGTTTCGAACCTAGGGTGTTTCGACCCAGGACGATACGACCCATTTTTTAAGGTGTGAAATGTTCGGGTTTTTTAAAATTCATTTTTAATTAAAAATAAATAGTTTAAGTTTAATAGTATCTCTTTAAATATAAAAACCACATGAAATTGTTATTTTTAACGTTTTTTAAAATTATGACATAATGATTGAAAAAATAATATAGTTTTATATTAATATCTCTTAAAAATTAAAAATGGAATGAGATGTTATTTTTAACTAGATTGTGCCGGGGCGCCGTGGCGCCTGCAGCGCCCACTTTATTAGGGTGCCTAAGGCGCCAACCTTTTTCAAAAGCCCAACTAACGTATCCTTTTTTTGATAAATAAGAAATATTAACTTTCTAAAATGTACGCAAAGTATTTACTAATAGGCGTTGTATTTTGCGCACCGATGCACACCAAACAATGACGTCATTTTTAACATTTTTACTGCGCTAATCACCATACGATTTTTCAACTAACTGCTGTAGACTGTCGTACATTGTTCCTCAGCGTTCCACATCCAGTGAGTGAGTGACCTGGGCTTTTATATTATTTATAATTAATTTAAAATAGTACAATATATAAAAGTCTAAAATATATTAAAACAGGAGGAAATATTATTTTGAACATTTATATTCGAATAAAAAAATTTTTAAAAGTTATAAACACAAAATGTGACATGCATTGTGAATTCATAGTTAAGAAGAAAAAAGGATTTTCTCCCTCGTTTCGTCCATCCATATTCCAAAGTATTTTCCATTTTCACACACATAAATTTCCGAGAAACTGATTTCGAGAAACCAATGTTCTTATTTTATAATACCCCTAAATGCGACGGAAGAAAAGTTCTTCCAAGCCTATCCAAGTCCATCCCAATCCCACCCCCTTTGTAATCGGACAATAAAAAGGCCATGTGGTCAGAAAAAGGTACGTACATTCTAATCCACCAAACTCACTATATTTATCTTTCCCATAACTCTCGCCAGAACACAATGTTCTGTGGTCGTCACCTAGCCTGGTCTTCGTAACATACCATTATGTGCCGGCCAAACTACAGTCCCTGGTCTCGGTAGACTTCTATTGATTTCTCCACCCACATGAAAGTCACAATGTAATCGGACAATGAAACTGGTTTGTGGTCAGAGTGTCCTTTGTAAAGGTCACTACATTCGCTAAGCCCCCCACTCCCAGTAATAATTTTCACAAAACGCTCGCCAAAAAACTAGGTATAACTTAAAGGTTACTCCTCCCCACACTCCTATCACAAACATACGTTTTATTGGGTCTTTTTGTGTATAATAAATATATAGATCTATCTATATCTTTCAGTGTGTAAAATGTTTTCAAAGTTATAAAAATAAATGAGTTTTTTTCCTTATAAAGGGTGACGTCATGTTAAATGGCGAATATCCTGAAAGTTAAAACCCATACAAAGACATTTGTATTTACCTCTGTTTCTTGTGTACGTTAACACCTATAGACCTGCCTGGCAGAAAAACTTATTTTAAAAAGCCGTACAAAGTTATCTAACGTAAATAAATTTCAATATTTAATATGCCGCAAAGCAGACAAAAGCATTCAAGCTGCTGGGCCCATATGACCTGACTGAACGTTACGTATTATGTCTGTTTCTATGTTCAGTTTACCATCGGTTTAGTTTATGAGTATGACACATGCATTTACAGCTGAAATAAAGATTGGTAGTTAACAATAAATATGTTACTGGAAGCATGGCGTTGTAGAATGAGTTTCACGGGTGGCGACTACTTTGTATTATAGAGCGATCATGACGGCGAAAATAATGCGGCATTTGAAAGTTATATAATGAACGACGAGTTACCAAGATCGTCTAAGCAACGACGACAGGACTCGGTGTGCTGGCGAGGGTCATTGAGAAGGTAAATAAAGGGAGTATGGGCAGAGATACTGTAGGTATTTGCCCAAATTGCCTTTTTTATCGTCCCATTACATCGGATCGAGGTTGTGGTGGAATAAAACTTTCTACCTCAGACTAATAGCGTTTTGATTACAACCATGATTTCGTTTTCAATATTGTCTGGTAATCAGTGTATATTTTTTTTAGCAAAATGTCGCAGATTTAACGTACAAAATAACTATTTTAGACAGTTTTATTTTTATAGCTATAATATGTTAAACTAATTATTATTAAACCAAAAAATATTTTAAAAATAAAAAAAAAAAAAAAAACAAAAAAGAATTTAAAAAAAAATCACACCTTAAATAGGAAAGGTTCGAATCGTCTTGGGTCGAAAAACCCCATTTGTTTTAATATATATTAGACGTTTATATATTGTACTATTTTTAATTATTAAAAAAATTACATCTCATTCTATTTTTAATTTTTAAGAGATATGAATATAATACTATTTATTTGTTAAATCAAACTATCATTAAATACACGTTAAAAATAACTATTACATACTGTTTTTATTTTTAAAGAGATAATATTAAACTTAAGTTATTTATTTTTAATTAATATGAATTTAAAAAAGAACAACAAACATTTCACGCCTTAAAAAGAGTGGGGTGGAATCGTCCGGGGTCGAAAATCCGTAGAGTCAAAACGTCCTGGGGTTAAACTGTCCGGGGTCGCATCACCCGGGGTCGAATCGACCGGGGTCGAACCGACCGGATTCGAAACGTCCTGGGTTCGAATCGTTCGGGGTTGAATCGTCCAGGGTCGAAGTGTCCGTAATTCGGGTAAAATTAAAGATTTAGGCTAGTTGGAGCTTATTTATTTTTAAAGAAAATGGAACCTTTTTAAAATTTTAAATGGTAATTTTCATTAATTAAAATACACGAAACTGGATCGAACTAATTTTATCTTAGTCACTGTTAAATAACTATAGAAATGAATGTGAAGAAATAATTAAAGTGTAAACCAATTATAAAAATATAATCGGATGGATTTAAACTTTTATACGGCTTAAACAATTCAAAATTACAACAACAAAAAAATTCTTAATTGAAAAATGCACACAGAACTGCTTTTAAAGCATTCAACTATTCATTTATCATAAAAACAATTTGTAAATTTTGTAGGAGTAATATGTGGTTTTCCTGTGTGCTTACATAATACAAGTAAGTGTTTGGGATCAATTGCATTATACACTGTCAATAGGTAAATTGTTATTGAAAGTAAATTATGCTCAAAGATTTAAATAAGACAATGGTTTTTGCGATTTAACTGGTGTTTTTTAAACAAATAAAAATAAATAGTAACATTAGTATCAGATAGTTTAAAATAATTATATCCAATTTGACTTATTTAAATGTCATGCATAAGCTGTAAAGGAATGGATGTTGTGAATTAATGGGTAGACTAAATATAAAGCTTACCTTAAAAAGACATATTGCTAGAATAATGCAATATTATACTACGTGCTTCGATTAAGAACTGTAGAGTTGACTATTTGTGCAAGTGCGTGGGGAGCAGAGGCTAAGTGCTTGTGTGTGTGATTGGTTATTTCTATGTCTGCTAATGTTATGCCTCTAACATGACTAACAATATTTATCTTTATTGTAATATATTATCGGAAAAAATTATATTGCAAGCTGGTATGATTTGTTTGATAAATCAGGGAAATTTATGCATGAAAATAACAACATTAAATCCCTAAAAAATATATATCAAAGGAAATAATTTTTGCACAACTTAAACTAAACTAGCGGGGTAAATTTTAAGCCAAATCCTTGACATGTGTTTCTTTAAAACAAATTAACTCATACATAACTTAATTTAGCATATATATTTATATAATTAATATCTTGCGCATTAAAAATATCCTATTCATTTGACTAAGGAAATATAAAGAATATTTTGGAGAGCTTTTCCCCATGAGAAAAGAACATGTATTTAATTTAAAGACTTAACGAATAATGAAACATCCATTTAAACAATTGGGTAGATTTCTCGAACAATGTATGACATACGCTTCGTGGAAAAACTGTACGGTTCTTTAAGGTGTAAATATATAAAGTGTAAAGAAATATTACGGGTATTAAGACTTATAAATAGGATCTTGCATACGAAAGTGCGTGTTCTGTCGAAAAAACACAGTGACTACAACTCATTGTGCCAAGCTGTTTTAAATTTAGTAGATAAATATAATACAACGGGAATAAATATTCGTATAAACACTAATGTGAAAGGCAGATCAGGTCGTTCACTAAATAGGGATTTTCTTTTAAATTCTATAAGCTTTCTTAAAATAAAAATATTTTTTAACCATTTTCATTTAAAATCCAATCCTACGTATTAAATTGTTTTATATTAAGAACTTTAAAATAAGTCATTTTATAAGATGAAAAAAGGACATTGTAAAAAATAATTTTAAAAAAAAATAAATAAACTTCATTATACTTCTGATTGTCTCGACACACATCATGATTTTTACTGAGAAGAGTTTTTTATGGTGAAGTTTATTTCCTTTATAGCTTTAGAAATTTCGTGATGCGTTTATACTCATCTATAAATTTTTAATGGAGACTTTGAAACTCAGATAACTAACCATAGCTACGTTTAGTTGTACACACCTCGTAGTATAGCACGGGCATTAAGTTCGTGTCAAATATTTTGTTTTCTCTAGTTTGAATGAAATTTTTAAAAATTCCAGTAGATAATTAAGTATATTAAAATTATATATGTATTTTAATAATCTATATAACTGCCAAAACTCACAAAAATTTTAACAGTAATCTCCTGTAATGTAAAATGATACTTTTATTCGGAACTAATTTCTACACAATATGGGTCTTGTTTTCATATTTGCTTCAATCACCGAAAATGTGGTCTTTGTGCTTTTAATGGAAGACACAATTAAAAGTATTTACATAAAAGTTTATCAAAATGTCAAAATATCCTTTAAGTATCGCAATTACTTTCTTTGTTTCCAGTCTCTGCTAAGCATATTTTCTAGAACCATACTATACGTTTTGAAATAATTTCGGGCATCTCTGAGACAACTAAGAAAAAAAAAATGATTTCATTATGCCTATCAACGTCACTGCGTCTATTCGAGATTTGATCTTTTTGTCTGCCTCCGTCAGTTCATCTATAGCTTTCAAATTAACCTTAAAATGGATCCGTGGTATATTCGCAATCCTGAAGTCTGTTTAATGCCTTGCTTTCAGCAGCACTTAGATATTCCAAAAGGGTTATGAGCGTATAAAAGGAATTTGTGATAACGTTCTAATGTTCTAAAATTTAGAATTCGTTTTAGTTGACTAGTAATGTATACAAATTAGATTTAATTAACAGCGAGGTCTGACAGTGAGACTTATGTTTTCGCGTCTGTCTAAAAACGCATGCAGATTCTATACTTTCAAGCCATGAAGGTGTATTAACACAAGTTGGGCTTCTGAAGTCAATTATTTTACGATCGCCATTCGTTTAAAATTATTTCAGAAGTTTCGTAAGCAGATTAATTTTTGCGTCATTTCAATCGTTTAAACATTCTACAACGTTTACCTTTCTTTTGTTTTTCAATCATTACATGTCACACAAGTGGAGTTGCTTGATGATATGTTAAATATATATAGAGAGCTATGGAACACAGTGGAACAATATCTGGTGACTTTTTCTGAAAGAAATATTTTTTTGTTAATTGTATCTCCTAAGATTGCTATGAGCTTAGTTTAAATTTTCGATAAAACATTTTTTTTTTTTACAATTTACATCCGATGATCTCGCTGTGATCGAAAGAACTAAGCCCATAATGTTTCTGTTACCAAATATTGACTATATTTTAAAACGCATTTGCCTCTCTTGGAAATAAACATTTTGTTTAAATATAAAAAAAAAATCAATTTTGCCAGGATTTAATCATTTCAAGCATACGACAAGAAATTATTGCCACTATTTTAAATATTTTTTTTTTACATGCAACACCTCACTTTTGTTCTCTCTGTCCACTCCTATTTATCTGATTAATGACAATTTATTTTAAAACGTTCGAAATGTTCTTCTGCTGTTCATGTGTGGATACATTTGGGTTTATGCGTGCGACGTAAACACCACTAAACGAGCTATTTTATTAATTCCTCTAATTTTTTGGTCGATATTATTATTAATATTTTTAAAATAAATGACAAAATAAAATAATGAAGCTTTATAATATTACACAATATAAGTACGCCAACCATTTTGTTCCCCAGCAGTTTAATAAGATTGAAATCAAATTTGAATCAATTTTATGTACCAGAACATTATTGTCATGTTTGTACACTACTTAAGCCTCTATGTTGTTGGTTTTTTTTTTAGTTTGTTTTTTTAAGCTCAGTTGCATAAATAATAGAAGACTTTAGACACATAATGTCAATTAAAATTTTGGAATTAGAAACATTCACTTATTTTAATAAGATTTCTTCCTTTCTATTTAGCGCATTTTCGAGAAGTCGAATGCGCTATTGCACCCGTTTTGTCCGTCCGTCTGTCATCACCCTAGGTCTCAGCATCCATAAGTCCTAGACCCATGATGTATATATGTTTTTTGTATGTCCTGACCTGCCATGTGTGCATCAACACTCAGTTACTCGATCCGTTAAAAAACCCCGTTAAAACTACCGAAAAACATTACGAATCGAGAGATAACACTGGCGCAGGCAACGGCCGCTATTGCCGGAAGTCGAATACATCGTTTTTCAAGCATTGAAGAGTTAAAGTTATTAGTTAGTGGTGTGAAAGCGTGCAAAAGAATTAGTTTTTTTGTTTACGTCATTAGAATATGTGTAAAAGTTTAGAGAGTTTTACGTCATCATTTGTGGTGACTTCAATCAAGATCTTAGCGACCCATGGGTACAAATTGAAAACTTTTTCGAAACAAGCTTCAAAATTCAACTACTTTCAACAAGATTGGCAACACGATCTATCAAACAACAATTGATGGAGTATTTGGGCAATTAGCTGATTACAATTTAGAATGTTTCATTTATGAGTCCTATTTCAGTGATCACAAACCACTTGTAGTTAGATTAAAGAGAAAATAAAAAAATTTTAAATGTAAAGAAATGACTTTTAAATAATTTTTTTCAGGTATATTTATTACACAAGGAAATTCATAAAAATATGTCTAAAATCTAAACACAATTACTGATAACTACATAATGCTGATATCTAACATAAGTAATGATACATAATACGACAATGCGCTAACGCGTCCTGAGTCCAAAAAGGGACCAGGCTTAACATGATTTTTTATCTTGGCTTTTATTTTTTTAAACTATAATTTATAGTTTTCCATATTTAAGCTTATTAACAACGAAGAATTGTACACCCCCCTTCCACAAACACACCATTAGTCCCTCGGGGATTAGATAGGATAATGTCTCAAATTGATAGGGTGCAGTGAGTTTTGCTTTTATCAAAGAACTGGCTTTAAAATTTTAAAAATCAATTTTCTAATCTACATGCACATCTGTGCTACGTTCCCATACTACTTAAGTAAGTTTCAGTTCAGTAGTATCAGAAGAATTTATACATAATAAGTTCGGCAGTTCATACGTAAACATGCTTTATGATAGTTCCTTAATTTCTTTTTTTAATTTTCTAATTTGGCTTTTCTTATATTTAGATAAAATGATCCACTTTCTTACAAAAATTTATTGTTAGATACGAATTAAAAGATATCACCCTTGGAAAAATGTTACCCGGGGAATTAGCCCCCTTCGCTACACCAATGCTTTTTTACAAATCAAATTTATGGAACAACATTTTTTAAAAATTAACTAATATTTACATTTTTGAAAAAGAAAACTTAATGCATACATCATCATCAGCCATTTTTTAAACCAAGAAAAAAACGAAAAATAACAATAAAAATACTCTTTAAAACTTTTATTTTCATCGAGAACGAGGCTACGCCTAATAGGCACGTATAGCATCGAGCTCCTCTTTTTAACTGTGATTTTTGTGATTTGGACTGTTTATTTCGTGTTATTTGTGAATAAGGATGTTTATTATGGATCCCTGTTCCAGGCAAGCTATGATTTTCATTTCTGAAAATGTTGGATTATTTGTATTATGGCTGTTTTTCTTCGAGAGACTCAACGCCTTTTTTCGACTACAAGGTCAGCCATCTTTGTTCGTACCACCAACGCTCGGACAAGCCAGTGAAGCGGACAATGACAAAAGCAAGGCCCGACAGCACACAGGTAGGCGACCTTTACAGTACACACACGGGTGCCTATTATCAATGAAGACAAAGCATACACGCATAAGACCTGAACTGGTGTATATACTAAAGGATATGTGTATTGGCCGAAACCTTCCTCGGATGCGTAACTCTCGTGGTGGTAGACGAAAACAAAGACGAATCCCTGTCCTTATTTCAGAACAAAGAGGTAGTTCTGATTTTCATGTTGTTAAAGGTAGCCATCAACGCTATTACAATATACCTGTAAAAACATCTCCCAAATGTACAGAAAGAAATCTCTGCATCGCATCGTTTAACGCACAGTCACTTGGTCCATGTGACAAACGTACTGCTGTATGCGAATTCATCATGGACAGGCAGATTGACATCATGTTTATACAGGAAACCTGGTTTCGACAGAGTGGTGATGAGGGAAAGTGTGCTGATCTTGCTCCACTCGGCTACTCTGTTCGATCATTTCCCCGTTCCACTAGAGGAGGAGGTCTAGCTGTTGTCTACAGAAGTACGCTGTCCCAAGAGCTTACATTTTTAACTGAGTTCAAATTTGCGCACACATCATTTGAGATATTTCAACTTAAATTGTCAGTGCCACATCGTGTCATCCACTTTATGTGCATTTACCGTGTCTTTCCTAGCAGAAAAAATAAGTTAACAGATGCCAAATTCCATGAGGAATTTCCGGAACTTTTGGATTATGCCAACACTCTGCCTGGTACTGACATGATAGTAGGGGACATGAACTTTCATTTTGATGAACCTCAGAATCCATCTACAG
>MUZC01004559.1:21820-54300 GCA_002072015.1 Radix auricularia | reverse complement strand
TATATCCGGCATCCTTCCGTCTCGCGAGACGATGGTGCATCACCGTTGGGTTGGGTTGCATTTCCTCGAGTGACTGTGCAGTCCTATCCTTGAGTGACAGTCTTTGCCACAGTTTTTACACACGAGTTCTGTGCTTCCAAATGTTTTGGCCTTTCTCCTAGCTCTTCTGTCTGCAGCCTCCTCCATTCTTCGCTCCTCGGCTACTATGACGCCCTCTTTGACAACTGTGCGCCACGTAGATCGGTCTTCTGCCTTACACTCCCAGTCACTTGTATGTATTTTGGCTGCTTTCATGTCCCTTTGACAGACATCTTTAAATCGCAAGCGTGGGCGACCTGTTTTCCTCTTTCCTGAAGCAAGTTCACCATATAGGAGGTCCTTCGGGATGCGGCCGGGGCTCATTCTTTTGACATGTCCTAGCCACCTCAGGCGTCTTTCACTAAGAATTGAGAACATGCTTTGGGTATTGGCACGCGTTAGTACCTCACTATTAGGCACTTTTTCTTGCCATTTAATACCAAGGATGCGGCGCAAGCATCTCAAATGGAAGCTGTTAAGCTTACGCTCTTGTGATGTATAAGTGGTCCATGTCTCGCTCCCATATAGTAGTGTACTGATGACACAGGCTCGATAGACGCACAGTTTGGTTTTCTCCGTTAGCTTGGTGTTTTGCCAGACCCGCTTATTTAGTTTAGCCATTGTTGCGGCTGCCTTGCCAATTCTGCTGTTTATTTCTTCTTCAATGGACAGTGTATTGGAGACCTTGGATCCCAAGTAGGTGAAGCTGTCCACAACCTCCAAGTTTTCATTATCGATATTTATGGTAGGAGGAGGTCGAGTGTCTTGGGCCATGATGTTTGTCTTTTTCAAGCTGATTTGCAGACCAAATTCTTTGCAGGCATTGGAGAAGCTTGACACGAGTTGTTGCAAACCAGATTCTGTATGTGCTGTTAGTGCCGCATCATCCGCAAATAGTAGCTCTCGAATTAGGACATCCGTCGTTTTGGTCTTGGCTCGGAGGCGGGCAGTGTTGAAAAGTCCTCCATCAGCTCTGGTATGTAACCAGATTCCCTCACTGCTATCCTTGAATGCGTATCGAAGAAGTACAGAGAAGAATATTGCGAAGAGTGTTGGTGCGAGTACACAACCTTGTTTAACTCCGCTGCTGACAGGGAAGGCCTCTGACTTAGCTCCATCGAACTGCACTGTGCCAAGCATATTTTCATGGAACTGTCTGATGATGGCAAGTAGGTGAGGGGGACAGCCAATTTTTGCCAGTATTTGGAATAGCCCGTTGCGACTGACTAAGTCGAAGGCTTTTGTAAGGTCCACAAATGCAATGTATAGTGGCATCTGCTGCTCTCTGCATTTTTCCTGGAGCTGTCGTATGGAGAACACCATGTCTATGGTAGACCGACCGGACCGGAAACCACACTGAGATTCTGGATAGACGCGGGATGCTAGGCTTTGTAAACGTGTTAGTATAACGCGGGCAAAGGTCTTTCCTACAATACTAAGGAGTGAAATGCCGCGATAATTATTGCAATCACTCCTATCACCTTTGTTTTTATATAGTGTCACTATATTTGCATCCTTTAGGTCTTGGGGGATGTAGCCCTGTTCCCAGCAGAGGGACAGAATCTCGTGCAATGGTTGGAGTAAAGCTGTCTTGCCACTCTTTAGAACCTCTGGTGGTATTCCATCATTCCCAGGCGCTTTTCCACAAGCTAGACTGTCAATTGCTTTGCTCAGCTCTTCCTGTGTGGGCACGACATCAAGTTCTTCCATGAGTGGCATATCTGGGATGTCATCTAGAGCGGTGCTGGAGACTGTGGTAACTGTTGAATACAATTCCAGATAATGCTCAACCCACCGTTTTAGCTGTGCTGCCTGGTCTTGAATAATTTCTCCACTTTTGGACTTTAGGGGAGCAGCTTTTGACGTCAAGGGGCCCGTTGCCTTTTTGATGTTTTCGTACATGACTTTTGCATTGCCCATGTCTGCAGCTGATTGTATACTGGAACAGAGCTTAAGCCAGTAGGTATTGACACATTTACGTGCAACCTTTTGGGCAAGTGACTTAGCTGTTTTTAAGGCATGCAAATTGTCGGGTGTAGGCTTTTCCTTGTAAGCCATAAGAGCTTTCCTTTTTGCTTCAGTGACGGGTTTCATCTCGTCCCAATGTTCATCAAACCAGTCCGTGTTTTTGTGAGATTTTTTGCCAAAGGCTTGTATTGCAGATGTATAGATTGTGTCTCTCAGATGCGTCCATTTGGAGTCAATGGTGACGCATGGGGACATCTTTGAGAGACTTTCCTTCACCTTGTCTTTGAACAGCTGCGCTATCGCAGGGTCTTTCATGCAGGAGGTATTGATGCGTGGCCTTCCCTTTTTCTTTGTGTGGTACGAGTTTTTCCTCATTATTCGTACTTTGCTGGCGACAAGGGAATGATCCGTGTCACAGTCGGCACTGTGATAGCTGCGAGTGAGTAGGACGCTAGCTAGTTGTGCACGCCTGGTGATAATGAGGTCCAGCTGGTGCCATTGGTGGGATCGAGGGTGTCTCCAAGATACTTGATGTATATCCTTGCACTTGAAGAAAGTGTTGTTATATGTATTTTTATTTCCATGTAAAGCGCTGTGAGCCTGGCTCCATGCTGGGATACAGCGCTATATAAATTACCATTTTATTATTATTATTATTATTATTATTATTCATTGTTTTCGTCGCACTGATGAATTTTAAAAATGTTGAGCATTTTAAATCCAAAAAAGTGTTTCTATTTTTACGTTTTTATTTATCTTTAAAACACGGTTATGTTGCAAATTTAGGATGACTTAAAATATAAATGACATCTGGCTTTAATTCTCTAGCTGTTCGTCGTTTTTGTTTCTAAGATTCAAGCAAAGAAATGTTATAGGTGTTTCCCATGTACGACCATTACATAGAGTCACAACTGTTTCCCTTTTCGTATGCCTTTCTTTGCTGATTGCTTTCTTTCGCGTTACTTATTGACCAGGTAAATAATCATGCCGAAAATTCTAAACAGATATCCCTTTAGCGAGTTAAAGATATTTTTTTACATTACAGACGTTCTTAGTTGAAGAAGATTATTGCACCCTATGAAGGCCTGCTGGGCAAGTGAAGCCGCATTCACGGACGGAAGCATAAAGACATTGTATGACACTGTCCAGCCACTTTTATTTACCCAAACTAATGTCAGATGGGGGAGTTAGGGACCCCCTAAAGTCAAGGTAACACATGTAAAGCCAATGTTTAAAACTCATTCACCAATATCTTGAAAAATCGTGACACCCTTGACTCAAACGAAAACCTGGCACTCTTTCTTTGGTACTTTTGTTTCTTTTAATCACCGATAGTTACATCAGTCTTTTAAACTTGTATTTATTTATTTGTGCTGATGAAGGCATTAGCCGTCATTCGAAAAGTGTACATGTGTATTAATCTACTAATTAAACTTTATATTATTGTCTTAAACACACAATTCGATTGTGCCATCTGGTGTTTTATTTAAATGCTTTATCACCGTTATATTGAAACATTTATAATTAAAAGCTTTGAGTCAGTTAAGTTGCTTAAAATTTAAAGATTTACCTTTTTCCAATTGATCTATAGATGTATTAGAAATTCGGAGTTAAAATTATTTGTTTTCAGTTTCTTTTACTTTTTTCTAGTTCATTAAATATTGATACTAATTTTTATATCCCTTATATGTGCTTCACAGCCGTCTCTCTCTCTCTCTCTCTCTCTCTCTCTCTCTCTCTCTCTCTCTCTCTCTCTTTCTTTCTCTATCTCTTTCTCTCTCTCTTGGTTACATCGAAAAAACAAAAGTAAAAAATGACAATGTTCGTGTTTCTATCGAGCTAAAATTTTGAACATAGACTCATGTCACCTCACATTGTATTGTGTCAAAATGTCATATTGATCGAATTTTCTGTTAATTAAATTAATTCACTTTAAGTTTATCTCTAGGTAACTGTATAGTATTTGTCTGTTGTTGTTGACATCCACATGTTTTGCTGGAGTTGAGTGCAGCCATTGGTGACAAACCCACCCCCCTTCCGGTTTTACAGCAAGGGGAGTTCAAGAAGTTTCAGGCTGTAAATGTTTGTTGCACAGCGCATATTATTTTAAATATAATTAATGCTTTTGGTTCTGTCTCAAATTTAAACGTTGTCCGGACATTGGACACCCTAATGTAGGCTTATTATGGGATTTGTTATCTCAATTTCTTCGTTCATTCTTAACGATATAATTTATTTGGTCTGTGGCCTTTATAAATTGAACTTTAAATTTGGGCTATTAACGATTAATTTCAATTTAATAGTTAACTTTTGAAACATTAACGATTAATTAATTGTTATTTATATTGAAGCCGAAATTTAAAAATTATTATGTCATAAACCACACTTATTAAACGTTCTTGTTGAAAATCTTAATAACAACAGAATGTCTCCTTTATATGTCATCTTTTAACCAAATACACCAAAAGACACGTGTGTTGACATTAGTTGGTTCAAGTGATGAGCGGGTCGGATTTAGAATAGAACCAGTCGAGCTGAACAATCAGTCAGATGGCACATAAGTAAAAGGTATGCACAAAATGATCTTGGCAAGGAATGACATTATCGGATATCGGTTTCCACCAGTGTAGAGGATTAATGCATACGACAACTTACATCTCAATTTTTAACGAAGTAATTCACCAGAAGAGCTGTCGCCATCCTCTGTGTCTGAGTCGGATTCCACTACTGTCATTAGCTTTAAAAGTTTTCATTTAGTTTGATAAGTAGGAGAAGTGTTAGAAGCTTGATAGGCAAACTTATCAACATTTTGAACATTCCCGTCAGTTAATAAGTCAAAACCAAAATGTTCCTTTAATCGTCAGGAAATGCATTATTTATCGGCCGCTATTTATTAGTATTTAAAAAAAATTTTGCCTTACAATAATTTTTAAGTTTATTCGAATTTTAATCTTTCAGAATAATTTAATCGTTTAAAATCTTAGTTAAATAGTTGATTTCCGTAGACGTAATGTAAATCTAAAGAATAACAAGGAAACATTTTGAAACATTTGTCCCGAAAAGGTTAATACTTTTGTTGATACTTATTTCCAACAAAACCTTTTCAATGTTTGCTTAACTCGCAGGTTAAGTGGTTAAGTTGTCATATCGGGACTGACCCACGTGTTCTTTGTCTCTCACAATCATAAAATCTTTCACTGCCACTAGCAAATGTCACATTAGAAGAAGTCGATTGCAATGGATTTGATGCCGCACGAACCACAAGAATGTATTGTGGAATAAAACTTAGTGATGTATAACAGATGCCCTTTTAATATTGTGGCAAATAGCTTGTATTATAAACTTAGAAAAAGTTAGACATTGTAAATAAAATAAAAACATAGTCTTGCTTTTGAGAGTGTGTTTATTTTGATAATAATAGATTAACGGCTCACGCACCTTGTTTTGTAAAATACTGTCAGGCCCACTCCCATTGTTTTGTGACGTCCTGTCAGGCCAACTCATGTTGTTTTGTGACGTCCTGTCAGGCTCACGCACCTTGTTTTGTGACGTCCTGTCAGGCTCACTAACGTTGTTTTGTGATGTCCTGTCAGGCTCACTCATGTTGTTTTGTGACGTCCTGTCACGCGCACTGACGACGTTGTTTTGTGACGTCCTGTCAGGCCCACTCACGTTGTCTTGTGACGTCCTGTCAGGCTCACTCACATTTTTTGTGACGTCCTGTCATGCAAAGTCATGTTGTTTGGTAACGTCCTGTAATGCTCACTCACGACGTTGTTTGTGACGTCCTGTCAGGCCTTTCTCGTTGTTTTGTGACGTCCTGTCACGCTAACACACATTGTTTTGTGACGTCCTGTCACGCTCACTCACATTGTTTTGTGACGTCCTGTCACGCTCACTCACATTGTTTTGTGACGTCCTGTCACGCTCACTCATGACGTTGTTGTGTGATTTATAATATATAAATGAATTAAAAGGAAGATTTAAAACAGAATAGAAAAGATGAAGGTTATTTAAATTATTTGACATTTATCTATTTATTTATATGCAGTTAATTTTCTCTCTTAAGCAAGAAGTCAGTGAAATGATGACATGTGTAAGTGGCTTGGTACCTCAGATTTAGTCAATCATCAACAGCCTGTTGTTTGCGAGCATGTATATATACCCGGTATCCTTTTCAACGTCCAATTAAGCACACCCGATCCAATGTAATCGGACAATAAAAAGGTCACGTGGTCAGGTAAAGGTACGTAGATTCACTCTACCCCCAGTCATTTTATTTACATTTCCCATAAATCTTGTCAGCAAACGTTGACCTGTGGTCGTTGCTTAGTCTAGCCCTCGTAATATGTCCTGATGTAACATGGGCCAGCCAACGAACAGTCCCTGGTCTCGGTAGACTGTAATTGATCTCTCCACCCCGATCAAAGTGGCGATGTAATAAGACTATAAAAATGCACGTGGTCAGATAGTGCTTTGTAAAGGTACCTAAATTTATTCTGCCTCTCATTCCATTATTTACCTTCTCATAACAGTCGCTACAACCATAGGTATACATTACACTATAACATAAAAGTCAATTTTTAAAAACATTTTTCCCATCGGTTTTAAACTTTTAATCGTAAAATAAAATCAATTAATGAAAAAAAAAAACAACAACAAACCAATTTGTTATTAAGGTGTTGACATAAATGGCGAACCTCGCAGCACTGAAACCACCACAAACCTACGCCCTTTCATTCACTTCTGTTTCTTGTGTAGACAAACCTAGCATAAAAACTGAATTGTAATAAGATTAGGGCTGTTATCGATTAAATTAAATTTAATCGTTAACTTTTGAAAAATTACCGATTAATTAATCGATAATTTTGTTAAGCTAAAAATAAAGATGTATGACGTCAGTAAACTGAAATTTCAAGGGAAGTAATAAAAACGGGCCATGGGTTGACGTAGTCGGTTATTTTTAAAACAGCACTGAAGACAAGTTAAATAATGTTTTAAAGTTGATGCACTTGAATGAAATTTTCAAATTAATTTTATAAATATAAAAGTAATACAGCTGTATAGAAATTGTTTGATGATTAGTAAAAACATAAAGATCATCTTTTTATCCCAAGTGGTTCGAAAGCTATGATTTTTTCTAAGACCTCATAATCTCTTCTTTCCCTAATTCGTTTAACTTCACATTTTGTTCCCTTTTATTGCATCTTTTAAAATGCCCACAACCTAAGTATTTAATTTAATTAAATTTAAAACACATACTATTGTAAGAGGATGTATTAAAAAATAAGTAGAATCTAGCTCAATATAATGTCAATGAATTTATATTTTGTTATTGTTAAAAAGTTAAAAACAACATTTTTAAAAATATCATTGCCCTTATAAAACAGGTTATTTTAAAGTATACTCATTTTGAATTGCCATAACGGAGAAGTTTGTACTTTAAAAAAAAATGATATAATAAAAGCTATTATTAATTATTTATTTTAAAAAACCAAAATATTTTTATATTTTTAATCACTATTTTATCGATTAAAATAATTTTAATCGATAAAATAATTTACCGATTAATCGAGAAATTAATCGGTAATTTTCGCAGCCCTAACTAAGATGTACAAAGTTGTCAGTATATACAGTTAATACATTGAATAGTTACTTACACCGCGTAGCGAACAATATCGTTCAAGCAGCTGAGCCCGTATGACCTAACAGAACGTTCCTTAATTGTTAACATTTCGTTCAGTTTATTTTCGTCTTAGTTTATGAGTGTGACGAATGCATTGATAGGATGAATAAAAGTTTGTAATGCGTTATAGTTCCCCATAGTTTGTTACTTACTGTGTAAAATGAGGTGCATGGATGGTGGCTAGGTTACATTGTATGGCGATCATGAAGGTGAAAATACTGCGGCGTTTAAAATGGTTTCCCTGACAGATTTTTTATAAAAAAAGCCCCCTTGTCGAAACGGCACGTGGTCGACTGTCCGGTGGTTACACAATTGCTTGTTACGAAGGCTAGACAAAATGGCGATCACGGACAACCTGTTAAGGAGAAGGTAAACAAAGAGATTGTTGGCTGAAAGAATGTAGGTACCTTAAAAAGGATTATATGAACACATTGCCTTTTTATTATCCAGTTATAGCAGATTGGAGTGGTGAAGGAGTTTGATAGATTTCGAAAGATCTAATATTAAACCCTATTATTTTTATTTTTAAAAACTAGAAGAAAAAACTTTTTAGCGAGGTAAAAACGAGGGTCGAAACATCCAGATGATTAACTAGTTTTGCAGTCAAACTGTCTCTGCCCCTCCCACCACAAACCCCCATCAATAAATCGATTGAATCTTTGTTTGCTAGTCTCTATCGAGCTTTCTGTACAATACATACGACTAAAGTAATAACAGTTATAATTTTATTTTTGAATTTTTAAAAAAATGTGCCCTGAAACTGTGTATACACTCTTTAAAACACCACACCAAAATTTATTTATACACACCTCCAGTTAATTATTTAAAATTTTATATTGTCACTTCTCTACAAAAAACCTGCATTATCACAAGCAAAAGAAAAAAATCGCTATTTTGATACAGTCGCTGTTTTGATACAGTCGCTGTTTTGATACAGTCGCTGTTCTTAAGTCGCAGTTATGACGGTCGCTGTTTTGACAGTCGCTGTTTTGCCCGGATGCGCATTTATTAATTCTTATTGTTGCTTTGCATGGTCTCGATTTTACCCCGCTCAGCTTTTGAATCTATCGATTTTAATAATATAAATAAAGCAAAATATTCACTCAGCGACATTGAATTCATAATGTTCTGCTAAAAAAAGTAACAACATAGAAAACCCATCTTTCATTTATAATTTTTTAAAAAATTATTGGAGGGGGGGGGAAAAAATCAAGATCCCCTACCCAACTGTGGTTAAGGGAGTAGTGAGTTGGGTTTCGTCCACGCTGTCACTGTAAAAAGCCCAAATGGCTTTATATCTTATAAAACACGTGCAGCCTTTTAAAGATCTCTCTATTGCGATTTTTTAAAAAAAATTCCTAATTTTTTAATGTTGTTTGTGTGTTGGGACTGTTTTAACTTTGCCAGTTATCAACTTTTAAAAAAAAATAAAAGTTTACGCGTTCAACATACTTCATTGTATTTCTTAATTTCTTTCTAGCTAGTTGAAAGAAATGTGTCTTTTTTTTATCTGACATAAAATCAAACACATGAAAATAAATCACATTGGTGTGATCACCCTGATGGTGTCACCCGCGGCAGCCCCTTGCCACCCCTCACGACGCCACTGAATTAATGTTAACTGCATAATTAGATTATAAAAACGATCAATAAGTGTTATTTAACCAGAAGGTTTTTTGACGATATAATTTTCCGCATGACTTAAGATATTATTGTATACAACAAAAGAGTAACGCGATTTCAAAACAGGAGACAGCTGCAGTCGCCAACTCATAGAAGAGACCAGTTAATCGATAGAAAGAGAGTTAATATGTTACGTTGTCGCTGCGTGTATAATATCTTTTACAACGTCGGTTAAAAAGCTCACGAGTGTTTCTTATCACTGAAAGCGGTTGAGTTTGTTAATACAATTCAATAAGCCTTGAAAATATATTCTAAGAACATGGCCGTGAATATACCCTGTATTGTGGCAGTAATAATTATCTACGTCATCACACTGGTCATCGGAGTAGTGGCCGCTCGAAGGATGAATAAAAAGTCGGACTGCAATGACGTCATGATCGCCAATAGAAACCTAGGGCTGATTATCGCCTGCTTCACACTTACAGGTAACTTTCATACACTTGTTACTGACAGGTAACTTTCATACACTTGTTACTGACAGGTAACTTTCATACACTTGTTACTGACAGGTAACTTTCATACACTTGTCACTGACTGGTAACTTTCATACACTTGTCACGGACAGGTAACGTTCATCCCCTTAAGTTACAGAAATCGTAACGGATCTTCCCATTCTTGTTATTTATAAAAATTCAAAGTCTAGAAATAATTACTACAGATAACTGAACTCTTAATGTTAATTCCCTCGTGGCAGGGGGCCAAAAATAATTCTGTAATGCACGTTAATAATTAAATTCCCCAATCAATTTTACATGAGCTTGAGAGATATAGATTAAGTACAAAAAATATATGAAAATATCACTCATTTTAGAGCACGGCCCCTTAAAATCATTTTTTTTTTTAATTTAATTTTTTTTTAGCTTTTAAATTATTAATTTATTTATCTGTTTGCTATGTAACTTGGACTTTGTTTGCACACTTCTGTGTAGGTTTCTGGCATAATTTTCAACTAAAACATATCACTCATTGGTTTCTAAAATTTATTAATTTTACTGAGATCATTGCAACGCACGACGGGTCTCCTAGTATTAAAAAAAGTATTTCTTCTCTATACGTCTCTTTCTTATCAATTACAGACGATCCTTCAATACATACGATTTTTGCGTCCTACGTTCAATTTTATAGACACGTGATACAATTCACAGTCACGCGGGTGTGCGGTTTGTTTTCGTCTTCCTGATTTGAATGGGAGGGGGGGGAAGCATGACATAAAATATTTGAGAAGCATTGCCCTAACTAGTTTCAGTTAACCATTCGGAACTGGGTCAACTCTTGTATGACTTAGGCCCCGTTTTATTGAACAAAATTGGGGTACGACTGCATCAGGCTTATAAATTAGTAAATGGAAAGCAGGTAAACAGTGTTCGAGCTAGCCTGACAGGACGTAATAAAACAGCAGAACGTTTCGGCAAAGAGTCTTCTTCAACGAACAAACAATACACAAATAAAAAGAATAAAAAATAAAAAATACAAACTTAGCTTCGGTTAAGTCCGAAAAGTAACAGGCCAGATTAAACCTCGGATAAGAATATACCCCGGGCTATTCTAGCCTAAACTAGAAAACACTTCTTTGACAACATGATGATATTGAGTAAAATATTGATAAATTGTATTTAGACATTCCATTGGTGTTTTAGCTATTTCAGATTAGTTAAACTATTTCTCAGATAGCTAAGTTGTTTAATCTATTTTACGACGAATGAAAGGAGCATCACACTTAATGTAAAAAAATGATTCCTTTGTTGAATTAAAGCTTTGATCTATAACATTGTCTTTTGCGCTGTTACCCATATTTAAATAAAAGATCTTGACAAATATGTGTGGGAATCGAGTTGAATTCAGCAAACTTAAAAAAAAATGAAATCTGTTAATATTTTGTCATTTAAAGATCTAAAATTACAGACTACATAAACAGAGTGGAATTTGGAATTAATTTAAAAGCTATTTCCCATAGCGTTTATATATTTGAAATGTCTGTCGAGCTTGATCCTGCAGCTCCTCCAGAACCATTCCAGATAACGGGTTAAGGTCTTTCGCAAGTTTTTAAAAGAAATCTTAAGAATGTACAAAGGCCCAGAAAAAAAATACCGAAAAGATTTACTGGAATTCCTGGAAAATAAAAATTGTAGAAAAAAACGAAGAAAATATCAGTATTTTGTAACTTTCTCGATAACCATAAAATTTATCGGCTTGAAATAAACCCCAGACGTTAACAAATAATATTTAAAACAATTGTGAAGAAGGAATTTTTTTTAAAAAAAAGTCATATCTTTCTACTCACGTAATTTTAGCATCAGTTTTTGAAAGCAATTGTATTGTTAAATTTTAAAATAATTCATTTCAAATGACTTTTAATTTAATCTAGGATTATAGTTAATGGGGTTTTCCCGCTTTGTGAATGCTAAAGTTAAACTGTTGCGCGTAGCCACATTCTTGATGTGGTGTAGCGTAAGGCGATATGGCGTCATATTTTCTTTAATTTCTGAATTATTTATTTGAAATGACTCTTAATGTTACCTAGAATAATTTAATTTGAATAAAAATGATCGGAAATTCTTTTTGGAAAATGCGTTTAAATACTCAATTGAGTTTTTAATTACTTGTTTTCCCTTCAAATGTACTTAATCAAGCTCTAGATGAATCAGTGGCGTCACTAGGGGGGGGGTTGCGGTGGGGCGGGCCGCCCCGGGTGACACCATCAGGGGGATGACACCAGACCATAAAATTCTATATATTCCGGTTTTTTGGCACTGGAAAACTTGGAGGAGTTATATAGGTTACATAATGTAGGGGTGACACCTTAAGCTACCGCCCCGAATGACACCATAAACTACCACCCCGGATGACACCTTGAGCTACCGCCCCGAATGACACCATGAACTACCGCCCCGGGTGACACCTTGAGCTACCGCCCCGAATGACACCATGAGCTACCGCCCCGAATTACACCATGAACTACCGCCCCGGGTGACACCTGGAGCTACCGCTCCGGGTGACACCTTGAGCTACCGCCCCTAATGACACCATGAACTACCGCCCCGGGTGACACCTTGAGCTATCGCCCCGAATGACACCATGAGCTACCGCCCCGAATGACACCATGAACTACCGCCCCGGGTGACACCTTGAGCTACCGCCCCGAATGACACCATGAACTACCGCCCCGGGTGACACCTTGAGCTACCGCCCTGAATGACACCATGAACTACCGCCCCAGGTGACACCTTGAGCTACCGCCCCGAATGACACCATGAACTACCGCCCCGGGTGACACCAACCCTAGTGACGCCTATGAGGTGAATTACTAAAAAATAATTGAAACGTGGTAAAATCTATATTTATTGTTTTTAAAACTCTTACAAAGATTTTAGGTTCCTCACCCCATTATTCAAATTATTATTATTATTATTATTATTGAATTATTCAAATCTATGTTCAATGATTTATTACTTAGAAATTTTGAATTTTGCAAAAAAAAAGAATACAAATTTTCAATCCATTAAGTTGTAGATCTACTAAAGACACAGTGGCGTAGCTAGGGGGTGGAGGGGGGGGTCCGCTGCGGGCGGCACTCATTCAAAGGGCGGCATTTGTGGGCATTAAAATTAACCCAGCCATTTTCAAAAATTGCCCCTTTTCTTTTGAAGGGTGAAAACATAGTGAAACAAAAAGAATCTCAATTTGAGTTTAAATTAACTGATTTGTGCAACATTTGTTTGATTAAATAATGGTTGTTATAAATAACGCAGAACAGTTTAAAATTTTTAAATCGCTCCAAAAAAGTAACTATTTGTTTGTAAAATTAAGTGATATGCGTCATATATGGCGCTTTTATAAGAAAACTGCACAAAAAAACAACACTTTACCGATGGTCCGCATATATGTAGTGTTAATATCGCACGACCGTTTTAGCATGGAATTTCGACATTCACAGAACGATGCGCTAACAAGTACCTACATGACATAGTGGTTCAAATATTGTGTTTAAAATGCACGAAGTAAATTATAATAATATTATTATTGTAAAGTGACTTATTAAAAATTAAATTTACTTTTTTTTTTTTTTTATTTCATTAAAGTAACGCATATGGCTTGCATTTTTCATTAATATACGGTTATTCATTAAAAATGTTCGATTATTCATTTCAGTAAACACCACAATAACATACATAATTCCGAAAAAGACATACTTAAAAATTTCAAGCGAATTACAGGTAACTAAATACAGTCACAGTCGTATAATGAGATCAGATGCTGGAAATTTACTTAGTTCATGACAATCTTTTACTTTTCTATGGAATCTCAATTTATGGGAAATCGTCTTTTTTAAATTAATTCAAACTATGCAAACCCATTTGATGAAACATAGATATATGCTAATACAGATCGATGTTACAGAGAGTTGGAAATATCGACTAGATGCCAAGTTAAAAGGAGAAAAATATGAGTGGATAAAATTCAGAAGACGTGGTTCTGTCTTAACAGCAAGAAATACAACGAGAAATGTTTTTATCCGTAGATGTGATTATAAAAGAACGAGGTGATGAGTTAAATGTCCTTGCAACAAAATATTCGTGTATAATACTATACCATCTAAATGAAAAATTTGAACATCAATTAAATTTCTTTATTTACATTGATAAAGAAATGTTTGAGATTGAAAGAGAAATGATCCAGGTTTTTATGGCAGTACACAAGGCCGGTCTTAGCTATTGCGGGCCCCTATGCAGCTTCGTATGCGAAACTGATTGCGTGGGCCCCAGTTTGGGTAGGTATAAGGTATTAATACATAAAACAAGTGAAAATTAAGATAGGTTGGGCCTATGAAACCGCTGGGCCCACTGCGACAGCATAGGTTGCAAAAGCCTAAGACTAGCCCTGGCGGTACTTACAGTACAAGAAGAGTAATTATGTTAAAAAAGAGTAGAAATATCCCCTTGATATATTAAAATATATTTAACAGTAGAAAATTCTTTATCCAACATTTTAATTTTGATAAGATTTCTTTTTCAAAAATTGCTATTAGTATATCAAGTTGTGAAAGGAGCTGCTCCAAACTGAAGTTGAAAACAAATTTCGCTCCACAATAAGTGATTTCAGACTACAAAATCTTGCAATATTGTCCATAGAACATGACATTACAAATAATATAAATTTTAATAACATAATAAACGATTTTTCGACAATGAAATTCGGATGAGTAAGTAAATTTATAAATAATAAAAAATATGTTTACATACTGATGTTTACAATTTCTTTTTTATTTAAAAATAATTTATTTACAAATAAAAAAAGCATATATTCGAATTGTTAATGTTTTTGGGTGTAAATTTGGAATATCTTTGGTCTCATTTGGGGTGGGACCCGTGACCCTATAACTTTCTTGTGGCCTTCAAAACAATTATCTTGTATCTATGTAAAAATAAATACTTGTATTTTTATAATGTGTATTGATAGGTTTATCATCTTAAGCGGTCTCTTTTATTACTGCTTAAATAAGTAGGGCATGCAATGGTAAAATTGTTCCACACCTTTTTCAATGCACTTCGTATGATTAACTTAATTAAGAGGCCATCCATAAATGACGTCACGTGATTTCGGCTTATTTTTCACTCCCTGTCCCCTCGTCACACGGCGTCACGAAACGAAAACTTATACCATTCCTTAATGTGACGTTGCAAAGCGCCCCCCCCCCCCATACAAGCGGTATTTTGTAATTGAAAGTGGCCATGTTTAAAATCATCATTTTGTTTGTTTATTTATTTAAATATGTTTTTAGTGAAAGTTGCACTCTAACATCGTAACGCGCGTGAAAGCACGTAAATAGTCATTGAATAAAGTTTGGGTAATGATATATTTCAGCTTAGCTTTTATTTAAAGTTGCGCGTTTTGAATGACATTCAATTTGTGACTTCCCACCCCTCCCCGGCGCGTAACGTCATGAATGGGCGTCCCCTAAAAGGGCGGCATATTGGAGACCGCCCCGGGTGACAAAAGCCCTAGCTACCCCACTGTAAAGACAAATATTAATTTTTGTCAAGAATGTTTGTAGTGTTTTGTTGGTTTTTGCCTGGTGCTTCATTTCTTTTTCTTTTTTTCCCATACATTCAACAACAGCTCAACTTTGTTTTATATTTTAAACAAATTTTCTTAATTTATTTAGTGTTCAGCACTTGGAAAAATAATCCGTTTCAGCTATTAAATTTTATTTCATCTTCTGGAAACTGCTGAGGACCGATCACAATACCGGCTAAGTACATTATATTTTAAGTTAGGCGTAATTCTTTTGCACAGTTTAAATCGGGTATATTGCTTAGTGGTGGTGCCTCCTTGGTGATTTTGGCCTTAGGACGAGCATTTTTAACAGGCTTTGACTTATTAGTTAACGTCATTCTCCATTGTCTTCCGATATAATGTTCAGATATTTTAGCTAATAAATATTAAAGTATATTTTTTTAAGGACCAAGGAAAAGGACAAATATTAAACTAAAATATGTTAATAATTGACTTCTTCTACTATAACAATTACGCTGGAACTAATGTTCACCGTAGCTACGGCTATCGAGCAACCGCTTACACCCATCCTGTAGCAGGTTTAGGCTTATTTAATTATCATTATGTCTTCGGCATTTTGTTAATTTTTTCACCTGTAAAAAAACTAAAAAGAGATATTTTTTGCTAAAAAAATTTCACCTAACACAGTGGCGTAGCTAAGGGGGCGGTAGGGTGGTCCGACCCGGACGGCAATCACCTAAAGGGCGCCATTTATGGGCATTTATTTAAAAAATGGAGCCATTTCCGACAACCTCCCTTTTTCTTTTGAAAAAGGGGGGGGGGATGGAAACCAATGTGAAAAAAATACTCTTAATCTTGAATCTTAATTAACGGATTCACGCAACATCTGTTTGATTTCATAGTCTTGTTATAACTAACGCAAACCTGTTCAAAAAGTAAAAAGCGCTCAAAAAAGGAATTGATTTGTTTGGAAAATTAAGCGGTTTGCGTCACAAATGGCACTATTATAAAAAAAAATCATGTTAAGCCTGGTCCCTAATGGAACTAAGGACGTGTTAGCGCATTTTCGTATTATGTATCAGTACTTATGTTAGATATCAGCATTATGTAGTTGTCAGTAATTGTGTTTAAATTTTAGACATATTTTTATGAATTTTCATGTGTAATGAATATACCTGACATTTTTTTTATTTAAAAGTCATTTCTTTACATTTAAAAAAAATTATTTTCTCTTTAATCTAACTACAAGTGACCACAAATGATAACGTAAAACTCTCTAAACTTTTACACATATTCTAATGACGTCAAATAAAAAAAAACACTAATTCTTTTGCACGCTTTCACACCACTCTTCAATGCTTGAAAAAACTATGTATTCAACTTCCGGCAATGGCGGCCGTTTCCTGCGCTAGTGTTACTTCTCGATTCGAAATATTTTTTGGTAGTTTTAACGGGGTTTTTTAACGGATCGAGTAACTGAGTTTTGATGCACAAATGGCAGGTCAGGACATACAAAAAACATATATACCTCATGGGTCTAGGACTTATGGATCCTGAGATCAAGGGTGATGACAGACGGACAAAGCGGGTGCAATAGCGCATTCGACTTCTCGAAAATGCGCTAAAAACTGTACAAAAAGCAAAACATGAACACCGGGCCGAATCTTTTTCTCTTCGTTCTCAATATTGAATATCAAGTTTTGCGCCGTAGTCTCCGACTTCAGCCTGCTGTATTTTCTGTATTCGCTTACATAGCCTTTGGTCAGCCAGGACCATCTGCGAGGAAGCAGTTGTTTTTTAGCAAGTGATTTGGCGTTCGCATGCCACTCATTGCCCCGCCGTTTTTCGTCCATTTTGTGCCGGATGGGGCTCGGGGACGCCCTGGGCCTCGGGAACAGGTCCTTGGCTTCCCATAGATTCGAACTCGTGGCCATCGGAATGACTACGATGGTACTCGACCACCGTGACCCCTACTGAGCCGAATAATATAAATGTTAATATCACCACGATAGTTATGCGTTTTTGTGTAGAATTTCGACATGCGCAGAATGGTGCGCTAACAATTACTTACATGACATGGTGCTTAAAATATCGTGTTTAACTAGAAAGTAGTAATATACATTACTGTTTCAGTTTTATAAAATTATTTTAAGGTAACATACAAAAAATTAAATGTATTTTGTATTATTGGATTCAAGTAGAACACATAATTTGCGTTTTTCATTAAAATATTGTTATTCATTAAATAAATGCTTCATATATCCAATTGGAGCAATGCGTAAATAATTAATTTTTTTTATGAAACATTTTTAAGATGTAGAGTAGAGCAAGAACTTAAAAATATTCAAATTTATCCATTAGTAAACAAAGCTATAACATAAATAATTAAAAAAAAAAAACATATTTAAAATTTTCAAACGTCTTGGAAAAAATTGACATCTGAATTGGTAACTAGTGAAACGATGTCAGATGCAGTAACTTTACTCTGTCATTGCAATATTTTTCTTTTCTATAGTATCTCAATTTATGGCAAACCGTTTTCTGAAAAATAAATATTGCAAACCCATTTCATGGAACAAAGTTATGTGCTAATACAGAGCGCTTTTACAGATTCTAGAGAGTTGGAGATATCAACTGAACGCGTGCTGGAATGAAAATAAGTATGAGTGGAGAAAATTCAGGAGACGGGGTTCTATCTTTAGAGGAAGTCAAACGAGAAGTACAACGAGAATTTTTTTATCCATATTTGATATTATAAAAGAAAATAATAGAACCCACTGATGATTTGCATGTTCTTGCAAGAAAATATTCGTGTATAATACCATCATGTAATCTACTAATTGAAAATTTTAACCATCAAATAGATTTCTTTATTACCATTGACAAAGAACAGTCCGAATTGAACTAAAAATGTTCCAGGTTTTATTGCTGTACACAGGGCAAGTCTTTGCAATTGTGGGGCGTTATGCACCAAGTATGCGAAAATGGATGCGCGGGGCCCAGTTTGGGTAGGGATACAGTTTTAATAAGGGCAATAAGCTAAAGTCAAGATAGATGGGCATATGAAAGCGTGAAACCACTGCAGCCGCATAGGGAGCAGCGGATTAAAACCAGCCCTGGCTTTAGCTACACTACAAGAAGAGGCATTATGTTAGAAAAACAAGGGGGGATCCCCCCTTGGTCTATTAAAATATAATAAATAGTATAGATTGAAAATTCTTTATCCAACATTATAATTTTGCTAAGAATGTTTTCAACAATTGCTATCAGTGTATCTAGTTGTGAAAGAAGCTTGTCCAAACTGCAGCTGATTAAAAAAAATATTTCGTTCTAAAATGATTGATTTAAGACTAGAAAATCTTGCAATATTGTCTAAAGATGAAACAAGACATTACAAATAATTTAAATTGTAATAACTGAATACACGATATTGTATTATGAAAGTAAAGTAAGTAAATGTATAAATATGTTAACATACTAATGTATACAATTTTTTTGGTTACAGAAGAAAGCATATATTTATAAATAAAAAATGAAATCATATTAATTGTTAATATTTTTGGGTCTAAATTTGGAATATGTTGTTTGTCTCATTTGGGGGGTTGGGGGACAGCCACCTCAAATACTTTCTTGTGGCCTTTAAAAAAGCATCTTATTCGCCATCTTTTATTAATGCTTACATAAATATGGCATGGAATGGTAAACATGTTCCAAACCTTTTACCTTTACAATGTACTTCCTTTCAATTACAATTATTTAATATTGTTTATTAATTTATATCAAACATCATACGATTGACTTAAGTGGCCGTCCTCAACTGATGTCACGCGATTTTGGCTGATAATTCATCCCCTGAACCCCTTGGTCACACGTCGTCACAAAACTTCACCCCTTCTTCAATGTGACACCATAATAATACCCCCATCCCCCAATAAAAGCCGTATTTTCGTTTTGAAAAGGAGCATATTTCCATTCAATTTATTGTCATTTAAATAATTTAAGGTATGGCTGCACTCTAATATGGTAACACATGTGAAGCCATGTAAAACTTTATTAAAAAAAGTTTCGGAAATCATATATTTAAGTGGAACTTTTATTTAAATTTGCTCGTTTAGATGTGACTTCAAATTTGTGACACCCTCACACACTCCCCATGTGTGAGGTCATTTGTGGACTCCCCGGGCGGCAAAAAGCTCTAGCTACGCAACTCACCTAACAGATCGTATTTAGTGTGATCAGTGTATCAAAATACACTGTTTTAATGGACGTTTCAGAAATGTTTGAACTGGATCTAAAAATAGCCCAAATGACCGAATGAGTTATGACGCTTTCCGATCTTAGAAATCACGACCCCCATTCAGATTATTTGGCGCGTCAAGAACAAAACATTAATTAATTAATCAACGAGCAAAATACCCGTGCTACGCTAGGGGGTAGGCACAATAAGAATAACTTTGTTTGGTTTTGGGTATCAAATTGTCCTTAAATATGAATGTAAACGCATCTGGAAATTAGTGTAGTGATAAATCAAAACCCGTCTTAATAAAGACAACAATGTGTGTCGAGAAAAAATAAAAATATTATTAATATAAATATTAGCCAACAATGTTAATATTTCTGCTTTAATATAGCATCATCATTAAAATCCTTGACTCTACAGCACATATAGGGACCTGGTTTGCTGAAACTCATCCTTCCATTCAGATCGATTGGTGGCTTTCTTTCAGCATGCTCGAACCCCTATAATAACGCTTGCTATATACTCTACAAGAATAACAAATGTCGTTAACAGTTAAAAAAAATTCTAACGGGCAAGGCTCATTTTCTTTTCACGTGAATCAAAACATGAAAACAATATCTTTCCACATAATTCCTTTGGTTCTTAGAAAACACTCATTTAATTTATAGTCTAAGCATGAAATATAATTAGTTCAAGACGAATAGGATATTTTAGCCAGATAGTATTTGTGTTATTGTGGCTTGGGGAGAGAGGAAAATATGGTTTATTTGTTATCAAGGCACATGTTCCTTTAACGTGAATGAAAACATAAGAACAATGCTGCTTTTTAAGAGAATGGTGAGAAATGATCTCTTTATAAATGTTATGTAAATCATTATATATTCCCGAACATTTTTTCTAATAGTAACAATTCACTTTATATCAATCTTCATTCCCGTTGTATACTATTCAACTAAAAAACTCACAACAGCTTGGCACAAAATGAGTTGTTGTCAGTGTGTTTTTTCGAAATAACACGCACTTTCTTATGCTAGATCCTATTTATAAGTCGTAATACCCTTGATATTTCTTTACACTTGATATATTTACACCTTAAATAACAGTTTTTACGCAAAGCGTATGTCATGCAAATTTTTCAAAATTGATGTTTCATCATTCGTTAGTTCTTAAAATAAAATACATGTTTTAATATTACTTTTTTCATGGGAAAAGCTCTCCAAAATATTATTTACATTTAAAGGCTAAGCATAGCCTTAGTCATAATAATATGATTTTTTATATGGGCCAGATATTAATTATGTCAATATTGATGCTAAATTAAGGTATGTATGAGTTAATTTGTTTTAAGGAAACACCTTAAATCGCAAGATTTGAGCTGAAAAGGTACCCTGCTGGTTTACTTTAGTTGTGCAGAAAGTATTTTCTATTTGGTGGTTGGACACTTCGACCCCGGACGGTTCGACCCTGGCAGTTCGACCACAGGACGTTTTGTCCCCAGGTCGTTTCGACTCTGGTCGGTTCGACCACGGAAGTTTCGACTCCGGTCGATTCGACCCCAGGGCGATTCGACCCCAGACAGTTCCACCAAGGGGTATTTTCGACCCTAAGGCGTTTCGACCCCTTTCTATCTACACCGTAGAAATGTATTATTATATTTGTTTGTATATATACTTTTAAAATACTGGTTGTCATCTTAGAGGCGCAACATTAGAAGACATAGAAATAACCAAATCACACACACATACGCACGTAGCCCCTCCCCTCCACACACACTCACACACAAACTTGCACCAATAGACAACTCTACAGTTTTAACCATAGCCCATACCATAATATTGCATTATAATAGCAATAAATCTTTTTTTACGTATGCTTTTTCATTCATCTACCAATTAATCCACACCATCCATTCCTTTACATTTTATGCAAGACTTTTATTTAGGACAAATTAGATTCATTTCTATTTAGCTGTTTAATACTCATGTGATTGGGATGTGTAGGGTTGGGAAGATTTTTTTGTATTGTCTATTTGTTAAAAAAAAAACACATGTTGAATCGCAAGGTTTTGGGCTTAACATTTTACACTGCTGGTTTTCTTAATCTTTGCAAAAAGGAAATTATCAGTGGCTAAGAAATAGTGCCACTCAGGGCTCGGCGATATTATAAACTCATGACCCAAGAAATAAAATAGTTCAAATAGTTCACAAAGTTGCCCCTCTTTATAAAAATTACAATTCCGCTATTTAACCCCACTCTTACAACAGTGTATATATGCTTATACAATTACCATTTTATTATTTAAAATGCCTGAGCGTTTACTTTCCATACGAATTTCCTTAATGTCAGTTTATAATAAAATCGATCCAAAACACTTACTTGTATTTAGTAAGCGCCTAAGAGAAATACATCTTACTCCTAACAAATATTTGCAATTGTTTTTATGCTAAATCACTCATTGAATGCTCCAAAAGAGGTACCGTGTTAATTTGTCTTTTTAAAGAAATTTCATTTTCTGTAATTTTGACTTGTTATAAGCCCGTATAAAATTTGCCTCCATCCGATTATATACTTAGATGTATAAAAGCTTATGTTAACATGTAAAATTGATATGTCTTCTGCACTTAAACAATTTCTTCACATTTATTTATATATTTATTTAAAAGTGACTTCAAGCCATCTTCGTGTGAATTTGTTTTTGCAAAATACAATTTAAAAGTTTAGAAAGGTTCAATTTTTTAAAAAAGTAAATATGCGCCAATTAGCCTCAATCTTACCCAATTACATATTATAATTATAAATAATGCAATTTCTATAGCGAGTATAGATCTAAGTTCTTTTCACTGTTTATTTTCCATTGTGGCAATTCATGCGAGTAATCATCCAACTAATGCGCAAGGGCACAATTCTTCTAAAATGAAACATAAAGTAAAACAATCCCTGAAAAAATCATTGGAGATTGTTCTTCTAATTAACAGTTTTTTAAGTCACATTCGATGAATTCCCTTTATCTTTTAATCAAGCACCCATGCAGATCGCATCGGCAGAAACTTGTGTTCATAAAATTAACGGAATTTTCCATAATCCAGAGCATAATTTTAACTATACATAAAAGATTACGTTTTAACGTCCTTTCAATATTCAATTTTACTTTTAGAAATCTATGAAATAAATCGTTATTTTCACAACACACAGTCACACGCACACACAGACGCACATACACACATACACATAAACACACTCACACACATACATATTCACACATTTGATTTATAATCAAGATAAAAAGTAACATCAAATAAATTAATATAATAAAAGCTTCATGACGCCACTTAATTGTTTTTTTTAACGGCGCGCAAAACCACACCCTCTGTTAATCTTAAACCCAAATCATTATGATTTTACGTCTATATTTTCATTTTTAAAAAAAAGTTAGCAAGTGTTGCGTTATATAGGGGCTTCACACACACACACTGACTGACGGACGGAAATGCGCTATAATAGATAAGTAAAAGAAAAAAGTTTTTAAATTAAAATAATTAAACATTATGATTTAAATAATAAGCGAGTCCAAAAAATAAAAGATATTTTTAATGTTAGAAAAGCAACAAATATTGTCCCTACCCACGCTTAATTTATTTGTTTGAATACTTAATGATAATGCTTGCAGTGCTTGATTTAGTCAGTGTACCAATAAAAATAGCACTGTCTTCAAGTATCTTTATATAGGATGCAACTTTAAGTAAAAATAATTATTGTTTTTTTTAAAAAGTTTATTACTGTTATTTTCTTAATAAAACATCTCTTTTACGTTAGAAATGACTTTAACTTATCTGCAGTGGCGGATTTAGCTTTGTCTGCGTGGGGGGGGGGCAGGACACTTTTAGGGGGCGCCGCAAAATTTTACTGATATCAGAGCATTGGGTAAATATTAAGGCTGTTAACGATTAATATAAATTTAATTGTTAACTTTTGAAAAATTAATGATTAATTAATCGTTAATTTCGATTAAAGCCAAAAATTTTAATTTATTATGTCATAAGTAACACTCTATTCACGTTCTTGTTGAAAATCTAAATAACACTGGCATGTCTCCTTTATATATGTAATTTTCACCAACTACGCAAAAAGACAAGTGTGTTGACATTAATTGGTTCAAGCGATGAGCGGATCTAATTGACAAAATAACCAACCAGCTGAGCTGGATTATCATTCAAATAGAACTGAAAAAATTTAAACTGGTATGCTCAAAGAGTCTGGAAGGAATGACCCTATCGGATATCGGTGTTAATTAATTTTCCACCATTGTATAGGATTCATGGAGTCAACAACTCCCATCTCCATTTTGTAACGAAGTAATTCATCAGAAGAGCTGTCATCATTTCTGTTTCAGAGTCAAACTCCATTACTGTCATTACCAAAATGTTCGTGTAATCTTCAGGAAATTATTTATCAGCTGCATTTAAAAAAAAATTGTTGACTTTTTTACTTTAAATTATTTTTAAGTGATTGGTCGATTAATGGTTAAAAATAATTTAAACCTTAAAATTTTTAAGGATTAGTAAAGAAATTAATCGTTAACATCCGCAGCCGTTTTCAATACTAATTATTAGCCTACTAATTTAGTAAAAATTTACAAATTAACAAACAAGTCAAACAGAAGAAGCCATATAATCAGATATGTTTTCAAAATAGTAACGTACATTTATTTCAGTAGTATATTTATTGATCTAAGAAATAAATTTAGTTTATGTGAATTTATATAGAGCCCTGAGCCATATTTAAATTCCTTTCTACGTGGAGCGAAACGATTTATCGTTGATTCAAAGTCAAAGTCCTCACCTAAGTCACGTTCATTTGAAATTAATGCCAATCCAGACAGACGTTCGTTTGATATTGTTAAGCGCAAATAATTTTTGATGATTTTCAATCATTGATAACAGGAAGATTCAAGTAAATGTTTATTGAATTTTGACAAACAAGAGAGACCTGATGTCATTTATTTTTCAATCAAGAATGGTAGAAACTCTTTAAGTTGTAGCTCACAAGATAGTGATGGACGTTGTGATGCATGCAAATTTTTAAAGATATAATATTCAATAATAATGCTTCTTCTAGGTAAATGTGTTTTAAAATTTTGCATAAACTTCGAAGAGGATCTGTATTTTCTTCCAACATTTGTGATGTATCAATACAGTATACATAAATAGCTGCCCGTCTAAAGTCATTAAATCGATTATTTATTTTTTAGTAGTGTATCCAAGATAGTGAAGTACGTTTCAGATTTAAAACTGTTAGTTGGATCATCAGCCCTTTCATCTCTACTCAGTTCACCTGCCTTACTTTTATTTTCTGCAATTCGCGTTTCTTTAAATTGTGTTTTTAACATCTAGTTTGGAACAATTTTCGTTAATAAATTATTGGACATCTACTTTCAGAATTTTAAAAAGCTTGATCGCTTCTCATTTCAACAAACTTATTTCTTCCAACATCGATCAATCGTTTTGCAATTGCAATATCAATACTCTTGATAACATAACAATATCAACCAACTGTTTTACAACTGGCATCAGAAAAAAAAGAATATTTTGTTATTAAAGCACATAGTCCCATTGCTTCTGTTCTGACACTTCCTTTATGTTATGTCGACGGCCTTCAAATACATCAATGGTCCGTCTAATCGATAATTACAGAAAATACATGTTCATTATCAATTATTGCCTATAATTCAGATGCAAATGATTGAAATAAATCAATCTGCACATCATAATTTAAACCAATTTCATTTTTCTTTTAAACTCTAGATGACTGTCCAAGGTGGAATAATAGTTGGGTAATAAACTTGTGATTTAACAAATATTTCAAGTATTTCTACAACTAACATCACTAAAGTCTAAAGCAAGAATTTTCTCTGTGTACTCTGAATAGCAAACCTTGTTTTGCTAAAAATCAAGAAAAACGTCACGTTTATCATTCGTTTCAATATTTCTCTATTCTTTTCCACTTAGTGACGATCCTGACTGACCAAACCAAATATTACAGTTTTGAAATACGATATTTAGCAAGCCAATATGGTCGTATTGCAGTTTAGTGTTGTTTAAATTTTTCGTTTTTAGCATTCATTTTTTCCCTCTGTTTACACTTTTTTAGTGTTCATGAGGGTGTCTCAGGGGGCGCAATTTTAGACCCAACTGGAGCGCGGGGAGGCGACCCGCCCCCCTGCCCTAAAGCTAAATCCGCCACTGCTTATCTGATTAAGCTAAGACAATAATTTAATATTCATTCTTTTATTTCTATAAATCCTCTTATTGTGCAAGTAGTATCGGGGGAGAGGGGGTATATATTCTTATCTAAATCAAGTTAACCCCGGGTTTATTCTGGTCAAGGGTTTAATCTGGTCAAGGGTTTAATCTGGTCAAGGGTTTAATCTGGCCTCTTACACCATAACGCTCAGTACACCAGCCAAGCACGAATGTCTCTCGACCACCGTGCCCTGTTGTATAGTATGCGAATATTTTTTACAGATTTGAATTTATTATGCGTAAATTTTTGTTTATAATTTAATTTTATTCTGTTAAAATTTGATTTTCTTGAATGCCTACCAAAATCTAAGTAAATTTATCAAAAATGAATTCATTTGAGTTTCAATTACTATAATTTTGACTAAGATAGAAATATGAGACTAAAATATTAGAATCCACTTGATTAAGTTGTATTAAAACCAGTCATCCAACCTAGAGGATTGTTTTTATTTTTGGTCAATATTTCTCCACCCGTTCAGGACTGATAGATAAGCCATGATTAACCAATATGGTCAAAACCTACAGAGACTATTCTTTCTCCATCTAATAATAATTCTCAATATATCTCCATGATTATGTGGATCTAGCGACCATGGTTTGTGGTGGATTCATCAATGGGACAGCAGAGTCAGCCGCCTGGTACGGATTGGTGCAGACACAGCTGCCCTTAGGTGCAAGCATTGGATTTCTCATAAGTAGGTGAACGTAAAGCAGAAAGATGTCTTAAAGACGTGTTTATCCATTTTATCGCCATGTCTCAAGGTCTGCACACTTAGTTATTTAGCGTACACTTTTGTCTTCTGCTAGCACTTATAACAAGGCTAGCGATTTGTTGTAAGAATTTTTATAATGCTAAACAAAGTCGTCATAATTTGACCTGTGGGCAAGGAAGTAAGATTTAGTTGTGCTTCAGCCAAGACTCAGTCACTACAAATATGTTAAAATTTCCTGCTGGTAATCTTTTATACATACATTTAGGTCACTATAAGGTTAAATACTTGTGTTGCACGATTTAATTACGTTAAACCGTAAATGATGCAATCGTCGCAAAGCCAGTGGCGTAGCGAGGGGGGAGGCAAGGGGGCAAATGCCCCGGGCGGCACTTTGCCAGGGGCGGCAAATTCCTGGTCGTTAAGAAAAAAATATAAGAATATCGAGCTTTTTATCGAAATAAAAATATATAAGAAACTATACTAATAACAGAAATAAAAGATCTTTCCAAGGGCTTGTGAACTGTTCAAACATCAAAACTTATGACAATATGTTTCTGGTACATATAATTGATTTAATTTTGATTTTAACTTAAAAAAACTGCTGGAAAAAATTTCTTGGGTACTTATATGGTTTATGGGACGTGGTGGCCGAGAGGTAGCGCTCTCGACTGTCATACTGATGGTCACGAGTTCGAATCCACATGAAAGTGGGGATTTGTTCTCGGGGCCTGAGCAGTCCCCGAGTCACCCAGCTCCAAATGGGTACCTAACTAGACAATAGTTAGGCGGCTGGGGTAATGCGTTTAACCCCTATAGCCGTGGCCTGTGACCGCTGCATCACTTGCCAAAAGATCATTTCTCATGGTCTGTTGACGCAATTATCTTCAGCATAGAAGGAGCGTATGTATATCTAAGATATAAGATATAAGATTCTAACAAAACATTTTTATTTTAATTTGATTTCAAGAATTAAAAAAAAAATAATAATAATGAAAAAAAAAGTGTTTATTTCATGAAATAAAAAAAAATTGCACTCATACGTAGCCAACCATAAACAAAAGCTCAACATTTGCAACTTGTTTTTTAATTCGAAAACATCAGAAATCGGATAAAAAAGAATTGATAAAGAAATGCAATAAGTTATGAAAGTAAAAAAAAAAAGTGGCAGGGTGTTTTTGTTAAAATTTTGACATTGTTTATGCCTTGCAAAAGTAAATGAGTTTTTTTTCGGTCCCAGAGAGTAAATTACTATTGTAAATAAAGGCAATATTCCGGAACAAATGCATTTGCTTGCTAAGTACAATCGAGCACTAACAAAATATTTTATGAAAAAAAGAATTTAAAAGTTTCATCTAAAATTCGGACTGAGTTTATAACATTTTTAAGAGTTATAGAAAAATCCCCAATTTTCAGCATTAAGATACCCCATATCAGTGGCGTAGCTAGGGGGGGGGCGGAGGGGGCGGTCCGCCCCGGGCGGCACTCATCTAAAGGGCGGCATTGTGGGCAAATGAAAAATAAAGCCCTTTCCGACAGCCGCAAATTTTCTTTTGAAGGGGGAAAACCAAGGTGAAACAAAAATATTTTTAATTTCGAGTCTTAATTAACGGATTCACGCAACATTTGTTTGGTTGTTATAACTAACGCAAATCTATTCAAAAATCAAAAGTCGTTTAAAAGAGGTATTGATTTGGTTGAAAATTGTAAGCAGTATGCGCCACAAATGGCGCTTTTATAAGAAAACTGCACACAAAAAACACATCACCGCTGGACCGAATAATGTGAACTATTAATATCCCAACGACAGTTTTTGTGTGGAATTTCGAAATGCGTAGAATTATGCGATCTACATGACATGGTGGTTCAAATATTGTGTAATTTATATTACTGTTTCAGTTTTAGAAAATTATTTTAAGGTAGTTTAACTTGCTAGAATATAAATTTATTTTGTTTTATTGCATTAAAGTAGCACACATATGTGTTTTTCATTTACATTCAGTTATTCTTTAAAAATGCTACGCCTTTGAAATGAAAGTAATGTGTAAATAATTTGAATTGGTCTATTTAATGGAAAATTATTAAGATTTAGCACAAGAGCATGAAAATATTCAAAAATTCTCGGTTAATAAACATCGCAATAGCATACATAATTTCGAAAAGACATACTTAACAATTTGAAGCGTCTTGGAAAAATTGGCATCTGAAGAAGTAGCTAGTAAAACGAGATCAGATGCTGGAACTTTACTTTTAACGATGCAATAATTTTTGTTTCTATAAAATCTCAATTTATGGAAAAGTTTTTTAAAATAATAAAAGCATTGTACAATGTTATGGGCCGTCCATAAAGTGCGTCACGCTATTTTTTGACAATTTTAACTCCCCCTTCCCCCCCTGTCACAAATCTCGGAAACCCCCCCCCTTCCCTAAAGTACGTCACACTTTCATAAAAACATTTTTAAAAAAATTATTTAAATAATTGTCCATAGAACAATATATTGCAGCTAATTAAAATTTTGATAACATAATACACGATTTCTCAACTATAAAAGTTTAATAAATTTTTATAGATATGTTCACATACTAATGTATACAATTTCTTTGTTTATAAAAAAAAGTATACATTTATAAATACTTTTTTTTTATACCCGTAAAAAAACATTTTAAAAAACTCTAAATCCTTTAAAAACGAAACATAGCTATGAGGATGTTCATTATAATACGCAGGGTAAAACAATCCGAAAATACGAAATTCTAGTTTTTTCTCGTATAAATATTTTTAATGTGATGCGCACCGATCGTGAATATATTTTTTTAATGTATTGACAATATAATGAGCACCTTATTGCGCAATAAGAAAGGCTGTTGAACATAATATGCACCACAGCACTCTATTTAAAAAAAAAAATGATATAAAGAGAAAAATAAAATAATTTTCAAATTAAATAATTCAATTTCTGTCCATTCGATCATTCTGAAATTTTGTCACATCATTTTTATCATCGACATGAGTCTGCCTGAAATATCGATTCAAAGTTTTTTCGGCAAACAAGCACGCACGCACACACGGTCGGCCGCACGGGCTCAGACACCATAAGTTAATATGAAGGATTTTAAAAAAAGAGCATATTAAGATGTAATGTCCATACCCTTTTACATTCGGATTATGTTTTGTATCATTGGGGGTGGGGGGGAGGGGGGCAAACTCAAATAAATACTTGTGGCCTTTTAAAAGAGAATTTTGTATTTTTTAAAATGTGTACAAAATGCTGACTCTTTCAGTAATGCTTACATAAACATGGACTGGAATGGTTAACATATTCCCAACTTTTTGCTTTTACAATGTGATTGTTTCAATTAAAATTATTTATTAATGTTTATTTATTTATAAAAACCATCATACGATTGATGTAAGTGGCCGTCCTTAAATGAATTCACGCAATTTTAGCTGATTTTCACTGTCACAGATGACCAATTTGCTCTTGTAATTTGTTGTTGTTAGCTGCACACGGTGGTATATTTGATGTTTCATTTTTGTGGTATTAAAAGTTTATGGTGCGAAAGCGTGCAAAGTGATTGTGTGGGTGACGTCATTGATAGATGTGTAGAAATGGAGAAGTGTTTTGGTGTGTTCGTTGTCGTTGCAAGAAAGAGATTCCATTAAAGTTTGTTGTCTTTCTAGCGGTGCCTTTGTTTCTGTGTAACGGTATTGTGTATGAATCTAGGAGCAAGCAGTCAAAAATATAAGTTTTAGGTAAGCTTGTGACATTCACCCCCTGCACTCTGGTCACACGTGGTCACAAAACCTTAGACCCCTTCTTCAACGCGACATCACAAATGTCGCCCCCACCCCCACCATAAAAGCCGTATTTTCTGTTTGAAAATGAGCAGGTTTACATTAATTTTTTTTGTCATTTAAATATTATTACTGTAAGGCTGCACTCTAGTACCGTAACACCCGTGAAGCCATGCATATAAAAATTCATTAAATAAAGTGTCGGTAATCATATATAGAAATTTTATTTAAAGTTGCGCGTTTTAAAGTGACTTCAAATGTGTGACAACTCTCTCTCTCCCAACCCCATGTCATTTATGAACGTCTCCTAAAAGGGCGGCAAATTGAGGACCGCCCCGGGCGGCAAAAGCTCTAGCTACGCCACTGCCCCATATTGTTCGATAGTTCTTCATATATTTCACATAATCACCAAACAAGTCCAGTTATCGGATATGTTATGATCGATTATAAAATAAAAAAGTAGACATTGTAGAATCTTTAAAATATTTCATTGAAGTAAAAGTGAATATGCTGACATTTCTGAAACGATTTTTCATAAATGATGATCTTAAAATAAAGGATTGCTGGGGTTCTTCGTGTGTTTAAAAAGACGCCATAACATAAACTCTCACTGCCAAATACTTCATTAAAACTAATCTATTTACATATTAATCCACCTGAAACGAATTATCTATTTTTAGTACTCTAGAACGTTGTTACGCATTCTTATTCATGCCCATGATCGTTTGGATTATCTACTTACTTTATAAACAAGGCTTCAGAATAATACTATTAAGGATGCTTTGAAATTTGATAAAAATTTATGTGGAGACACCATTCTTTACATCGAATCTTCACATATGGTGATACAAAAATATGTATCCAAATTATTTAGAAAAAAACAGTTGAGAAGAAAGTTCTATTATTAATAATAAAAAGATACACACATCTTTAAGCAGTTTCATTCTGTATGATATATTCATCTATTATTTATAAGATGAGATTACTGTAGAAATTCATGTGAGATTTTGGCAGGTAGGTCTATGTAGAATTTAGAAAACTTATACAATTTTCGAACACCAGACAATATGCTGGACTTAAAAATGTTGGCGTTAAGTTAGAGTATTCAAATGACATTGACAAGCAAAAACTATTTTAACACAAGGGTAAAAAAGGAATCAATTAAATCAAGACCAATTGATTTATTAAAGTATATTAAGATATTAAGGCTCCAAGTTATCTTGCCTAAGATAAAAGGATTGATTTGAACTAATCTTCAGCAATGCTAGGTCTTAAAATAGGTTCTCTGAAATTGAGTTAATGAAAAATTAATTACAAGCAATATCGATTACGCAAAAAGTTTCTAATCTATTGCTATTTCTATTTTGGCTATTTAGAAGGGCAGGGCTCAAAATAATGATACACGAAAGAGGGTGCAATCTGGAAAAATAGAAAATTTTAATTGTATTAAAGAAATTAAAGAAATAAAGCTTTTCTTTTTATCTCTATTATATTGTCATTATTACTTTCTGATAAAAACTATTTTGACTTTACAGCGTTAACATATTTTTCTGCAAGGGGGGAGGCAAGTTTTCGTTCTGCCTCGGGCGGCGCATACCCACTCTACGTCACTGCGAAAATCCTTGTTGTTTTCTTTTGTTGTTTTTTTGCGGCAAAAATCAGTTAACTTAGATTTTAATAGGCTACATCGATGGAAAAATTTGCTATAGCAGACTCATTTCTTAGTAAGATAAAAGTATTAATAATTAGTATCTCAACTAACCCTGGAGTTATCATTTCAACAGGTTAAATGAGATCTAAATATATGATGAGATTTGTGCGGACTCTTTAGCCTCAGTAAACCCTAGCGACTGAACCACCCCGAGAGGAGGGGGGGGGGGTAACCAGCCGTCTCAAAATTTGACAGATATGCGTGCATACTTTCCGCTACGGGGCTGAATAAAGGAAGTCCTAATACCATTGGTCATATTTTTGGACACAACCAATCAAGGATAATGGAAATCAC
>MUZC01004559.1:4194-18432 GCA_002072015.1 Radix auricularia | reverse complement strand
CATCACTGGATCCAAGATTTCCTATTGGGTAGGGAGCAAACTGTAATAATTAATGGTTCTAAATCTACACCAATAAAGGTTAACTCAGGAGTTCCACAAGGAACTGTCCTAGGTCCCTTACTATTTTTAATTTATATAAATGACTTACCCAACAATATCTCAACAGGAACTAAAGTTAGGTTATTTGCTGATGATTGTATAATCTATAGAACAATCAAGTCAGAACAAGATAGCAAAATTTTACAAAAAGACTTAGATGAATTAATAAAATGGGAAACTAACTGGAGTATGTCCTTCCACCCAGAAAAATGTCAACTGCTAAGAGTAACAAAGAAAAAGAAACAAATAAATTCAAAATATTTCATTCATGGAAAAGAACTAACCCAAACTAAAGATGCGAAATACTTAGGAGTCATAATAAATGAGAAACTATCTTGGAATCCCCATGTCAATGAAGTTATTAAAAAATCAAACAAAACCTTAGGCTTTATAAAAAGAAACTTTTACAAATGTAACAAAGATATAAAACTAAAATGCTATCTCACCCTGGTGAGACCTATACTAGAATATGCATCTTCAGTATGGGACCCATCCACCAAAGAAAATATTGATAAGTTAGAACAAATCCAAAAAAGAGCTGCCAGATTCATTACTGGAGAATACTCAAAACTGACAAGAGTAACACCATTAGTTAAATCATTAAACCTTGAAACACTAGAGGATAGAAGAACCAAGAGTAAATTAGTAATTATACATAAGGCAATTAATTCTAATTTAGAAATACAACACAAAGATAACCTAATACAACCCTCAAATAGACATAAAGACAAAAACACCTTTCTTATTCCATATGCAAGAACAAACACATACAAGTTTTCTTTCTTTCCGTCCGGTATTCGGGCGTGGAATGGGTTGCCTGAAGAAACCAGGAAAGCCACCACTTTATCATCTTTCAAAACTCTAGTAAGAATACAGGACTAAACACAAACCATAGAAATACGTAGGACGCAATAATCTTCTGTACAGAAGGAGCGTCTGTAACATATAAGATAAGATAAGATAATCTCCATGAATTAGGCAGATCAAGCAGAATCGTCACAGAGCCCTGTGCTCTTCAACCATCCGGCTAATCGGTGTTTTTTTACGCCGTTGAGCCGAAGCCGTCCACTACGGGCGAAAAATAAAATTAGAAGTTCCAGCGTGTACGACCGACCCAGATCGACATCGCATCCTACACATTGTTTACCAGATCAGCTGACCGCTTCATTGTTTGTCAACACGAGTGGAACGTCTCGGCGCAAGGGGCGGAGCTGACCTCGAGGGCTGACGTCACACAGCACGGCGCAGCATGTTCACCCGTGTCACCCGCAAGACCCAGGGACCAGGGATTACACTCACTGAATTTAAGTATACACTTTAAAGAGACATCGGCATAAGGCAGGCTGTTATGATGACACATAGCTAGCCTATTTACTATTTGCTTTAAATAGTTAACATAAGGGCACCTCGTTATCTGCCCAGTAATTGGTCATTGTATATATTGTAAATTAAAGTTTATAATTTGTATTATACAACGGTTCTTGGTCTTAATCAGTTGTGGAGATCACTGAAGTATATCCTTGTGTGTGTGAAATAATAATAATACCCTAGACAACAGCCACATTACACACATTTCACCACAAGGGTATAAATGGGGGCCAAGCCGGGATATTAGTTCAGTGTACCAGTGATCTCTTGCACTTGATATGACCTAAACTTAGTAATAGTAGGAATAGTCATCATCATCTTGCCTATAGCTCATGTTTCTATTAAGTTAATTAGTTTAAACTGCTTAAAAATGTTTTGTTAGTTAAGCATTGTTATCCTTAAATATTTAGCTAGCTAAGCAGAATACAAGATTGGAGTTCACTCTGCTGGACTTGGTCATAGTTTGTCTTGTATTAGAAAAAGGCAGAAATGGCAGACTTCGTAAGAGCAAAGGCAGAGGTTAGAGCAGAGGCCCGAAGGGAAGGCGAATCACTCGGTTTAAGTGGTCCAGAATTGGTACAGTACATCAAGGAAGAAGTGGAGTCGTTTGTTGCGAGGGACAAGGAAAGAGTTGAGCGAGAGATGGAAAAGGAAAGAGTTGAGCGAGAGATGGAAAATGAAAGAGCTGAGCGAGAGATGGAAAAGGAAAGAGCCGAGCGAGAGATAGAAAAGCAAAGAGTTTAGCATGAAAAGGAAAAGGAAGCCACAGAAAGAGCGCATGCATTGCGAGTATTAGAATTAGAAATAGAAAGTGAAAAGGTCAAAAAAGAAAGGACTGAAGCACTTTTAACTAGTTTGGTATTGGATTCTAGGACAGGGCAAATGCATCAATCACTATTGTTCCCGCTGGATCCGTTCGACGAGAAAATAGAGTCCATAGAAGTATATCTAGATCGGTTTGAACAGCTGGCTAAGATGTATGAGCTCCCGGAGGAGAAATGGAACTTGCGTTTGTGTCACGCTCTGAAGGGCAAGGCTTATGAGGTATATTCCAAACTGGCTGAAGGGGACGCCAGGAATTATGCCGGATTGAGATCAGCACTTCTGGTTAGGTACGAGCTAACTGCAAACACCTACAGGAAGAAATTCCGAACAGCTAGATTAGAGAAGTCAGAAACCTATGGTCAACTGTTAGAGCGATTGAGGAAGTATCTCAACAAGTGGAGAACTTTGGGTAAACATCCAGAGACATACCAGGGAGTTATCGAGATGATGTTAGGGGAACAGCTGAGGGACTGTATGACCCCAGAACTCCGAATTTTCATTGATGAAGAGGGAGTCACACAAATAGACAAGATGAAGGAGATGGCGGACAGATTTACCACTGCCCACAAAGAATATAGGGACCTCAGACAGAGATTTAACCCTAGCCCAAGGTATGACAAGACACCGAGGGAAGGAAGAGAAAGATTTTCCCCACCACGAACCTTCAACCAATCTCGTAATTATAACGGTGGAAAATCTAATGTGGAAAGAAAGACCCCATCACATCATTCCTCAGGTAGAAACCGTACCTGGTGCGAATATCACCAATCATCTACGCATAAAAGTAGTGATTGCAGAAATAGGAAACCTCCAACACCCAACCCAGGCACCACAACCCCCAAGCAACCAGCGCACCGATTGGGAGCAGTGAAGGTATGTCACCCTACTGAAGAATCCAATAGGCATCTTGCACCCGCGTGTGAGGAAGTATTAGTCAATGGCCGACCAGCAAGCTGCCTGAACGACACAGGTTGTTCATATGATGCTATTGTCAAACGGTCACTTGTCAATGAGGAGGACATGACCGATGAAACGATTGTGATCCAAAGTGCAAACTCAAACAGCCTGCCAGAAACACTACCTGTGGCCAGGATTCAAGTAAACTCAAGCTATGTGCGAGGGAAGATTAGAGCTGCTGTGATGGATGCACCCGTATATGATCTGATATTGGGGTGCAGATACGTGTATCTAGGGAAACCAGAGCATCCTATGGTTGTTGCTCCAGTAACAACCCGATCTATGAATCCCGAAGGAACCAATGACATGATTTATAATGACACCCCAGGGGAGATGAGTGCAGCCCAAAGAAGCGATCCATACCTGTCAAGGTGGTTCGAGTACGCCGAAGGGAAGAAGCCATACAACGGTAAACACCAATTTCAATTGAAATCTGGACTACTTTATCGGAAATTCAAGGAAGGTGAGAACTCAAGAAGCCAGTTCATAGTTCCTATAAATCACCGACCCGAAGTTTTGAAGATAGGTCATGACTCGACCATGAGCGGCCACCAAGGACATGGGGCGACCATCAAAAGAATCTGTTATTACTATTATTGGCCCGGAATCACCAAGGGCATAAAAAGATATGTATCGTCATGTCATGAGTGTCAAAAAAGATCCCCAAAGAGCCACGTACCACCGGTCCCGCTAGGAAAAACACCTTTGATTGACACCCCCTTTAAAAGAGTGTCGGTGGACATCTTAGGACCACTAACCAGGACTAAGAAGAAAAATGCATATATCATCTGCGTAGTGTGCCAAGCATCACGCTGGGCTGAAGCAACAGCTTTGCCTTCAATAGATACCAGACACGTGGCCGAGGCGTTATTCAACATATTCGCCCGTATTGGTTTCCCGGAGGTCATCTTAACCGATAACGGATCTCAGTTTACCGGAAAATTGATGTCCGAGGTTTACCACACCTTCAACACTACCCACATAAAATCATCAGTATACCATCCACAAACCAACGGATTAGTGGAGAGGTTCAATGCCACTCTGGTGGCGATGCTAAAAAAATTAACGGATGGAAGACCCGAAGAGTGGGATATGTATTTACCCGCTGCACTCTTCGCCTATAGAGAGGCACCACAGGCAAGTCTAGGTTACTCGCCCTATCAAGTTATATTTGGGTCACAACCCAGAGGGCCTTTAGAGATTTTGAGGCAGAACTGGACCCAGGAGGAACTGGAGGAAGAAGCTAAGACTGTTCCCAAGTACGTACAGGACTTAAGGGAAAGACTTCAGCTGGTGAGGGCATTGGCGTTGGAAAATCTAAAGAAAGCGCGCCAACGGCAGGAAAGAAACTACAATAAGAGAACTAAGGAAAGGGAACTGCAGGTGGGCGATAAAGTCATGTTGCTACTGCCCAAAAACACCAACAAGCTTCAGATTTGTTGGCATGGTCCATATGAAGTCACCCAAAGAATATCAGCTACGAACTACAAAGTAAGAATGGGCAAAAAGGAAAAAATGTACCATGTAAATTTATTGAAGAAGTACATGGAGAAAGAGCCTGAATACCAGACGCTAGTAGCCATATCCATAGCTGAAGAAACAGGAGTAACTAAGGGAGTTACCGAATGTCCTTTGAGGCAGAAAGAAGGTGTCAAGGAAGTATCGGTATGCTCAGAATTAACTCCAAAACAACAACGTGAAACCCATGCATTGCTACGGGAATTCCCCGACATGTTAACTGATCAGCCAGGTAGGACCAACCTGGAAACGTTCAGTATGAAGCTTACCGATGACAGACCAATCAGAGTAAAACCCTACCCTATGCCTCATGCCAAGGCTGAAGTGGTAGAAACTGAAGTTAAGGAATTGCTCAGGATGGGCATAATTGCTCCATCCACATCACCATACAGTGCACCTGTAATACTGGTAAGGAAGCAGGACGGGAGCCACCGAATGTGTATTGACTTCAGGCGATTGAACGCCGTGGTACAATTCCAAGTGGAGCCACTACCTGACCCTGCCACCATCTTTGCCAATCTGAGCAAAGCTAAGTACTTTAGCAAACTGGACTTAAGTCGAGGATACTACCAAATCGAAGTGGATCCCGAATGTAGACCTATGCTAGCCTTTAGCACGGCCCAAGGCCATTTTGAATTCCAAACCGTGCCGTTTGGACTAAGTAACGCATCCAGCGTGTTAACACGGATGATGAGGAAATTATTAGATCCCATACAAAGGCCTGGATTGTTTAATTTCATTGATGACATTTTGATAGCATCTGAAACATGGACAGAGCACTTAGAAACCGTTAGGATATTATTGTCCACACTTAGGGAAACGGGATTGACAGCCAGGCCATCCAAATGTCTGATTGGATTTTCTCGTATTAAGTTCCTGGGGCACATGATTCAAGAAAACTTAATCATGCCTGACCAGGAAAAGATAAACAGCTTACGCGAAGCACCAAGACCCATCACGAAGACCAACGTGAGACCTTCTTTCTTAGGCATGTGTGGGTACTACCAAAGGTTTATCCCAAACTTTAACCTTTAATCATCACCTTTGTCGGGATTGACCCGGAAGAATCAACCCGAAAAAGTGAGATGGACCGCTGAGTGCGAAGAAGCGTTCGTGAACCTCAAGACAGCTTTGATGGAGAAGCCCATACTAAGGCTATCCAATTTAAATAAGGACTTTGTCCTCAGGACCGACGCCAGTCATATTGGCTTAGGCGCAGTGCTTCTACAAGCAGAGGATGGAGACCATCCACCTCGATTGTTCCCCATTGCCTACGCAAGCCGTGTTTTAAACAAAGCAGAACGGAATTACGTGGCAGTAGAACTAGAATGTCTAGCTCTCGTATGGGTCGTTAGAAATTTTCAACCTTATCTGTACGGCAAGCAGTTTACCCTACAGACTGATCATCACCCACTCTCCTTCTTGTCCTCTTCCAAGAAACTGAATGCTAGGCTGATGAGATAGTCATTATTACTGCAGCCGTACACCTTCAGGATAGAATATATCCCAGGGAGGGATAATCATGGGCCAGACTACCTAAGTCGCCATCCTCCTGATTCAAAAATGGGAGGAACGCAATAGGATAACAAGAGTCAACACTCTAACTAGACAACCGCCAGGCAACATTCCATGATTACTTCGTCTTCTTCGTCCTCCACTGGATGATTAATCATGATGAATCATCTAAAATAGGCGCTTTTGTGATGAGATTTGTGCGGACTCTTTAGCCTCAGGGGGGGGGGTAACCAGCCGTCTCAAAATTTGACAGATATGCGTGCATACTTTCCGCTACGGGGCTGAATAAAGGAAGTCCTAATACCATTGGTCATATTTTTGGACACAACCAATCAAGGATAATGGAAATCAAGTGACCATCCGAAATATAAGCCGTACACAAACACCAACTCATTCTTTTCCACTGCCCAACCACGGAGGCATTTATCAGACGGATCAGTCACAGAGTTATATCGAGGAAAAGCCAGCAATCCACCAGTCTAGTAAGAGTGAACTCTTATCTTATTTTATTCATGCAAATTGATTATCACATGTATCATATTATGACCGATTGATATCAATCCTGTCCGATTGACATGGATTTATTACCCCACAGGACACATTTTACCGTGTTGGGACCCATGTATGTTGTTCTTACCAATAACATGTTTGCTTAAATTATAATGTGCCTGCACACGCGATCTCCACCCAATAGATGGAGCAGCGTGTGTGAATGTTTAAGTATATCTTTAGTTATGTAGATTGTTTTATTAATTGCTGAACCCACGTGTGAGGTGTTCGCCAAATAGGCCGACACCCTTGATAGTAAGCATACACAAATAATCAAATTTGTATGTCAAATTGGTATCCCCTTCTGGCGGCTTGCTCTGAACGGCTTGTCGTTGGAAGGAGGAACGTCATAGGCCTATGAAATAGAAGATTCCCCGAGTTTTATTTCTATTTCCATAGACTGGTTCCTGGTACGCCCGAGTTTGGATACATCTGAATTCCCGGGAGACGACCAGAGGTATTGCACACTTGAGGCTGTCGGACCACCGTCCCCCTTCTTGTGTATGATTGCTGTAGAGAGGAGTGCTACCCTTGCTCCGCGACAGCCACTAGCGTCCGTGTCAGCCAAGGACACTAGCAGATCTCCTAGTGCTAACATCGGACCTAATCACATGAATACGTATTTCCGGTTTGGAGAGAGGTTGATGTTTCTCACTGGAGCCAAGTTTCATATCATTTTCATTTATTTCTCAAATTTAATTATACTTAATCCTTTCTAAAAACACTAATCTAATCTTTATTTATTAAAAAAATAACAATATTTGCTGTTTAATAATATTATATTGTGTATTTTACGATATTTCGCACTAAACTTACTAAGACCTGTTAAGGCAGCCATTTTTATTATTATTGTTTTGAACTAACCGTAACTTTTCACATACAATAAATAATAAAAGCACAAATAAACCTCCCAAATAACTGGAATTACATAAATTATACATACAAAGCTAAATTTAATTGAACTTAATTACTTAATACAAAAATAAAACAAAAATAAACGCACTTTAGCGACTTTAAACAAATTATACTTATACTTATAGTTATAATAAGTTATACTAGTTATAGTATAGTTAAATAGTTATAGTTATAGTATAACAATAATAATAATAGAAATATCTTAATTCTAACTCTAAAGATATCTTAAGTCTAAATCTAAGACTAAGTCTAGTTGAGACTACGTGTCCTAATCCTTAAACTTAAACTAGTAAACTAGCCTTACTGAAAATGAGAATCTTAATCTTAGTAATAACCACAATACTTTTAAGGGCATTAACTTCAACCAAAACACATCCTAAAAATCATAGTAACATATCTATAGTTATAAACCACCACAACACTAAGTACACAGACTCAGTACCTGACTACACCTCTATCTTAAGTACAATAAAAGAAATTACACTAAAACAATGGAAACATAAAATATGTAGACATAGGCAAAAGCACCTAATTTTAATAATATTGCTTCTCTCCGGCGATATAGAACGTAACCCAGGCCCAGTATCAGTTAAATGCCAACTTTGTACAAAAACATGCACAAGTAAACAAGGAGCAATTCAGTGTGACACCTGCAATGAATGGTACCACACAGTTTGCCTGCATGTTAATACACCCAAGTACATATCAATGGGTCTAAGAAATAAATATACATCTTGGCACTGCACACATTGTGGATTTCCTCAAATCAACTCAGACCTGTTTAATCATAGGGACCTGATTACCACAAACTTTTACAGTGTTTTGGCTAATTCTAATATAAAAAATACCCTAGATAAAATCAGACCTGCCACACAAACCCATGAAAATAAAAAATCTAATAATACTGACAATCAATACACGCTTAAAACTCTAATAATTAATTTTCAAAGCATAAAAAATAAAATTCCAGATTTAGAACTCCTAATAAAAACAGAAGAACCAGACATAATTGCTGGTTCTGAAACTTGGTTGAACCCCAATATATACAACTCTGAAATTTTAAGCAGCAATTACAACATANCAAATTGGTATCCCCTTCTGGCGGCTTGCTCTGAACGGCTTGTCGTTGGAAGGAGGAACGTCATAGGCCTATGAAATAGAAGATTCCTCGAGTTTTATTTCTATTTCCATAGACTGGTTCCTGGTACGCCCGAGTTTGGATACATCTGAATTCCCGGGAGACGACCAGAGGTATTGCACACTTGAGGCTGTCGGACCACCGTCCCCCTTCTTGTGTATGATTGCTGTAGAGAGGAGTGCTACCCTTGCTCCGCGACAGCCACTAGCGTCCGTGTCAGCCAAGGACACTAGCAGATCTCCTAGTGCTAACATCAGACCTAATCACATGAATCTCCGTGAATTAGGCAGATCAAGCAGAATCGTCACAGAGCCCTGTGCTCTTCAACCATCCGGCTAATCGGTGTTTTTTTACGCCGTTGAGCCGAAGCCGTCCACGGGCGAAGAATAAAATTAGAAGTTCCAGCGTGTACGATCGACCCAGATCGACATCGCATCCTACACATTGTTTACCAGATCAGCTGACCGCTTCATTGTTTGTCAACACGAGTGGAACGTCTCGGCGCAAGGGGTGGAGCTGACCTCGAGGGCTGACGTCACACAGCACGGCGCAGCAAGATCACCCGTGTCACCCGCAAGACCCAGGGACCAGGGATTACACTCACTGAATTTAAGTATACACTTTAAAGAGACATCGGCATAAGGCAGGCCGTTATGATGACACATAGCTAGCCTATTTACTATTTGCTTTAAATAGTTAACATAAGGGCACCTCGTTATCTGCCCAGTAATTGGTCATTGTATATATTGTAAATTAAAGTTTATAATTTGTATTATACAACGGTTCTTGGTCTTAATCATTTGTGGAGATCACTGAAGTATATCCTTGTGTGTGTGAAATAATAATAATACCCTAGACAACAGCCACATTACACACATTTCACCACAAAATAAACAATATCAATTCTTAGCATATGTTAATTTTTGTTCCTTGAGTATCTTGTTTTTCTAAATTTTCATTCATTTTATTTTGTATTATCCTGTTGATAAAAATGATGTGCCTTAAAATCTTGGTGCCATTAAAGTGAGAGCTATGTGAAATATAAAAAATAACACATAGTTATATGATAAATGTTATCAGTCAACCAAGTTAATTTTGTTTATAAATAAACAAGGTGGACTACTCTTTGCCCCTAAGATGAGACGAGAGAGTTATGTGACTATGTTTGACCCCTTCCAGAACAAATATGGCCGAAAGATGGGGGCTCTTCTAATTATACCACACATGTTCAGTGATGTCGTATGGTCTGGGACAGTTCTGCGAGCTCTTGGTGAGTCACACATAATGTGAGGTTTTGATAAGGGAGGCACCATAACTTTAATTTAAACACATATCTTAAACATACTTATTTAAAGTTTGGCAACAACCCTTTCCCCACGTAAATTAAGTTGCAAAATATAAAACCTTTTACTAATCTTTTGTTTAAAGGTGGAACAGTTTCAATTATTGCTGATATCGATTCCAACATTTCTATAATCGTTTCCGCTCTTGTGGCAGTCATCTACACATTCTTTGGAGGGCTGATTGCCGTGGCTTACACAGATGTCATACAGATTCTTGTGTTGGCACTTGGACTCGTTAGTACAAATTATGCTTTAAGCTTATGTCAACATGATTATTTTAGAATTTACTAGGAGTATTTATTTACTATACACGACATGCGGAAGTAGCATATGCCACAGAACTACTTATAGTTAGTGCAAAGAAAGGATGGGGGGGGGGAATGGACAAAAACGACAGCATGAAGAAATCCGTAATACGCAAGTTAACGTCGGGTGAGGGGGGGGGGCTGAGGCATCGTTGGTCTCGAGACAAGATCACTGAGGTTTGTTACTTATCCCAAACCATGCACCACCCTAGCCTAACAATACGAAACTATTATCGGCCGAGTGTCTTTCGTCACGCTAATTTGCACTCGTCCTGTGCTTGTTCGTTTATATATAAATATATTTGCCACGCAACATACAAAAGACGAATACAATATAAATGACAAAAAATGAAATCTGATCATTGTAAAGAAAGACTCTTTCCTTTATTTTAAGAAAGAATTAAGTAAAATTTTGGGTGAAACTTAAAAGGTTCTAATAAGTCTTATCCCATAATATGAGAAATATTTGCATAAAAGTCACCTTTCAAAAAGGAATTTAAAATTTTAATTGCGTTTATGTCATTGTTAGAACGTCATCGATTCAACGTGTTTAAAAAAAAAAAAAAATTTGTCCTCTATTTTCAGTTATACTGACAATGAGAGAGTTTGTTTTTTGCGCTATTTGTCCTTGCTTGTCCAACATGCCTATCACACTCTGATTTTCTAACCTATTTTTAAACATTAAAAAAAAAGTTATTTCTATAATGCAAGAAATGTATTATTACAATTATGACGACTACATTTTGTTGTCGTGACAGAAGAAGCTCATGATCAATCCCCTTGAAAGAATCCCTGTGATAAAACACAATCGATATTCTCTGACCCCAGGAACAGTATAAAAAGTCACAGCTAGCACGGTAGTGAATATTTATTTTATATCTAAAATAAGAACAGAAGGCATTATAGACATTTATCAATTGGATCAATAGTTAGCATATGCTACAAATGTTGCTGTGACAAAATTCTCTCAACAAGTAAGCAGATGAAATTTAGGTTGGAAAAAGAATGTTTGAATAATTTTGATCAAGACCGTGGTTTTTTAAGCGTGGTCAAACAACAGTGACAGGGAGATGTGTGAACTGAATTCTTTGAGGTGACAGGGACATGTGTTGACCGAATGCTTTTAGTGACAGGGAGTTGTGTGGACTGAAGGCTTTAAGACAGGTAGATGTGTGGACTAAAGTCTTTAAGACAGAGAGACGTGTGTACTAAAAGCTTTAAGACAAGGAGATATGTGGACTAGAGGCTTTAAGACAGGGAGATGTGTGAACTGAAGGCTTTGACATGACTGAAAGATGTGTGTACTGAAGGCTTTGTTTTAAGACAGGGAGATAAGTGTATTGCAGGATTGAGGTGACAAGCAGATCTGTTGACTGAAAATTTTATTGTGACAAGGAGAGATGTGTGTACTAAATGCTTTGAAGTGACAGGGAGACGTGTGGACTAAAGGCTTTAAGACAGGGAGATGTATGAAATAAAGACTTTAAGATAGGGAGATGTGTAAACTGAACGCTTTAAAACAAGGAGCTGTTTGGACTGAAGGCTTTAAAACAGGGAGATCTGTGAACAGGAGGCGATAAGATAGGGAGTCGTGTAGGCTGAAGGTTTTAAAACTGGGAGATGTATGAACTGAAGGCTTTAAGATAGGGAGATGTGTGAGCTGAGGCTTTAAGACAAGGAGCTGTGTGGAATGAAGGTTTTAAACAAGGAAATGTGTAGACTGAAGGCTCTAAGACAAGGAGGTGTGTTGACTGAATGCTTTGAGGTGACAGCGAGATGTGTGCACTGATTTCTTTGAGATGACAGGGAGTTGTATGGACCGATGTCATTAAGACAGGCAGATGTGATGACTGAAGGCATTAAGACAGGGAGATGTGTGGACTGAAGGCTTTTTAATTACATATTGGTGTGTGGATAAAAAATTATGACATGACAGGGAGACGTGTGGACTGAAGGCTTTGAGATGACAGGGGGATGTGTGGACTGAAGGCTTTGAGGTGACAGAAAGATTTATGAACTGAAGACTTTAAGACAGGTAGATTTGTGGACTGAAGGCTTTGAGGTGACAGGGAGATGTGTTGACTGAAAGCTTTGAGGTAACAGGGGGATGTGTTACTGAATGCTTTAAGGTGACAGGAAGATTTATGAACTGAAGGCTTTAAGACAGGTAGATGTGTGGACTGAATGGTTTGAAGTGACAGGGGGATGTGTGGACTGAAGGCTTTGAGTTGACAGTGAGATGTGTGGACTGAAGACTTTGAGGTGACAGGGAGATGTATGGAATGAAGCCTCTAAGACAGGGAGATGTGTGGACTGAAGTATTTAAGGTAAAAGGGAGATGTGTGGACTGAAGTCTTTGAGGTGACAGGGGGATGTGTGGACTGAAGACTTTGAGGTGACAGGGAGATGTATGGAATGAAGCCTCTAAGACAGGGAGATGTGTGGACTGAAGGCTTTGAGGTGACAGGGAGATGTGTGGACTGAAGGCTTTGAGGTCACATGGGGATTTGTGGACTGAATGCTTTGAGGTGACAGGGAGATGTATGGAATGAAGCCTCTAAGACAGGGAGATGTGTGGACTAAATGCTTTGAGGTGACAGGGAGATTTGTGGACTGAACGCTTTGAGGTGACAGGGAGATGTGTTGTCTGAAGGCTTCAAGACAGGTAGGTGTGTGGACTGATGGCTTTAAGATGACAGGGAAATGAGTGAACTAATGGCTTTAAGACAGGGAGATTTGTGGACTGAATGCTTTGAGGTGACAGGGAGATGTGTTGTCTGAAGGCTTCAAGACAGGTAGGTGTGAGGACTGAAGGCTTTAAGATGACAGGGAAATGAGTGAACTAATGGCTTTAAGACAGGGAGATGTGTGGACTGAATGCTTTGAGGTGACAGGGAGATGTGTGGACTGAAGGCTTCAAGACAGGGAGGTGTGTGGACTGAAGGCTTTAAGATGACAGGGAAATGAGTGAACTGATTGCTTTAAGACAGGGAGATGTGTGGACTGAATGCTTTGAGGTGACAGTGAGATGTGTGGACTGAAGGCTTCAAGACAGAGAGGTGTGTGGACTGAAGGCTTTAAGATGACCGGGAAATGAGTGAACTGATGGCTTTAAGACAGGGAGATGTGTGGACTGAATGCTTTGAGGTGACAGGGACATGTGTTGACTGAAAGCTTTGAGATGACAGAAAGATTTATGAAGAGAAGGCTTTAAGACAGGGAGACGTGGGGACTGTATGCCTTGGGGTGACAGAGAGATGTGTGGACTGAAGGCTTTAAGACATTGATATTTGTGTTCTGAATGCTTTGAGGTGACAGGGAGTTGTGTGGACATGATGCTTTGAGGTGACAGTGAAATGTGTGGACTGAAGTATTTGAGGTGACAGGGAGATGTGTGGACTCAAGGCTTTGAGGTGACAGGGGGATATGTTGACTGAAGGCTTTGAGGTGACAGTGAAATGTGTTGACTGACGTATTTGAGGTGACAGGGAGATGTGTGGACTGAAGGCTTTGAGGTGAAGGCTTTGAGATAACAGGGTGTGATGAGATTTGTGCGGACTCTTAGACTCAGTAACCCCTAGCACTTGAACCACCCCGAGAGGAAGGGGGGGGGGTAACCAGACATCGCAAAAGTTGACAGAAATGCGTGCATACTTTCCGCTACGGGGCTGAATAAAGGAAGTCCTAATACCATTGGTCATATTTT
>MUZC01004558.1:378394-400064 GCA_002072015.1 Radix auricularia | reverse complement strand
TCTCCAACTTCCCGCAGCAACGCGCGGGGAAATCGCTAGTATATTATATATTGATAACAGTTCCTAAATGTAAACTGGAAGAAAAAAACGAAACAACAACAACAACACTAGAAATTTTCAACTTTCTCTTGAGCTTTTTATTAACCCAAAGTATGGGTGTAATTGCCTGATATTTACGATGAAATTATAGCCAGGCAGAGGCGTCACTAGGGTTGGTGTCAACCGGGACGGTACTTCATGGTGTCACCCACTCATGATTTAACGCATAGAACTCCGAGTTTTCCAGTGCCAAATAACGGGAATATATAGAATTTTACGGTCTGGTGTCACCACCCTTGTGGTGCCATCCGGGGCGACCCGCCCCCATCGCACCCCTAGCGACGCCACTGTAACCAGGTTGGGACACCAAATAGCGAGAGGAAATGAGACTTATCTATGTCTAGTTTAGTAAATTGAGACAAACAGTCAACTTCCTAAAAATAAAATCGGATTTGTTTGTGTTATCTCCTGAACTCATTTCACTCTAAAGTTTTAATCTTTGAACATGCATTTTGTATTTTATAGAAAACTTCTTTCACGAGCAGGCACGGCGGAGGTAGTTATCGCGTTATGCTCGTCCAATGATAGGAACGGAACTGATGGTATTTATAGAAAGACCGAGGGTCACTGTGACCTAGAGAACAAAGCAACTGAGCTGCGGATATGAAAAATATGGATTAATAATGTTGCCGTGGGTAAGGTCAAGGGCACTTGATTGTTTGTTTTGTTAATATTGTTACATGAAGCTTTACAGTTCATTTATTAATTTTTTTTTCGTTTAAACAAAAAGAAAAAAACAATTAGTAAAATTATTATGAATTTTTGGGGGTCTTTGGGTCAACATACAATGAATGTTATACACTGATGAGTTTCTGACTAGAGTAAGTTTTTGACTAGAGAAAGTTTTTTTGACTAGAGTAAGTTTCTGACTAAAGTAATTTTTTGACTAAAGTAAGTTTTTGACTGGAGTAAGTTTTTGACTGGAATAAGTTTTTGACTAGAGTGAGTTTCTGACTAAAGTAAGTTTTTGACTAGAGTAAGTTTCTGACTAAAGAAATTTTCTGCCCAAAGTAAGTTTTTGACTAAAGTAAATTTTTGACTGGAGTAAGTTTCTGACAAAGAAAGTTTCTGACTAAAGTATTTTTTTGACTAGAGTGAGTTTCTGACTAAAGAAAGTTTCTGACTAAAGTAAGTTTTTGACTAAAGTAAATTTTTGACTGGAGTAATTTTTTGACTAAAGTAAGTTTTTGACTAAAGTAAATTTTTGACTGGAGTAAGTTTTTGACTAAAGTAAGTTTTTGACTAAAGTAAGTTTCTGACTAGAGTGAGTTTCTATCCCCAATCAATACCAGATGAAGTGTGCGTTGCTGCTGTTTTATTTACATTTTAAAGGAAGTGAAATACCAAGCCACTGAATTCAAACATCTTGATAGACATTTGAAATTTGATTGATGATATCCGAGATACGGTATAACATGTCTGTGTCCCACATACTTGTCCTTTAGTCTTGTTAACGGAATTCTTTATGGAAATAAGGTTGGGGGGAGGGGTAGTGTGTAGGGGAGGTCATTTCGACCAGTGTATGCGAAAATAAAATTCCAGAAGGATATCGATTTCCAGATCAACTTTTTGGCAACATCCGCCCACGACAGCGTCCCCACATACCCCCGCCACCCCCACCCCCCCGAACGTAATGTTCTATTTCAGGAATGGCTTTGGCTGAATGTGTTTATTGAACACAAAGTTCACTTTGGCTGAATGTGTTTATTGAACACATAGTTCACTTTGGCTGAATGTGTTTATTGAACATATAGTTCACTTTTGCTGAATGTGTTTATTGAACACATAGTTCACTTTGGCTGAATGTGTTTATTGAACACATAGTTCACTTTGGCTGAATGTGTTTATTGAACACATAGTTCACTTTGGCTGAATGTGTTTATTGAAGACAAAGTTTACTTTGGCTGAATGTGTTTATTGAACACATAGTTCACTTTGGCTGAATGTGTTTATTGAAAACATAGTTCACTTTGGCTGAATGTGTTTATTGAACACAAAGTTCACTTTGGCTGAATGTGTTTATTGAACACATAGTTCACTTTGGCTGAATGTGTTTATTGAACACAGAGTTCACTTTGGCTGATTGTGTTTATTGAACACACAGTTCTCTTTGGCTGAATGTGTTTATTGAACACATAGTTCACTATGGCTGATTGTGTTCATTGAACACACAGTTCTCTTTGGCTGATTGTGTTTATTGAACACACAGTTCTCTTTGGCTGAAAGTTTTTATTGAACACATAGTTCACTTTGGCTGAATGTGTTTATTGAACATATAGTTCACTTTTGCTGAATGTGTTTATTGAACACATAGTTCACTTTGGCTGAATGTGTTTATTAAACACATAGTTCACTTTGGCTGAATGTGTTTATTAAACACAGAGTTCACTTTGGCTAAACGTGCAGATGTAACACACATTTGTCATTTGCAAAATGTGAATATTTAATATGTAGCTCACTTTGTCTTGATGTGTATACTGAGTAGCATTGGCTGAATGTGTATGATGTACGTAATGTTACGTTAAAGACACAATGGAACTGTTCAGTTTATGAGTGAATAGTGTCAATGAAATTAACAATGTTTGGTGTAAGTGTTGGGAGGGGCCATATTATTATTTGATACAAGTTTGTTTTTTGTAAGTTTAATATAAGGCAATGATTGGTAGCGTGGCAGTTATACACTTGTGTTTGGGGAGTAGTGGGTGACAGTAGGACGACTTTGTGTATGGAATTTAGAATTCTTTGTGTGTCTATGTTAGGCATCTTTGTGTGTCGATATTAAACGTCTTTGTGTGTCGATGTTAAACGTCTTTGTGTGTCAATGTTAGGCGTCTTTGTGTGTCGATGTTAGGCGTCTTTGTGTGTCGATGTTAGACGTCTTTGTGTGTCGATGTTAGACGTCTTTGTGTGTCGATGTTAGGCGTCTTTGTGTGTCTATGTTAGACGTCTTTGTGTGTCGATGTTAGACGTCTTTGTGTGTCGATGTTAGACGTCTTTGTGTGTCAATGTTAAACGTCTTTGTGTGTCGACGTTAAACGTTTTTGTGTGTCGATGTTAGAAGTCTTTGTGTGTCAATGTTAGACGTCTTTGTGTGTCGATGTTAGGCGTCTTTGTGTGTCGATGTTAAAAGTCTTTGTGTGTCGATGTTAGACGTCTTTGTGTGTCGATGTTAGACGTCTTTGTGTGTCGATGTTAGACGTCTTTGTGTGTCGATGTTAAACGTCTTTGTGTGTCAATGTTAGGCGTCTTTGTGTGTCGATGTTAGGCGTCTTTGTGTGTCGATGTTAGACGTCTTTGTGTGTCGATGTTAGACGTCTTTGTGTGTCGATGTTAGGCGTCTTTGTGTGTCTATGTAAGACGTCTTTGTGTGTCGATGTTAGACGTCTTTGTGTGTCGATGTTAGACGTCTTTGTGTGTCAATGTTAAACGTCTTTGTGTGTCGACGTTAAACGTCTTTGTGTGTCGATGTTAGACGTCTTTGTGTGTCAATGTTAGACGTCTTTGTGTATCGATGTTAGGCGTCTTTGTGTGTCGATGTTAAAAGTCTTTGTGTGTCGATGTTAGACGTCTTTGTGTGTCGATGTTAGACGTCTTTGTGTGTCGATGTTAGACGTCTTTGTGTATCGATGTTAGACGTCTTTGTGTGTCGATGTTAGACGTCTTTGTGTGTCGATGTTAGGCGTCTTTGTGTGTCAATGTTAGGCGTCTTTGTGTGTCGATGTTAGGTGTCTTTGTGTGTCGATGTTAGACGTCTTTGTGTGTCGATGTTAGACATCTTTGTGTGTCGATGTTAGACGTCTTTGTGTGTCGATGTTACTACAATGTTAGGCGTCTTTGTGTGTCGATGTTAGGCGTCTTTGTGTGTCGATGTTAGACGTCATTGTGTGTCGATGTTAAGCGTCTTTGTGTGTCAATGTTAGGCGTCTTTGTGTGTCGATGTTAGGCGTCTTTGTGTGTCGATGTTAGGCGTCTTTGTGTGTCGATGTTAGGCGTCTTTGTGTGTCAATGTTAGGCGTCTTTGTGTGTAGATGTTAGACGTCTTTGTGTGTCGATGTTAGGCGTCTTTGTGTGTCAATGTTAGGCGTCTTTGTGTGTCGATGTTAGGCGTCTTTGTGTTTCAATGTTAGACGTCTTTGTGTGTCAATGTTAGGCTACTTTGTGTGTCAATGTTAGTCGTCTTTGTGTGTCGATGTTAGACGTCTTTGTGTGTCGATGTTAGGCGTCTTTGTGTGTTAATGTTAGGCGTCTTTGTGTGTCGATGTAAGGCGTCTTTGTGTGTCGATGTTAGGCGTCTTTGTGTGTCGATGTTAGACGTCTTTGTGTGTCGATGTTAGACGTCTTTGTAAGTCTATATTAGACGTCTTTGTGTGTCAATGTTAGACGTCTTTGTGTGTCGATGTTAGACGTCTTTGTGTGTCTACGTAAGACAACTATGTATGGAGTCCGGTCCACAGCTAAATATATAGCAATATAAGCCAATTGTGTATGTGTTCTGTGTAAAAAGCATTAAAACAAAGGACAATATGAAAGTGTCCCTTCCGTTATGGCCCGGGACTAGGATTCCGCCCCCACCCCCTTTTTTCCACGGAGGTCGACTTGTGAAGTCTCTTAAACAAAAACTTGGTATCATGGGAAAGGTTCCATTGTACCCCCACCCCCTCAACTCTATTACATGACCAAATGTGTTCCCAGGCCAATAAACTCCTCCACAGCACGTTCTGCTGGGACCAGTCGATATTAGATGACCTTGCCTGATACACAGGGTCGTGGGATATCCGAGACGTTATGAGACGTGTGTGCATAATTTTGTTAAGCGGAGGACAAAAAGGGAGGCAGACAACAGTCAGCCATGGCTTCAGCTGCTTGGCATAACCACATGACTTACTATCTTGTGTATCTTGTCCACCTATTGTCAGATTGAAACTTGCTAAATTTGATCGCTCCTAGTTAGATTCTTCAGCGGTTCAGCGTTCTCCGAATAAACAACGTATTTTATTTTGAATATAACAAGGAACCCTTTGTTACTTATCAACACGTCATTACAAGTTAGGAAGAAAGTCTGATGAGAACGAATCTCTCTGCGGTGCCGAATGCTGGACAGTTCATCGTATCGTCTCTCCAAACTTAAGAGCCGCATCCAGCCCAGGAGACGACAACAGGCGAGGGAATATCTACAAGGACTAAACATCAGAAAGCTAAACTGTACCACAAATAAACATCAGAAAGCTAAACTGTACCACAAATAAACATCAGAAAGCTAAACTGTACCACAAATAAACATCAGAAAGCTAAACTGTACCACAAATACGTGGTTGAAAAAGGCTCTTTGCCGAAACGTTCGCTGTTTTGTTACGTCCTGTCAGGCCAACCCTTACCACTTACTTTTTTTATAAGCCTGATTGCAGTCTCACCCCTCATTCTGTTTACTACGTTAACTGGTAACAGGCAAGTGTTGGCCGGGCCAGCCCAGTCACGCGGTCCACTATAGCAGGTCAGCAAGAACATGCTAGAACAAAAAACAACAACACGAAAAGAGGAGCAGAACAGAAGGAACAGAACAGAACCAACTACTAGAACAGCAAGAACACACCAGGAACAAAAGAACAGCAACAACAGAACAGAAATACGGCACCAGCTGGACACGGCCCCCTTCAGTTCGGACATTTAATGCTCACAATTCGCACAAGCCTTTACAAATATAATTATAATAAATGCATTTTTGGCTGTTAGGAAAGAACATATTGATTGCACGCTCTATTATTATAATTCCAAAAGTAGCCTTGCTACAGTCATTATCATATTTCACCATATAACTGTAGGCTGTAACGTTCTAAAGAATCGCGGACTCTCCATTCTCTGCTCAAGTGTAATCTCTATTCGATTACTCTATTTGATTTATAACGCCCACGATAAAGAGGTCAAAAGTCTAGATTTCACTTCCGGAATATTTCATGGGGGCATAACTGTCAACACTTTGAGGCATGAAAGGGCGAGTAGCCTCCCATGTGGAGACTGACAGAAGACATGTCTGGACGGTAAAATGACCACCACAGGTGTTCGCTCCTGAAAGTTCAGCCATGTTAGCATGTGGGTCATTCACCGCCCGGGAGTTTTTTGCGCTCGTTAGAAGTATGCCGTGTCAATTACCTGGAAGACCAGGGAGCAGGAAGCCCCTCCATTATATCCACCCCCCTCCTTAAGTGCTGTCCAGTGGTAACGTTTGAGACAAAAGGAAATAACAACGGTGGGAAAAGGCGTTCAAGGGTTAACTTGGAGTCGGCAAAACAACGGCCCGTGGGCCAAGTCCTGCCTACCTCCTTAAATTGTACGATTGACATAAATAGGAGTAAGTGTAAAGTTTAAATAGTTAAAATTAAACAATTAGAACTCTTTTTTTTTAAAAAAAAAAAGCGTTCCTTAAATATCTTAACTCTGCGACTCTGCATTCATTCGAGTTCGGGGCTGAAGTGCGCCTCTGTTACAGTTAACAGGAGAAGCTACGAGTGGTGGTGCCTGTCCAGTCCATTCACACATTACGAAATAACAACAGGTGACCACAACGCTGCCCCTTTCACCTACCTTCCCTCACCCTGAGCCGCCCTGTTCCGTTAAAATGCCCCCCCCCCCATCCCCATAAACAACGATTTGGCTATCAAAGTAGCCTCTGTTGACTGATTAAAGTAGCCTCTGTTGACTGATTCCTTTGATGACTGATATTTCTGGCGACTATTCTCCTGTTTGCTATTGCCACTGGTAACTCATGGCTTAAAACTAAGTATAGCCTTATTTGTGGAAGCTCCTAATATTGATGGTACACAGTGTTGTGTTGACTAAATATGATATCTGATATTTCTTTGTTATTTTGACGAAATGAGGTAAGAAGGTACTTTTAAAGATGACAGGTAAAAAAAAATAATAAAGCTAACCACTGACACTTCACTATGTCGATACTGATTGAAAATCTTGAGATCACTTGTGTTCTTGCACGATTTTACTTTTAGACTTCACCTTCGTTGTCCGTGAGTGAACAACTCGCATTCTAATAATCATTGACAACATTCGTATAGAATTTGCCTAATGACTCCCAAGTTAGATCTAGGTCTGGGCTTATTATTATCTTTTGTCGCCCTTCAAGTATTCAAAAGAAAGCATTTTTGGACCTCGGTGAAGTATATCACTGTACCAAGCCTGAAGTACTTCTCACAGCTATTATTTGTATTTAATTATTGTAATTTTTTTGTGATAGCCAGGACCATGCCTGTAAAAACATCTGTCAGGTAACAACTAGATAAAAAACCTGACGTCAGCACAAACTCGTCCCCAGGTGATCGATCACGTCTGCCCGTAATCCTCCACCGTTAAATCACTACAGCCTCTCCCCCCCACCGTCCCTCAGCCACCTGCCCGCTCACCTGTAACATCCTCCATGGTTGGAGGTGGGTGGGTGGGGACTGTCCAGCTTTTTTGCTTAGGTCCATCTGTAGCCGATGCAGATGTTATATTCATAGCGATTTATAATAACAAAAGTCGTCCGTAGACCAGGGGGGGTGCCATAAGTAATTAGATAACACCACGTGACCACAAGGCTCTGTTCCCTGTTACTCATAGGTAATAGTAAACAACACTGAGTGTGACAAGGTGGCACGCGTGTTAACAAAACAACATATCCCGACACGCCATCATAAACACAGGCGATGATATCACACAATGGCGAACACTGTCCCCGGCCACAGGTACTGCCATCGTTATCAGGCCGTCATTCATGCATGTCACTCAAATCTGGACCGTTCCCTCGTGGAGACAAGAAAATAAAACAAATCCCCGTACAATAGAGAATGTTCATAATATGGCGGAAAACTATTAATAGAAATATTGTATCTAAATGTATCTTTTGTAAGGACTAATTCAGAAAAAAAACTAATAAAAGATACGAGTCAATACGTGAATGTAGGTATATTGAGAATGATTGATCTTATCAGCTAATTTTTAATTCTTCGTTAATTTAAGACAGCTTATTGGACTTGCAAAATAAAAAACAATTTCGTAATTTTACTAAGCTAACAATTTTGAGAACATAGTAATTTGACTGTATTTATGCCTCAAAACTTTGTTCCGCTAAAATGTAATCTAAAAAAGAACATTACGAAATGAGCTATGACGTTTTCCGGTTTTAGAAATGAAGAACCCGATAAAAGGTGAGTGGTGTACTGGAGGGTTCTCAAGAGAAAACAACGGAACACCAAGGAAAATATATGATGGCTGTCTGGCATCAATTTAACAAAACCTATACACCGCATATCGTAAGGTAAAATCAAACGCCCCATATTATAACATTGACTGCACGTAGCTTGTCAAAACCCAGTAACGAACCTAGGAATTTGTAGGGGTTTGGAGGCCCGGGAGCTTAACCTCCTTGGGGGCACCACATACATGGCGATGGCGTAATATTACTACACCTACCAAAGATCAGCACCGACTACTACACACCAAAGATCCTCACCGAATACTACACACTCCAAAGATCACCAACGACTACTACAAACACCAAAAATCACTACCGACTACTACACACACCAAAGATCACAACGTCTATGTCAAGCCAAAAATCGCCATCTCACACTCATATTTCTTCGCTATTCACTATGTCGTGTATATTAGATGATCACCCATTCTGTAAAACGTCAAGAGTGCCAGTGTTTGGCCAACATAGCTATGTTCATCTTACAACAAACAATTCTGTAACAACAAACAACGCTGTAACAACAAACAACTCTGTAACAATAAGCAACTCTGTAACAACACACAACTATGTAACACACAACTTTGTAACAATAAGCAACTCTGTAACAACACACAACTCTGTAACAATACACAAGTCTTTAACAACACACAACTCTGTAACAATACACAACTATGTAACAATAAGCAACTATGTAACAATACACAACTATTTAACAATAAGCAACGCTGTAACAACACACAACTCTGTAACAATTACACAACTCTGTAACAACACACAACTCTGTAACAATACACAACTATGTTACAATAAGCAACTCTGTAACAACACACAACTCTGTAACAACAAACAACTCTGTAACAATACACAACTCTGTAACAACAAACAACTCTGTAACAACACACAGCTCTGTAACAATACACAATTCTGTAACAACATACAACTCTGTAACTATACACAACTCTGTAACAACAAACAACTCTGTAACAACAAACAACTCTGTAACAATACACAACTCTGTAACAACACACACCTCTGTAACAGCACAAAACTCTGTAACAATAAGCTATAGTATTGATTAAAAATAATTTTATTCGATAAAATTTTGTACCGATTAATCGAGAAGTTAATCAGTAATATTTCCCCAGCCCAATTAATAACAATATCATTATGTATACGACAAAACAACAAATTGTTTATACTTTTCTTATAAGAACCACCAAGAAAGAAAAATATATCGATGAGCCATTCATCCGACAAGGTGGTCAAGAGGGAGAGAGGGAGAGAGAGAGAGAGAGGGAGAGAGAGAGAGAGAGGGAGAGAGAGAGAGAGAGAGAGAGAGAGAGAGAGAGAAAGAGAAAGGGTAAGGGTTTTATTTTCAAATGTCATATACAAAGTCCACATGATTAAGACATAACGATAGTGTCTGACCAGACAGTCCATGCAGTGCCTCGTTTGGTGGTTTACTTGTTTATGATTATATAATCGAGATTATAGGAGGCCTCTGTTGAGTTCTCTGAGGACGATCGATACAGAACGTCCAAGTCCTAATTTATGGAAGATCTCTCGGAAATAATACACTGTCGGGATATAAGAACTTTTTACATAGTATTGTCGAAAACATGCTACGGATTCACGTATTCGATTTCGCGTTACTGTTAGATTACGAATACGCCAAGACACCGGAGAAGTTGCACTGACTTACGTCGTAGACAGACCTCCGAGGGCGGCACGTCTTCATCAAACCAGGTGAACTATCGATTAGCCCGCAAGAATTGAATCACAAATTACCCGAGTGTTAGTGTCCGGTAAAAGTCTACTGCTACGACCCCATGACGTTTCCTGGTCACGTCAGACTGTTAAACAACAAGTTAGATCCTGGAGGGACGTGTGTGTTGTCCTGCCATGATGGTCTGTGATAATATATCACGGCTGAAAATCGTCTTACATACGTGGGTGAACAACATCCAACAAATCAAGGTGAACTAACGATGTATCCATAAATATACAAGTGTATTGCTAAAATGATTGGGCTAAAAGAACGGCGTATTCAAACAAGCGCCTTGCAAGATATTACGTTTTTAAAAATATGCGGCTTGTTAAAACGATACATATGTTAAATTGTATGTTACAGGCGCTCCTTCTTTACATATAAGTCTAAAGCGTAAATCAGAACATCAAATGACGTAATAAGTAATAAGTCGGATCATACTTTGGTGTACTTATTCTTAAAAGACCGGCGTAAAGTAAGTCAGTCTTAAGCTCTCATCCTTGAACTTCACCGTCTGTGTCCTAAAACATTTATGTGATGGGAGGCAGCGATTCACCACTAGAGATCCGCAACATATTTACAATTTACAGTGACGAGAGCGAACCACTGGCTGCTGCTTTTTAATTATTAGTAATTAGTAAACAAAATGAGGGGTGAGACTGCAATCAGGCTCTTAAAAAATTTAATGGTAAAGACGTAAACAAGGTAAGGATTAGCCTGACAGGACGTAACAAAACAGCGAACGTTTCGGCAAAGAGCCTTTTTTAACGGACATACAATACACAAATAAAACGAATATTAAAAATAAAATTAAGAAACTCAGCTGCGGTTAAATCCAAAGAATCGAAGAAAGTAAAGCTGAGAGATGGCAGAGCGAGTTTATTTAAATTAGATCAATAATTATCTTCGTTACATATCTGATGGCTGGTTAAATATCCCGCTGTGTCGGATATTCCACTATTATTTGAAAATTGAACTTTAAGTGTCCACTTGGGCCAAGTAAGGGTTCCATTGAGTAGCGTGTGACTGACCATGATGACCACACACCGACCAGAGCGTGTTCTCATGTGGTCAATATACTCCCTCCCACATGTAAACATTTTCTAATAAAATCAATTTCTGTTTATCTTTATTACGTATAGTGATGAACTATTTGTCCAGCAATAGGCTCGCAACAATGTCTCGGTTAGTTACACGGCCCTACAGATGAAATTGTAAAACCTTACTGATACCGAATTATAAACAGCATACACAAAAACCGTGAACCAAGTAAAAAATAAATACAAAAACTCCCACAAACAATGAGGATCATAAATGACAGCGTAACGGCTGAGTGTCACAACGAATGTAAACAAAAAATTACATGACAATGACAGTTGACATAAATTTATAGTTGACATTATAATAGCCTCGTCATCTGGATGTCACAGAGACACACGAGTCCAGACACTCGGCTCAGTAATAATCCGATGTGGTGTGGATTATATTTGTGATTACAAGTACTAACCGTGAATACAGCGAACACTTGTTTAATCCTCGGTCAGTGGTTTAAATCCTCGTCTTATCCTCGTCAACAAGATTTATGAGATGTGTTAAGTACACGAGAACAGAGTGTTGTACATGATATCCATGGTACATATGAAGCGGGTTGCACACTATATCCACATGAAGTGTGTAGTACACGTTAGTCGTAAAAACCCTGACAGAATGTTTTAACAACCTTACACAAATGGGCTGCACGTCCCATAATTTGGTTACTGTATTTGAAAACTATCCCGACACCGTAACAAGCCCGCGATTATCAGTTTTTGTAATGATTCGAAGAGTCGGTGTTGGCGGACTGAGCCATTTGTGAACAGGTTAATAGCGTGTCTAGATCATTTGCGAACTAGGCTTCACGAAACACGCAGTTGTCATCACTAATGATCCAAAAGCACGCAGTTTTTTTTAGAGACCTGGATCAGATGTGATCGCACGTATAAACCATGTCTCCAGGAAGCCAATGAGATTGGACGGCCGGTTGTGAATCGCAGTGGAGTTGAAGGGGACGTAACGTTTGTCGTGTAGACACTTCTCATTAAGTCCCCTTTGTTTAGATAAAGTTATGCAAGTGTCTATCTCACTAGGTCACATGACACGGATAAGAAGACCCCTGGGAATGGGTTGTTGGGTGGGGGGAGGGGTGGAATCAAGGACACACCCGAACACTGACCCCGTAAAACACAAATCTTAGGACAAAGGATTAGAGTTCACACTTTTAATTCCAGTTTAACAGAAGCAACTCTTAAGACAAAGATTAGAGTTCACACTTTTAATTCCAGTTTAACAGAAGCAACTCTTAAGACAAAGATTAGAGAGTTCACTCTTTCAATTCCTGGTCATTGCAAGGGATTTTTAATCTCCAAATGTGCGGCTGGTGACACATCTGGCAATGACGTAACACGAACTTTGTCGCGGACTTTCACTTTGACATAACAATGAAAGGTGACTAACATTTAAACAGGCCATAAAGAAGGCTGTTTCTCGAGCGTTTGTTGACGTCTCCTTGACGATCCCTGCAGTCTAAAGTTGAACTTTCTCGCCAGATTAGTGTACGATTGCGTAGCCCATAGAATTCCGGCACCCCAAGACAAAAGACCAGTATAAGGTTAACCGGTTAACAATGACGTCCTTTCACGAAGTTCAGCTTATCCCGCGATAGCCATGTTCGCTCACAGTTTGGACAAAATCAATTACAACTGACCAATGTGCTTATGCGAATGTAAAAAAAAAAAAAGAATCTAAATAGGGATTTTTTAAACAACAATAATAACCCCTTTCATACCATGACGGCCTATGGGGCAGGTGAAGTAGCTTACTCAAGATTCATTTAGCCACCCCTAACGAGCAAGGGATTGTGTTGCTAGCACAATGCCCCGATACTGAGGATAGAACACGTGACTCTCTTCTGCCTCGGCTCGGCAATCCGGCACGCTACCAGTGGACCACCGCTTTTTTAAAAACATGTATTGTCATTTTTTAATTGTAATAACTGTTTACTACTTTTTGTCCTTGAGAACTGATTTAAATGTCTTCAATCAATCTAGAGCAGTGATGGCGAAACTATGGCACGCGTGCCACAGTCAGCGTGCAGAGCCTTATCGGCCGGCACGCGTGCCACAGTCAGTGCACAGAGCCTTATCGGCCTGCACGCGACCAAATATCTCTTCCTTATTCAATAACCACAATAAAATAAATCAATGTTAATTTAAATTACTATTGGACTTCTTGGGATTTCAAGAAAGCTCTACGGGGGAAAAGAATATTCTGTGATCTGTGTGCAACACTTGAGAAGACGAAGGGTAAAGATATCACAGAGGACAGCACAATTGAGAATTACGAAAATAAAATCACAAGAGCGTAGAATTCTCATGCCAAATAAGTTTAAATCAATGAAAAAAACAACAACATGGGTTTTGTTCTTAAATTTGCTAGGATCATCTTATGCTTGTAAACAGCTGTTTTTAGCTTTGAATGATATCAAATGTGGCAGAAGAAACTGACGGACATATAACCTAATGAAGGGTGAGACTGCAATCAGGCTTATAAAAAACTGTTGAGATCGAATTACCAAAGTAAGAGCCAAGGTTTGATGAATTATAAGCATGTATACAATTATACAACAGCAAAAATCCCACTAATCACGCAAAACCTGTCTATATCCTGTAATAAAAAGCGGTTTGTATGGTTGAAAACACTCTTCTCTATTTTTAAATCTCTTATATTATCTTCACCTTCTTGTCTGTCGTGATCTCTTGGGCGGGCGAAAAAACAAACGTTTTAAAATGATCTACTTCCCGTGATGCTATCGAGCCGAAATTTTGCACATAGACTTGAGTCACCTCACAATGCATTGTATCAACATTTCAGAACGACCAAAGGTACCTTAATTAAATTAATGCATTTTTAGTTTATCTCCATATAACTGTATTTTCAGCCGTGTGCTGTTGTTGACATCCACGTGTCACTGAGTTCACTCCAGACATCCACGACCACCCCCCCCCCCCCCCCCGTTTAACAGTAAGTGGAGTTAAATCACGTTCAGTCTGTAAATGTTTGTCGCGCGGTGTATATTATTTTAAATTAGGTCTGTTATCGATTAATTTAAATTTAATCGTTAACTATTGAAAAAATACCGAATAATTAATCGATAATTTGGATTAAAGCTGAAAATAAGATTTATGACCTCACTAAACTGAAAATTTCATAAAATGCCCATTACTTAAGTATTTAATTTAAAAAAAATATGTTTTAATATAAGTAGTTCAATTGAATGTCAATGAATTTTAACTTAGTTATTGTTAATTTAGTAAAAGCTATGTTTTTTAAATATAATTATTCTTATAAAACAGCTTATTTTAAAGTTAACTCTTTAAAACTCGTTTTTTTTTTTAAAAATGGAGAAGTTTGAACCTAACAGAAGAATATTATTTATTAATAACACGAAAAAAAAATGGTTGAAAATATTTTCTTCAATTTTAATCGCTATTTCATCGATTAAAATAAATGTAATTGATAAAACATTTCACCGATTAATCGAGAAATTAATCGTTAATTTCCGCAGCCCTATTTTAAATATAATCAATACTTTTAGTTCTGGCTAGGAAACGCTTTTGGTCGCCAGCTCAGAGGAAACCTTCCGGTGGGGGTTAAACCCTAGGCAGGTCAGTGATGATCCCACGCTTTGCAGCGATCTAAACCATTGAGACTCGTAAGCTCTGCCGTGGTGGCGCCAGAGTTGATACTATGTTGATAGCGAGTCACAGTAGGAAATTCCACACCTCCCTCGGGAGGCACACTTTAGTGGGAGGCGTTTTCGACCTAGTGTCCTGGACGCCCAGGCGGCCGCTTGTAGCAGCGACCGCTCCGGGGGGGGGGGGCTTCTCAGTCTTTACGCCCCTTAGGGGGCCAGAGGGCTGAGGGGGTTTTCCGGGAAGCCCCATGAAGAGCGCAGGCTCGGGACTGCTGATTTTCTTCCACATGTAGGATTTTCAGTTCTGGCTCATATATAAGGGATTTACAGCAACAACAAAAAAAACTTTATTTTTTTGGGGGGTTGTTTAATTTCACTTTGGGTCTTAAGACAAGTGTGTGTTGTTTTGCTAAGCCAAACCTCTCTCTCCCCCAACACCTCCCCCCCCCCATTTTCAGGTTTAATTGGAGTGTTGGCACTAACCTATAAATAATTGAGTTTTGGTTTAATTTTGGGCACGCGGCCCCAAAAAGTTTCAGCCCACTGAATGCTAGTTAAAGTTTTTTTTTCTTATTCGTCTTCTAATCTAAACGATGACGCTTTCCAGAGTACAGCGCCAATTAGAGACCAGCTCAACTCTGTATTTAAGGTTTATTCCTCCTACGCCTGAACAGGTGGACCAACTAGCCAAGCTATTACACCCCTTCCTTACACGCACCATAGTGGCATTCGTGCCTCTAGTTCTCCCTCTCTCTCTCTCTCTTCTTTCTATATCTCCTCTCTTCTCTCTAACATTCAGGACAAATGATGTTACTGTTTGGCGTCGAAGCGTTTATCTAAGTGTCGCTTATTGCCCTTTAGCTTGACCTAGTTTATAAAGCCGTAACCAGGAGTTCCGCCTGTCCATACATAATCAGTTTCCACGTGATAATCAATGTTCATTTTATCCATTGTAGTTAAAATGTGTATCAGCAACTTTAAGTTGACATCATCAATGTCGACAACAGAGCAAGGCAGACTTCGAAGCAAATGAGGGGTCCTAGCAATGGAGTGAGTGACCTCTGTGTCCAAGTGTTTGAATTTAAACATCTGCACTGACAGACCAGCTCGCCTTTCATCTCGTCGTCATTCCAGCAACGTTGAAATCTTTTCACCTGTTCCCATCACCTGTAAACCCAGCTCTACCTAAACAATTCAAAGAACCGGAAATGACTTTTTCTTCTTTCCAAAATTCAGTCTTTTGTTGATTTATGTTGAAGTCGGCTAAGCCTTTCAAAGTTTATTGTTATTTTAAATTTTTTAAAATTATTTTTTTAATAAAAATAAACTTAAAACGAAGATGTTAAATACATGTACATGCCTTTAGTACAAAGCATCTCTTTAAGTCAGTAGTTTTCAATCTATTTCCCCGGCGCTTTAAGTGGGATTTTCACAACAGCTACCCCGCTTCTGCTCAAGGAGGTTCCAGTTAAATTTAACTTGTGGGCGATAAAATATGGGCGGATCCAAAGATTGTGCTCGACTTTAAAAAAAACTGCCCTAAACAATGTTTAGAAGAAATAACTGATATATAGTCTATATATATGTAGCCGAGTAGTGGCTAAGTTTACTTGAAACAAGTCCAATTCACGTAGGTAAGAATAAGCAACACGTTTATTAGAACACTAATGGAAACAAATCAACATCTGCCTAGGCGCACCCAACTGTCTCTCTCTCTCTCTCTCTCTCTCTCTCTCTCTCCACTTCCTTTCCTCCTTCATACACAGTACATCTCGGTGCGATGCACATGGTGCGATGCACATGGTGCGGCGCGGTGTGGGTATGCACACTACTACATATACAAATATATATATGGAGAGAGAGAGAGAGAGGAGATATGAAGAGGAGGGAGGGAGAGAGGGGGCTGCAAGGGAAGTAGAAAAAGAAAAGTAATAGAATGAGGTAACGACATGCAAGGGCCCTATTGGATTCCTCTAAACGTGAGTCTGAACAAAATCGACACGTCGCCGATATGACTTAGCAGATACTGTAAAGTAACAGTTAAAGATGGTTTAAAAACCAAAACTGTCGCTTGCAGTCATTTAAAAATTTGACTTGGTGAAAATAAGTTTACTTCAGATAATCATGAGATACGGTGGAGAGAGAGAGGAGCGATGTAATGAGACCAACGGTGGGTGTAGAAAGTAGCACACGTTTTACGCGTGAGAGATGCCAGGTTCTGCTGGCTGATTCACTCATCTATAAATGTCACCACCGAAAGAGGTACCTGAATTGTGCCAAGGTAAGGAAGCCGAGAAGGAATGAGGACCCCCCCCCCCCCACACACACACAACTATTTTTCCAACCAACCCACCTTTTCTCTGAATTTTTACCTTTGCCGTTACTTGGCAGAGCACTGAAGCAAAACGTTCTGTGTTTGTGGGGCAAAGTTTTTAGAGAGGCAGCGCCAACCAGATGATATCTTCCCTTTTAAAATTGACTCAATTTCGTATTTAACCAGCGACTCTTTCGTCTAAATAGCTACTCTAATGTTAACATTTTAAGAACCATCGATTGTCATTGATGACATGTTAAAAGGTGAACAATTTTAAATGTGGCTGAAAACAATGTGTGGGTTTGGGTGGGTGGGTCGGTGTCTGGGGGTGGGTGTGGGTTTGATCCCACATGACTTTAGGACGTACATCAAAGAAGTAAGTTTCAAAACGAAATTGTCAAAAAGAAAAATTAAAAAATTAAACTATAAAAAAATTAGCTGTTTGGTATATAGCATATAGGTACAGTAGACAATTGTTTGGTATATTGGTACAGTAGACAAATGTTTGGTATATTAGTACAGTAGACAACTGTTTGGTATATTGGTACAGTAGACAAATGTTTGGTATATTGGTACAGTAGACAATTGTTTGGTATATTGGTACAGTAGACAATTGTTTGGTATATTGGTACAGTAGACAAATGTTTGGTATATTAGTACAGTAGACAACTGTTTGGTATATTGGTACAGTAGACAACTGTTTGGTATATTGGTACAGTAGACAACTGTTTGGTTTATTGATGAGGTATAAAAGTGGTATATTGGTACGGTAGCACACATTACCCCGTGTTATCTTACCAACCCCCATCCTACTCGGTTCCATCAGTACTGGCATCCGCCCCTGGTTTAGCACTTGATCTCATTAAGTTTGGCAAAATATCTTCAAACAGACGTCTGAATGGGGCTCAAAACATACGGGTGGGGAGGGGGGAGGGAGAGGACGTATAAACAACATTCTCAGACTCCATTGACTAACAGGGCCTGCAAGCAGTTTTCAATTAATTAGATAGGCGAGCGCGTGCAAAGGCGCATCCACCATACAATTAAAGGGCGGTAGAAGGTGTACGGTGGTGCCACATCAAGTCATCATTTCAAAAAAAAATTTAAGTGTGTATTGTACCGCGTTATGACCGGTATGTGTAAAACGTTTATCAACCGCTTCATTTAAAACTATTTTCTCACCTGGTTCGTCACCATGACGATGGCGGTGAGTCTCATCCCAGGCAACCCGTTCTGCTCCACCTGCTAATCCACGTGAACAAACAGACGAACACACTGACGTGACACAACATCCGCAGGAAGATGCAACACCCTGAGGCGAATTAACGCACTCACCGTTTGGCTTCGAGGAATCCTTACAAACGGCTGCAGAAATCTGGCAATGATTATCCTGAGTATCCCCTCGGTTATCCTTGTATCCACAAATAGATCTGAAAGGAGCAGGTCTCACCCCACTTGTTAAGTGAGAGTTACCCGATCCTGCAGCCTGGCTTTCGGAAATATCCTCCTGGCTGCAGTTTCGCCGAAGACGGTCCCCCTTTAAAATACAGGAGCACAGGACGTCACACTCGCAGGATTTTTCGACTGTGTTTTGAGAACCGTCGACAGGTGATTGTCTGCGGTTCTCGTCGGGGGATCCGGTCGGAGTTCCTGTGAGGAAAACGTCACCGGTGGAGTTTTTAACTCGGCTAATCCCGCTGCCGAGATCACAATTGACTTCGGTGTCGATGTTTTGCTTGTTGTCGTGACCGGGGAAGGATAGAACACGAGAACCGCTTGTCTTGCGTGAAATCGACGAAGCGGAGCTTTCGAATATACACTGAGACTCCCTGGTAATCCAAAATACTTCCGCTAAGACATCCAAATCCTCGCTTATGGAGTTACGTGAAAAATTCCTTGAAGTTGAAGCACCATCAGACGACTCGGTTTCAGTACGATAGTCCTTCTCACTCAATGTCCGAAAGCACTGACCTTTCGTCGAATCGCCCTGTCCACTTTCACTAGGAAGCCTCACTACAGGACCTTCCTGGATTTCAATTGAACAAGTTTCACCACTGTATTTTCTCGGAACCTCGCCCAAGTAGGGACTGCGTACATGCCGGGAACGAACTCTACTCGAACCCCCGGCTTTGGGCGTAAAGCGGTTCGAACAGAGCGGCGACCGATCTGATATCGGAACGCTATGAAAGAGAGTTTCCTCCCTTGCCTGTTCGTCAGTTAGCTCCCCTGCGATTGATCTCTCGCTATCGTCCGCTGGCGAGCGCCCGGTGCGCACGCGTTTGGAAGCAAGGTTTCGACCACTGCTATTGTTTTCTTCACTCGTCGGCTCCTCGGCGTACGTGTCCGATCGGAAGTAAAAAGATAAACTGTGTATACATTTCTCTTCACTCGGGCAATTAAGATCTCCAGATTTCCTTTTACCGGGAAAAAACCTTTCACCAGAGATCGACTTTGTTTCCCTTCTCTTCTCTTCAGTGGTCTCCCCCTGGAGATTTGTAAACAGTCTAGAATTCACTTCACTGGTACCGGTACGAACTAAACAGTTATCACAGGTAAAACGTGAACCAAGCGATGCAGGTACTTCGTTGTAGACTGAAGGCTCTGAACTTGTCTCCTTAAAACTTTGGCCAGAGACCAGCGCTGGCTTTGAACAGTTTGAAAACTTAGTTAAAGTGAACTTTCTCCCTCTTCCTCCACCGGCTGATCCAGGAAGTGTGTGCTCGTGTGAGACCCCGAGAGGGAGAGTACAGCCCAGGGGCGAAGACGAAGGAGGGGGTAGTCTAGAAATGGCGCCGACCACGGGGATAACGGCCGGTGAGGAGGAGGGGCGCCCGGGCGTACCTGCAACGTCAGGTAGGGTTGGGCCGGGAGGCTCACGGGGGGCCGGCGATTTACGGTTCGGGACAGGTAGGAGGAGAGGCGTGGCGCCAGGGGGGATACCCGCATCATCACCACCACCGCCTAGACGGGAGGGTGAGGGTGAGGAGGAGGGAGGGGAAGCCCAGGGGGCGGGGGAGCTGCTGGTGCCAGAACCCGACGGATGACGTATGTTGAATGGAGAGCACACCTGGGCACACCTTCGGTTTTCATTTCTCTCGGCGTCCCCTCGGCAAGATGTCATGTCGCCACGAGTTAGGGGAGATATGCTAATTGTTACTTCCTGCCACACTCTCCGAGGAGCAGCGCATCTTTATTCATCGACGTGACGTCATCTCACCGGCCTTGACGTTGGTGAACCTGAGGGTGAAACAATGACACCGATAGTTAGAAAACAATTAAAGATATATCCTATATTTAAGTACTAGCAGACCCAGTCGTGCGTTGCAACGATCTCAGTAAAAATGACAATTTAAAAATCCAATGAGTGATATGTTTTAAAAACAATTATGCCAGAAACCTACACGGAAGTGTGAAAAAAAGTCCAAGTTTCATAGCAAATAGATAAATAAAATAATAATTTAAGAGCTTTAAAAAAAAATGAAAAAAACGACATTAAAGGGCTAGGCTCTAAAATAAGTGATAATTTGTACTCAAGCTATGTTCCTCAATATACTGTAAAATTGCTTGGGGAATTAAATTATTAACGTGCATTACAAAAAAATTTGGAGCCGCCTATCCGAAGGAATGAACATAAAGAGTTCAGTTTCCTAGAGTAATTATTTATAGACTCTTGAATTTTTATAAGACAAAAAAAAACGACATTAAGAGCCCCAGGGCCCATTCACGACAAGATATAAAGCTTAAAACGATCTCAGTAAAAATGACTATCTAAGAATCCAATGCGTGATCTGTTTTAAAAACTACTATGCCAAAAACCTACACGGAAGTGTGCAAAAAAGTCCAAGTTTCCTAGCCAATGGATAAATAAATCTATATATATATATAAAGCTTTGAAAAAAATAAAGGAAAAAAAACGAAATTAAGGGGCCGGGCTCTAAAATAAGTGATAATTTATATTTTTTTTATCGCCATTGAACTCAAGCTTTGTTTCTCAATATCGTGTAAAATTGATTGGGGAATTAAATTATTAACGCGCATTACAAAAACATTTCGGTACGCCTGCCCCGAGGGAATGGACATTAAGAGTTCAGTTCCTTATAGAAAATATTTATAGACTCTTAAGTTTTTATGTACTAAAATTGGCAAGATCCGTTATTTTCTTAGTAACTTAAGCTAACACTAATTTTTGTAAAGGTAATATAAAGGAAAAAACGACATTTAGGGGCCCCTGTGCCCATTCTGCGCAAGATGTCAATTTCAAAAAGCTGTTCGTTTTAATTCAGTTTCATCATTCATATATATTCCTATAGATTGTTAAAAATTGAATGGGGAATATATCTTAAGCATATACCAAAAACAGACATTCGGGGCCCCCGGCCCAAAAGTAAATTACATTAGAAGTTTAGTGCCCTATAGAATTTTAATATGGGCTACCAAGATTTTGTTAACAAATTTTGGTTAAGATCAATTCTTTTACACAAAACCTAACGCATAAACTTAATTAAAGAAAAAAAA
>MUZC01004558.1:366496-377363 GCA_002072015.1 Radix auricularia | reverse complement strand
TAAGAACTTTAATAATTAAATTGAGGGATAAAATCTTAAACGTTTACTAAAACTGGTATTTTGGGCCCCCAACCCTGAAGAAGTTGCCATTAGGAGTTTAGTGCCCTATAATATTTTAATATTGACTATCAAGTATTTATATACTACCTTTGGTTAAGATCCATCAATGTAGCAAGTAGCTATCACTTAAACTAATTTTTATATAGCTTATATAGGCAAAATACGACATTAAGGGCCCCAGGGGCCCATTCAGGGCAAGATATAAAGCTCAAAACAACTGTTTATTTTAAGATGGATAATAATGGATACATTTATCATTATTTGTCAAGACCTTTAATAATTAAATAGTGAAAAAAAATCGTAAACGTTTAAGAAAACACGTATTTTGGGCCCCCAGCCTCGAAGGAGTTGCCATTAGGAGTTAAGTGCACTATGGTATTTTAATAATGGCTATCAAGAATATAATTGCAAAATTTGGTTAAGATCAATCAATATAGCAAGTAGTTAGCGATTAAATCATTTTTTATATAGCTCATATAAGCAAATATTCACATTTAGGGCCCCCGGCGCCCCTTGAGTGTTAGATTGAGAAAAAAAGTAGCCAGTTACCATTCCGTGAGGGTACTCAACAGTCTTAAAAATTTTCATGACGATCGGATGAATAGTTTAGTCAGTTACAACGGACAAGCACACACACACACACACACACACACACACACACACACACACACACACAGACATACTTTGATTTTTATATATATAGATGGGTCCCATAAATGCGCTGTTTTAATAACATGTATCTATAAGCCTGACTGCAGGGTCGGTCTTAGGCCACTGCAACCTATCCGGCCGCAGTGGGCCCCGCACTTTCATAGGCACCACCTATCTTAATTTTCACTTATTAATCCATTATCCCTACCCAAACTGGGCACACGCAATCCGTTTTGCATATTAAGTCGCATAGGGCCCCGCATTGCTAAGACCGCCCTGCCTGATTGCAGTTTCACCCATATTTTATCCTAAATATAATCTTAGCACACCCCACCTCTTTCTCAACTTTACGACGAGGTATTAGTCTGCATGCTAAAAGGAAATAAAAATTTAATAGCGCTGTGATAGAACTGAACATCGGCCAGCGTGCATTCTATTCTAAATCAATCATTTCTTTTTTTGCTTGCTCTACTGAATAATCAAAGATGTCTGTCATGTAAAACTTGACATTATTACATCCATATATAAAAACATCATCAAAGTTCTGTTATAAGACACATATTCCTCAAGTTTCAGGTAGCTGAACTTAACGATAATCATTGGGCCCCCAGACAGAGGGTTTAAGGTTGCTTAATGGGTTACAATCTTAAAGACGCACAACTCGCTATATTCTCTGTATCAAGTATCTCAAGTTATGGTGCGTCTGTCTACAGCCGAGTCTTAGATATTCGCACCAGGTGTGAAATGTTCTCTGCACTTGCATGAGTAATTTACTTTTCACGGCATAACTTTTTAAAACTAACATAGATCTACAGATATAATCTAGATCTAGATCTAGTCTATATATTTTTAAATCGAAAGATGAAATTGGAAGGGAGAGGGGTGCTGTAATATGATGTTAACTTATCTGTTACAGACGCCCATTCTATACAGAAGATTATTATAAATGTTTGCTTCACATAAGTGTGTCTGAAAATATAGGGATATATTCGGGTACAGTATCAAAACAAAGATTTAAAATAAACTATTCTATAATTAGATCCTAATTAGTCATAATATTTATTTATAGATTTCAAAGAAACAGACATTATATAAATTTCACTGTAAGGGATTTTTAAAATAAATTTCATATATCAAACTTATTATTATTTTTTTAAAGATAAAATAAGACTTTAAAATTATAAAATGTCAGTCTATTAATCGTAAAATCATTCATGATTATTCTTATTTAACAATGAACGTACACTTATTTATCGATGACTGTAAAAATTATCAAAAGTTAGTAAAAATAAGAAATTCCTTGAAAAACAATAATTCATTGTTGTAAAAACAGTCATTCACTGCTGCAGAAAAGGTCCACAATTGACTACAATTAATAAAATTATAGGTAATCTTCGGCGCAAAAAGATATTAAATTATGAATACTACCTTTAAGAGGTTTGTTGGTCGACATTCGAAAGATCCACATCTAAAAGTGCTGGCAAACCTTTAAGAAGTATGCCCTTCATACCCGATATCTTATAGATGCGGCACTTCACGGGGCTCGTTCGAAATTTTAATAATTACTCATATACATAAGACCTAAGGCAATAGAAAATAAAAATATAACTCCGACTTCAAGATGGAGCATAACTCAAACTTGAAGGTATCGTTCCCTTTGAAACTTTTGAGCATCGATTATTTGTATGTGAAAGAAAGAAATCGATACATTTTAAAAGTGTTGTCTTTCAAACAATCTATGACTTCCGGTCAGCAACAAAAAAATAATCGCTAGTGACTATTTCACAACGATAAAATTATGTTTAAAAATTACTGATAGGCTAATAGGTATCATTTTAACAAGACATAATTCAAAATATTATTCTAAATTAACCACCGGAAATCAATCCATATTTAGTAGTTTCTCTTTTTGAAGACACATTTTGAAGGACACCGAAATTCCTTTAATTCGAACTTTGATTCATTATTGGAATATTAATAACATATTAGAAGGTCAACAACTTATTACAAGGTCAAATACTCATGAGAAGGTCAATAACTTGGAACACAAAATTAGAAAATGATCGTGGTCAGAAGAGTGTCTGGCATGCAAGACGTGTCTCAGTTATTACATGACTAGCAATTTGTCCGCGCTTTGCTGCGGGAAGATTGAGTATTGGTGATAAGTGAGTGAGTGCATAAAAAAACTATATTTTGGCCCCCAGCGCCCACCAAGGAATAATTTAAATATTATTTCACCTGCTGCCATCGTGGAAGTGTATTTAAAAAATCCCCAACGTTTTATGCGTTACCTATTTGGGAAATAGGAAAAATGGTGCTTTTCAATTTGTACATAGCACATATTTGGAAAAAACACGTTTTTGAGGTCCCGGCCCCAATGAGTGTGAATTTTAAAATTATATTACGCTAAATTTTTGTCGCGAAAGGGTACCCAACAACTTCCTTAACTTCTACCTACATAGGGAATGGGAGAATTAGGGATTTTTTATTTTTATATAGTTAATATTAAGGAAAAACTACATTTTGGCCTCCCATCCCACAGTAAAGAATGTTTTAAATAACTGTTCACCTGCTACCATCGTGGAAGTGTAGTTAACAAACCCTCAAAATTGTATGCCTTTGCCTATTTGGAAAATAGGAGAATTATTGATTTTCAGATTTTTATAGAACATATAAGGAAAAACACGTTTGTTTTTGGGCCTAGGTCCTCATGAGCGTGCATTTAAAAATATTTTACGCCAATTTTTGTCGTTTTGAGGGGAATCAACAACTTGCTAAAGTTTTATATTTAACCTACACGATGAATTGTGGAATTTGTGATGAGTCGGTTTTTAATAAAAAAAATTATATTTGGGCCCCCGCCTCCTGTGAGTGGAAATTTATAATTCCCTTTCGCCAACTTTCATCTGGAGATTGTACTCAACAACTTCCCAAAGTTTTATACTTCTACCTCAATGGAGAATGGGGGAATTAGTTATGTGTAGTTTTTATATAGTTTATATTAGGAAAGAAACTACATTTGGCCCACCAGCCCCCAGTAAGAGATATTTTAAAATATGTTTTCATCTGCTACCATCGTGAAAGTATAATTATCAATTACCCAACGTTTCATGAGTCTACCTACTCAAGAAATAAGAGAATCAGGGATTTAAAATTTTTATAATAATTTTCATATAAGAAAATAAAATACGTTTTTGGGGTCCCGGCCCCCATGAGTATGAATTTCAAAATTCTTTTACAAAAACAATTGTCCTGAGAAATTACTTAAATTTTACCCAAAGTTTCATGCTCCTACCTACACGTAAAATTGAAGAATTAGTGATAAGTTGTTTTTTTTTAATATAAGAAAAAATATATTTGGGCCCCCGGTACCCAATTAGAGGGAATTCTAACATTCTTTTTGCCTATTGTCGGGAGCTGGTACTAAAAAAAAAATTCAAAAGTTTCATGCTTCTACCTATATGGGAAATAGGAGAATGAGTGATTTTCAATTTTTGTATAGCTCATATAAAGAAGAAAAAAATGTTTTTAGGGCCCCCATTAGTGGGAAATTTAACATTCTCTTTTGCCAATTATCATCGGAAGCATCTACTCAAAAAATTTACAAAGTTTCATTCTTTAAACTATACGGGAAATAGGAGAATTATTGATTTGCAATTTGTAAATAGCTCATATAAGGGGACAATTTTTTAATGGGGCGCCATTTTCGGGGGGCTCTCTTACCTCTATGAGTGGACATTTAACATTGTCCTTCGCCAATTATCATTGAGATATTAAAGTCAACAACTTCCTAAAGTTTCATGCTCTCCACCTACATGGTGAATGAAATTATTTTTAGTTTTTAAATTTGTGCTCGAAAACCATGTCGGAACGGTCAGCATCGGAGGAAGGATTATAACTAACTTACGCTTCGCCGATGACATAGACGGCCTAGCTGGCAGCGAGGACGAACTAAAAGAATTCCTTGCAAAGCTAGAGAAGACGTCGAAGGCCTATGGCATGGAAATTAATGCAGAAAAGACGAAGTTCATGGCAAATAAGAATTTCACAAGTGAAATTCGGATAAACTGTAAAAAACTCGAGGAGGTCCCTACCTTCAAATATCTAGGGGCTGTAATATCCGATGAAGGCTCAAAACCAGAAATTCTTGCCAGAACGGCCCAAACCACTGCAGCACTAAGCAAACTGAAAAACATCTGGCAAAGCAAGAAGCTCTCCCTGAGATCAAAGATTCTACTAATGCGCTCTCTGGCGATGTCAGTCTTCCTCTATGGTTGTGAGGCTTGGACGCTCACCGCAGACCTCCAAAAAAGAATTAGTGCGCTTGAGATGAGATGTTTTCGAAAGGTATTAAGCATCTCCTACACGGCGCACATCACGAACGAAGCGGTCCGCGACAAAATAAGTGCTGTCATTGGCCCTTACGAGGACCTTCTCACCTCAATTAAAAAGAGGAAACTACGATGGTACGGACACGTGTCAAGATCTGGATGTCTCTCAAAGACGATATTGCAAGGCACAGTCCAGGGAAAAAGGAAAAGAGGCAGACCAAGGAAGAGTTGGGAGGACAACATCAAAGAGTGGACCGGCCTTTCATTTAGCGATTCCCAGAAGGCAGCTCAGAACCTTGACACTTGGCATGAGTTAGTGCGCAGCTCAAAATGGTGCCCAAACGACCCAGCGTCGGGTTAAGGGATAGTTCAAGTTCAAGTTCAAATTAATATTAATAAGTTTGTAAACAAATGCATAAAAAGTTTTCATTAAAAAAGAAAACAACATCAACACCAGAAATGAGCGGTACGCTTAGAGATTTATAGTCAAAAACTTTGTTCTTACATGTTATTTATTATAACTATTATGAATAGTATATTTGACGTGATGCACATTTATGACCAGTTGAGACGGCTGTTGGAGGGGAGGTAGAATATGCCACCGAAATAACTGCGTAACGTCCTTGTATGGGCTTTTATTGCTCTTAATCAACAATACGTCAAAGATCTTTCTATCGAACGGCATCGAAATTTGTACACGAAACAGCACAATACTTCTTTGTTGTTGTTGTTTTTTTAATTCAATAACATGTGTTGGTTTATTAAAATATTGAAATCATTTTCAACATACTTTAACGTCCTTAACAGAAAAAATTCCAAATATCAAAAACATTATTTAAGATGAGGTTCGTGGGTCTAGACTTTGGAAGCCGCCAGTTTTAATAATCTAAATCAGGAGTCTCCAAAATACGGTACGCGTACCAGATGCGGCCCGCGAGGCCCTCTTATTCCCCCAGGAGACCTTCTAATCTCCAGAAACGATACTATTTTTGCCTGTAGTTTATCACAAAGCTTAGTAGTTAGGGGTTAGTAGTCAACCCGAAAACTTCTGTTTGACAGTTATGCGGCCCTATGGCAGAATAGTTTGGAGATCCCTCGTCTAAATCAACTACCCGAATATATAATGATGTATACGACAAGAGTTAATTTTTTTTAACGAAACGACATTACATAAATGAAAGCAATTCATCCAAAATAAGATCTCGTTATGCAACAAGGTTATTTTGTGGTAAGGTAAAAGATCCCATCGGAAAATGGGATTTTCTTTATGGAAAATAGTAGTAATGTCAGTAATTAAAATAGTTATGATAATACTAACAACAATTGGATCTTATAATATAACTCACTTTCCAAAGTTTAATTACTCAAGTATGAAAAACTAAATTTTTAATAAAAACACATTAAAAAACCTAAATTTCGAGTTAAATATATGTAATGCACGTGTATACTCCTTGATGAAACATATAATTTGAGCAGGAACAACTAAATAATTGTAAATGCGACTCACATCGGTTTATTCAACAGTATTTCAAAACAAAAGCAAGATGGCGTCCTTCTTGTCGATGCAACTATGACGCAATATGATGAAATACATCTGATTCAATTTTATGAATTTAACCTAATTCTATAAAAAAAATATTTTTAAATCATTGATATTGTCCTTCTTTCACTTTCAGATACTAGATATATTATGATAACCAAATAAACATGAATTATTTTTATTTACTAAAATATTTTACTTACGACTTACGGCTACAAATTGAGATGGAGACACTACGCAATATGTAATTAACCCGGCTTGATGTACAGAAAAGGAACACGCGTAGAACAGTTTTCCTTTTATAGGGTTCTTCTTTTCTAAAACAGGAAAACGTCATAGCTCATTTCGTAATGTTCTATTTTTAGATTACATTTTAGCGTAACAATGTTTTAAGGCATAAATAGTCTACAGTCAAATGACTATGTTCTCAAAATTGTTGGCTTTTACAAGTCGAATCAGCTCAGCTGTCTTAAATTAATAAGGAATGAAAAATTAGCCGATAAATCAATCATTCGCAATATACCTACATTTACGTATTGACCCGTATCTTTTATTATTTTTTAAATGAAATTTTTCCTTTAAAAAAAGATAAATTTAGATATAATGTTTCTATTTATAGATTTCCGCCATATTATGAACATCCCTATATTATTATCTAGTTGTTCAATTAGAAATAGAAATTTATTTCCAATTTTTCTCCCTTTTTCCTAATTTATGTATTATGATTGTTGGTAGGCATGAAGCTCAACATCCGGGTGTGTTTTCTATTTTATTTATAATTCTTAGTCTACTTCCTGTTCATAACTTGACTATTCTTAAATTATTTAAAATCTACTTCTTGGCCACATTGCTAATTTTTAATCTTAACGTTTCCTGAAGTTCCTGAAAATTAAGATTTCTACTTTTCACAGTTAATATTTCATGAAATGTAAACGTAACCTATAATGGTTTAAGCTTAAATTGATTGCTAACGATCACCTTGTCCCTAGGATACTAAAAGAAATGTGCTGGTTGTTACACACTCAAACATCAACTGTGCAGTGGAGCAGGGATATCGATTGATTTCCAGTGAACCAATTGAACATTTGGATCGATGGTGGTTATTGAGCCCGTAGCGCTAACTTTAGTGCTTTGTACAATACATGGCATACAACAGGGTTTCCGCGAACTTGGGAAAAAGTAAATCTTAGGTTACTGAAGACTCATTAGGCTCTTTTAAAATTTGCGTCCCAGTCGTTTGAAGATAAGATCAAAATAAAAGTTGGTGGGGATGAAAGAGTGAAAAGAAAGAGAGATGGAGCAATGGAGAGAGAGAGAGAGGGTGCGAGCGAGAGAGAGAGAGAGAGAGAGAGAGAGAGAGAGAGAGAGAGAGAGAGAGATGTGCTTTATTGCTTTATATTTCCAGCATTGTATTATTAAATATTAAATTTGAACAATTATTACAGCCGTCCGGAAAATGTATCCAGGCTAAATTCTTAGATTTAATTTGAGGAAAAAAGACCCAAGAATATGATAAAAAAGTGAATAAATAAAAAAAAAAATGCAAGCCTGCCAACCTTTCCGATTTTGTTGGAATACTACAGAATTTTAACCCTGGTTCTAAAATTCAACAAGACTTTAAAATTCCGATTTTTCGACCATTAATATTTTTCACGTTATAAAAATCCGACGGTGACAAACAATCTTGGCATTTTATATACTATATTTTAAATAAATTCATTTGCACTTGTTACCTAAAATATGTGTTGTTAATTTCTATTGCTCTGATTCAATGTGTAAAATAATGAATATAAAATTAAGCCAAATTTTCATTAGCTTGATCATTAAAATGCATCTATTTGTGTGTTTGCTTTTTTATGGTGTCTTAATTGTTCCGACTCTACTAAAGAGAAAACATTAAATTGAACAAATAGGAAGATATCCTTATTTAAACTTCTAAACAAACATATATTTAGTTAGAATCATCTGATTCTTTATTGTCAACTACTTTCAAATATTTCGTCTGGTCTTAAATTTAATGTTTTAAATAGTCTGTCTATTCAATCTAAATTTCTTTCATTTAATGTTATTCTATAATCCGATAAGCCAGTTATTAAGAAAAAGTCAAATAAAGAATGTCAAAATGATAAATAAATTTATTTCCTTTTAATTTTCTTACATGAAAACATAGTTACGCCGGGTACTTTCAAATAAAATAGAATTAAACAACTGGTCTTAATTTCATTAAACGTTTTTTAACATGAGATAAGATACTCCTGCTTGAAAAAGTCATGTGAGATATTTAGAATATTCTAATTACAATGTAAAAATTTAAAGTCCAGTAGCTAAGCTGGTGTGAAAATCATTTGTGTTGTGCAAATTCTATCAAACTGCCAAAACCTCATTTGAATTTCTACATTAAATTCATTTTATGACGAATACGACTTTTTGCTCAACTGCTACTGAACATGGATACATATTTCTCAACTGTTTTCTACTTAACATGGATACATATTTCTCAACTGTTTTCTACTTAACATGGATACATGGATACATATTTCTCAACTGTTTTCTACTTAACATGGATACATATTTCTCAACTGTTTTCTACTTAACATGGATACATATTTCCCAACTACTTATCTACATCTCATGGATTCTATATTTCTCAACTGCTTTTCTACATGGCATGGACAATTATTTCTCAACTCTTTTCTACAAAACATGGATACATATTTCCCAACGCCTCGTCTATATAACATGGATACATATTTCTCAACTGCTTTTCTACAAAACATGGATACATATTTCTCAACTGCTTTTCTACACAACCAAGGATAAATATTCGCTCCGATCAACAAATCTTGATCTCTCTTGTTCTTTAAAGAGGAATGTTCAATTAAAAGGATGAGACCTCCTTAAATTTTTAGAGTAAATGTCAAAGGATAAAAGTATTTCACTAGCTTCTCTGTGAAAAGCCTGTGCAGAATATCTTTTAGCACTATACATCTTAAATAATTTCGGGAATTATTGACTTCATAAAGTATATGCTTTCAGATTGCACTTATTTCCAAAAGTCAAACATGGATTTGAAATTTGAAAATAAAAAGATGCCATTGGGAATAGCCTAATTCCTTTGTATGTTCTTATGTTTAACATTTATTCTGACTCTGTCAGTTGTTTTTTTTATATCTTTCAGAGTATTCCCAAGGTAGGGACCTGATCACCACAAACTTTTATAGTGTCTTGGTTAATTCTAATATAAAAAACACCCTAGATAAAATCAGACCTGCCACACAAACCCATGAAAATAAAAAATCTAATAATACTGACAATCAATACACTCTTAAAACTCTAATAATTAATTTTCAAAGCATAAAAAATAAAATTCCAGATTTAGAACTTCTAATGAAAACAGAAGAAACAGACATAATTGCTGGTTCTGAAACATATTTAGCTCTGAAATCTTTAGCAGCAATTACAATATATTTAGAAAAGATAGAACAGACAATCATGGTGGCGTCCTACTTGCAATCAAATCAACTCTCATAGCCGAAGAAATTAACACACAACCAAACTCCAATATAGAATCTGTTTTCTGCAAAATAGTTACACCAAACTCATCACCCTTTATTGTAGGCAGTCTATATAGGCCACCAAATACAAACATAGAGTACATGAGGAATCTCTGCAGTCAATTAATTTACATTAAAGACAATCATAAAAATGCTGTAATTTGGACTATGGGGGACTTAAATCTTCCAGATATAAATTGGAAAAAATACACAATAGATAGCCACCAAAATAATAAAGAAATTAATGAACATTTTTTAAACACAATAAACAACATAAACCTAGAACAGATAGTAAAAAAAGCAACTAGGAAAAACAAAATACTAGATTTATTCCTAACAAACAGACCGGGACTAGTAGTAGACTGCACAATAATTCCTGGGCTATCTGACCATGATATTGTTAGGGTAACCAACACAATAAACACTAAAATAAATAAGATGCCGAGAAGAACAATATATCTTTGGAATAAATGCAACTTAATAAAATTAAACTAATCAGCTTCTAATTTCCAACAAAATTTCCTAAGTAAATTCAGCATAGTTAGCCCTGTAGAAGAAATATGAAGAACCGTATTATCCTCCTTGCGGACCCTGAGACAAGCAACATTTTCTCCACCCCACCCCTAATTGTATTTAGGAGGGACAGAAACCTACGTGATCTTCTGGTTCGCACCCGCCTCCCAACATCCCCCCCCCCCCCCAACCGCGACCGTCCCCACATGTGCCCCCCC
>MUZC01004558.1:314732-362710 GCA_002072015.1 Radix auricularia | reverse complement strand
CCCCCCCCCCCCCAATGCAAGCGGTATTTTCTATGTGAAAACGAGGGTGTTTAAAAAAATTTTTTGTGTCATTTAAATATGTTTTTAGTGTAAGGCTGCACTCTAATATCGTAACACGCGTGAAACCACGTAAAACTTCATTGTCGGTAATGACATATTTAAGTGGAACTTTTATTTAAAGTTGCGCGTTGTATAACGTAATATGTGTTGCCTCCCCCCCCCCCAAAAAAAAAAAAGAAAAAAAAGAACGGTGCGTGACGTCATTTATGGGCGGCCCCTAAAAGAGAGGCATATTAAATACCTCCCCGGGCGGCAAAAGCTCTAGCTACGCCACTGGATGAGATAGGTATACATTCACTCCTAAAAAACTTAAAAATAAACAAAGCTACTGGCCCAGATGAATTACCTGCCAGGTTATTAAAAGAATTAAGCAATGAACTGTCCCCAATCTTTGTAGTTCTTTTTCAAGCCTCTCTAAACCAGGGTAAAGTGCAAGAGGATTGGAAATTAGCCTATGTAACGCCACTCTTTAAGAAAGGTGATAAGTCCGACCCTGGTAATTATAGACCTGTATCACTTACTAGTATCACATGTAAATTACTGGAACACATAATATATAGCAGAATAGTTAGCCACCTTGACAATTATAATGCCCTATGCCCACACCAACATGGCTTTAGAAAGAACAGATATGAAACACAATTTATAGGCCTAATAGATGATCTATCAAAAGGCTTAGATAATAATGATCAAATAGATACAATATTACTAGACTTCTCAAAAGCATTCGACAAAGTTCACCACCTTAGTTTACTCAAAATACTTAAATACTTTGGAATCTCAGGTCCCTTACATCACTGGATACAAGATTTCCTATTGGGTAGAGAGCAAACTGTAATAATTAATGGTTTTAAATCTACACCAATAAAGGTTAACTCAGGAGTTCCACAAGGAACTGTCCTAGGTCCCTTACTATTTTTAATTTATATAAATGACTTACCCAACAATATCTCAACAGGAACTAAAGTTAGGTTATTTGCTGATGATTGTATAATCTATAGAACAATCAAGTCAGAACAAGATAGCAAAATTTTACAAAAAGACTTAGATGAATTAATAAAATGGGAAACTAACTGGAGTATGTCCTTCCACCCAGAAAAATGTCAACTGCTAAGAGTAACAAAGAAAAAGAAACAAATAAATTCAAAATACTTCATTCATGGAAAAGAACTAACCCAAACTAAAGATGCGAAATACTTAGGAGTCATAATAAATGAGAAACTATCTGGGAATCCCCATCTCAATGAAGTTATTAAAAAATCAAACAAAACCTTAGGCTTTATTATAAGAAACTTTCACAAATGTAACAAAGATATAAAACTAAAATGCTACCTCACCCTGGTGAGACCTATAATACAATATGCATCTTCTGTATGGGACCCATCCACCAAAGAAAATATTGATAAGTTAGAACAAATCCAAAAAAGAGCTGCCAGATTCATTACTGGAGAATATTCAAAACTGACATGAGTAACACCGTTAGTTAAATTATTAAACCTTGAAACACTAGAGGTTAGAAGAACCAAGAGTAAATTAGTAATTATACATATGGCAATTAATTCTAATTTAGAAATACAACACAAAGTTAACCTAATACAACCCTCAAATAGACATAAAGATAAAAACACCTTTCTTATTGCATATGCAAGAACAAACACATACACGTTTTTTTTCTTTCCGTCCGGTATTCGGGCGTGGAATGGGTTGCCTGAAGAAACCAGGAAAGCCTCCACTTTATCATCTTTTAAAACTCTGGTAAGAATACAGGACTAAACACAAACCATAGAAATACGTAGGGCCCAATAATCTTCTGTACAGAAGGAGCGTCTGTAACTTATAAGATAAGAAGATAGCTTCTTGGTATATTCACTATTTTGAATCCTGAAGTCTTTTTAATGCTTTGCGTTTAGAAACAATTATTAGATATACCCAATGGTGTATAGACATGGAAAAGAATGTTAATAACTATCTTATGTAACAAAATTTTTGAGTTCGTTTAAGTTGAATGTCATGCAAACACAATTGGTTTAATAAGCTGTTTGAGCGAAATTTGACACTGAGACTGCATTTTTTCGCGACTTTCTTTAACTTTCCTATATTTTCCACCCATAAAGATATATTAACACGCGTTGAGCCTCTGAAGTCCATTATTGTAAGATAATCATTTTATTTAGGTAAAAGCTTTTCCGACAAGTCGTAAGCAGATTCACGTTTGCTTCAATAAAAAATCTGATCAAGATTCTATGTCTAATTTTTTTGTTTTCAATCTTTATATTTCACACAACTGGACTTGTTTGATCATTAAGTGAATAAATGAAGAACTATCAAATTAAATGAAAAATGTATGGCATCTTGTTCCTGGCAGATCATTATTCATGTACTTTATCTTCTAAAATTGCTATTGGCTTAGTTTGAATTTGAGATGACAAGTTTTAAAAAAACACCTTCAAATGGATTTATAACAATGGTCGATCATACTTTGCAAGCCAATGCATCGACTCTAGATTATTTCCTTTTTTTTTAAACAGCAGTGTTGTTCTCTCCTAATAAAAATAAATGTCAAACATTCTAACAAAAACTTCTTGCTACTTTGTTTTGCTTTATTTGTCACGATGTTTTGCTGTTCTTTATTAATAGTATTTCTTTTTTTTCATCGATTTCTGATTTTTTACAATAATTTACAAATGTTTGGGTAATATGGAGCCCTTGTTCACGAAGGTCTACATTTCGGTTTATGAATTAAATTTGTGTCAAATTTCAATTCCATTAGATAAGCATTTTTATTCATTTTTTGTAAATGCCGCAAAAAACAAAGAGCATTCGTTTGGCTCAAGTTTGAAACTGATAGGAAATATCACGGTGCGCCATTGAAACAGGAGATAATATCAAATTTGAAGAATGAACTGACAACAAAATCAATGGCCTGTCTCATACTTCTTAAGTCCATGTTAATTTAGTTCGATAGCATTAGTATCAGAAGAATTTATACCAAATATGGAGATTGAAGTTTTTGCAGTAGAAACGTTTACATATAGTAGGATAGTTTAATTTATTACAGTCGGACCTCACTATGTCGAACTCAAAGGGACCTGAAATAAAATCGACTTGCGGACTAATTCGAGCTAGAGAAAATGGCGTAGTAGGCTCAGAGTTTTGGTCAGGACCTAACATATTATTTGTTATAGGGAGGTTTTCGACTTAGAGAGGTCCGGCTACATTTGGGTTTTCTGTTATTTGGAGAAAAGCCCCAATTTAAAATAAATTAAGGTTTCCACTTTTATAAACTAATTGGCGACTAGGAATTTGTCGCTCCTAAGAAAGTGCCGCCCGGGGCGTTCCCCCCTTGCCCTACATCACTACGCCATTGATTTGAACATGTAATTCTCCCTTTACGTTTGTGAGAGCATCAGTGATAAAGACTTTTGCTATTTTTATGGGTGCACAGCATAATTAAAGAATTTTATTACCCTTTTATTTCGTAACTTTTTTTTTTAATTTACAAGAGAAAATTTTAAAAATCCATATTGCCAAAGTTTGTAAAATTATAAGTGTTTAAGTTGATTTTTTAAACTGTAGTAAATGTATCGGTAGAAAAAGCTTTAAAATGGACTTGCTTTTAGTGTATTCGTCTCGGAATGCACAACACAGGCCAAAACTTAGAATAATGAAATTAGTTGAAACATTTAAAAAATCAGTGGCGTAGATAGTTTGGTGTCACAAATTACATTGTTAATTTCATGGCATAAGGCCACCCCTTTTTTTCGACTTCCATTGTGGATTTCTGCTGAATGCATGAAGATGTGTGGTTTTCCGTATCTAAGTGTATCACCAACAATTCATGTCTGTTCAACAACAAAGACCCAACTTTATGCACCAAGCAAGTGCCTTTGTACTCAAATGATGAGAAACACAACACAATGATGCAACTTAATTTTTTGTTTAACTATTTTTAAAAAGAGCAAAAATCAATCAAGAAAATATGCAGTTTAAACAACATTTTAAAAAACGAGCATTTTAAAATAAAATTCCCACTTGACTACCTTAATTCACTAAGATCTAATTGCAATTTATTTAAGGACCTTTTCAATGGCTTCACACGTGTTGTCTGTCAAAGTCCTGACAAACTACGAGGTATTTTGGTAAAAATTTTCAATCTGAACATGAAACGAAAATCATAAAACACAAAGATGATTTTGGTTCTTTACGGGAAGTTAACGAGTTTTTGAAATACGCCGACATTATTTAGTAATTATATGTTTAGACGAGCCAATAATGTTGTTTTTTAAAAATTGTATATCTACCCTACCCCTCTCATTCCCTACCACTCCTTTCGCGACCATGTTAAAAATATCTAATCTAAAAGTTTTAAAAAGTATATTGTAGTTGTTCAAATATAATTACTGTAATAACAAAAATATATGAACGTTTTTTTTTTTTTTTTTTTTTTAAATATTTTTTAAAACATAAATGATTGAAAATAATTTGGCATTATTTAATTTTTAAAGGTAAAGCTTTGGTTTGTAAATGGTTGGTGGTTTAATAACTGTTACCACAGGTGTTGATGTACCTTGCTGAATTAAAAAAAACATTTAAAAAAAACAAACTCGCTCCCATTCCCTTGTATTTCTTGTGAATTCCTAGCAGATTTATTATATGCCTCAATCATCAGTGGAACGCTGTTTTCGGCAATCGTTGGCGGTCATTAACTAAGGAAAGGCAGGCAGGATGAATGATGATGCTATAATGATGCTATGATGACCTTATGATGATGCTATGATGACGCTATGATGATGCTATGATGATGCTATGATGATGCTATGATGACGCTATAATGATGCTATGATGTTGCTATGATGATGCTATGATGGTGCTATAATGATGCTATGATGACGCTATAATGATGCTATGATGTTGCTATGATAATGCTATGATGGTGCTATAATGATGCTATGATGACGCTATGATGACGCTATGATGATGTTATGATGACGCTATGATGATGCTATGCTGCAAGCCGGTAGCTACTCTATTTCATCTTTTATTGTATTGTGGTAAAGGGAGAACTAAGTCCGTTATATGTTAAACAACTAATTTTTATTTGCCATTGCACATAGGTAGTAGGGTGAAGCTTATATAATAATAACTTGAGAACTTGTGTGGAATATTTGGGCTCACCGCACGTAACATAAAATTATAAACACAACTACTTTGATCACTAATTCACAATTACAGTTTGGTTTTGAATTGGAAAAAGCCTAGTTTGGCCGCTCACAATTGTTATTTTTCAATAATTCAACATGTTTCCTGAAATATTAAAAAAAAAACAACCTTTATTTAATATTTTCCCCGAAACGGTGCCGGTCTACTGGGAAATGCACAAGATTTTTGCTAGGCCAATAATATCAATCTTCACCAATAAAACACAAAATAGGTTTTAATACACACCATAACATTAAATAATGAAATTAGAATATGAAAGAGACAAGTAACTGGAAAACTGGGTGTAAATGAATGTCAAGGACAATGTTTGGGTCCATGTTTTTGACTGGGTAAAACTGTCAGGACAAGACGATCAATTTGATTTTCATTACTTTGATAACTCTAGCGCCCATGTAAATAGAAGGGGGATGATCGATGTTTTTATCAGGAGGAAGCTCAGCTTGGGTTACTCATCGTGACTAACAGTTGCCGGGGAGCTTGGATGGCTGGTTATACACACAAACATTTAAAATATTGTCTTTTTGATGTTACTTTTAGGAATTTTCTTGCATTCAGAATGTTAAACAGTTTTTGAAGTATCATATTAATCACTTAAAAGTTAAAATACCCACACTCATAATCCACCCTCTGCTCACGACAGGCATCAAACATTTGGTTGTACAATTGAAAAAAAAAAATAAAATAAAAAAATAAAAAAACACCACAATCTTTTCTTTGTATTTTGTATTTATTTAATTTTTTTCTTTTGCTTTTTTTGTTTGCTTGCTTGACGGTTTAAATGATGCGGCAACTTATCGGTACAATGTCATACAGTCCACATTCATTATTGTAGGGCTCGTCAATAGGGATGTGACGAAATTCAAATCCGACGACATTCGAAATTCGACGATTTTTGAGCAAATTCGAATCCAACGGACTTTTTTCTAAAATCTGTCGGATTCGAATTTGAAAAATGACCGTTTTCAGATGAAACACGGCCATAGAAATCGTAAAAAAAATATTTTAAAAACATAGAGACTTTCCAAAACCCGAAATAAAGAAAACAAAACTAAACTCCTAGACCCTTACTCAGCTGTCCATAGATTACATGTCGTATTTGATCATGAACATATTTTAGATACACCCCTCTTTCGAAATTGTTTTCATCCGAGTTTTCTAAACCTCGGAATAGATATGAATGGATACATAATAGCGTTTTAGTGGGGCGTGGTAGCGCTCTCGACTGTCATACCGATGGTCACGAGTTCGAATCCACACGAAGGTGGAGATTTATTCTAGGGGCCTGAGGAGTCCCCGAGTCACCCAGCTCCGAATGGGTACCTAACTAGACAATAGTTAGGCGGCTGGGGTAATGCGAGGAACCCCTATAGCCGTGGCCTGTGACCGCTGCATCACTTGCCAACAGATCATCTCTCGTGGTCTGTGGACGCAATTATCTTCTGCATAGAAGGAGCGTCGGTATATCTAAGATAAGATAAATTGTCGGCTAGTTTGTGTTTACATGAAAATATATTTATATAGTAATGGTTAATAACATGTACAGTACAAACATACACCAGTACAACTTATTCTAACATTAAAAATTCCATTTCGCCATTCCAATCCGCATTCTCATTCCGAGATTTAGGGTGTCTCGTTTTCATCCTGTATTCTGCTGTAAACAAGTAAATATGGCTGTTGAAATTAAGCGATCGAGTATCGTTTTGGGATTTCTTTGAATTAAAATTACTTTTGTGGAATTAAATTCATTCATCTTGTTTATCTTTTTAAACTACAATATGCATTGTTTTTTAATTACTTATTTTTGTGATTAAAAATCCTTCTTGTTATGGGGGGCACGGGGCTGACACCTTGGTTGACTCCCTTTTTTAGCCAAGTGGTGACCAAAGCCGCATCCGCAATCGAATCCGACGGATTTAAATTTGCCAAATCCGAATCCGACGGATGCGGATTTTCATCAGCTCCGTCACATCCCTACTCGTCAATACATCACTGCATTCCTTATCTTTCCTTATCTATCCAATCGTTTGCTGCTGAAACGGTGAAAGCACTTTCGTCAATTTAATATTAAGTATATTTCCTTTCAACTTTAAAATTATAATTATCATATATAGATCCTTATATCATGTAAATGTAGGACTATTAAAAGAAACATCTCCATGAATTGTTGCCTTTTGTAAGATCTTTGTAAAAAATATTATTTTTAGAAAACAGAATAAAATATAGTAGGAATTTTTGAATTACTTGGATGGTTAATACAAGTTTAGTATCCGTAACACTTCCTTGACTTTATTTTAGGGCTTATTGCAATGGTCTTGATTCCTATTTTTTTATACCTCTATAAAGGTCTTTTTTTCCAGGCCAGACATTTTATATGTAGAATTAACACTTGTCTTGGCTATTTAAAATCTCTGTTTTATATGTAAAAAATTGGGCTTATTTTCTGAATCTACAAAAAGATTCATTTAAGTTCAAATTATTTCCGAAAAAATGTTTTCAATAATTTTGCAGTAATTTGCATGCTGCTTTTTAGATGCAAACTCTATATATATAAATATACAACGGAGCACATGACATGCATGAATAAATTAATGATTTATTCTACTACAGCCATTCTAGACTAGCATGCTTAACGTGCTTCGATGTTTGATTGCTCTATCAAATTTGAAGGCTTCTAATTTTCCTTAAAATTTTCAATTTTTTAACATCCTCTCAAATTACGTAAGATAATTGATACATTAAGTAGGTCAGACGCTGCTAATAAATTATTTATTTTTATTTATTTTTTTTGAGACCAACTTAGTGCTCAGGACTCAATTAAAAATAAATGCTATTTACAAGGTCTTCTAAACTTATAATTATAATAATATACTTATGGCAATGTCATTTTCATCCTCATTTCGTGAATATGACCAACATTAGTTTAGACTAATATGATTTCATTATTCCAATTAACCTTGCGGCTCCAATTTTGAAATTTTAAAATTTTTAAAGAAAATGTTATTCTATTACAATATAGGATTGAACGATGATGTTTAAAAAGGTTAATACTAGATATTTTAGATATGAATATCATTATACATAATTAATAGGCCTATATTTTATAATAAAATTTTATTGTTATATCCGGCATCCTTCCGTCTCGCGAGACGATGGTGCATCACCGTTGGGTTGGGTTGCATTTCCTCGAGTGACTGTGCAGTCCTATCCTTGAGTGACAGTCTTTGCCACAGTTTTTACACACGAGTTCTGTGCTTCCAAATGTTTTGGCCTTTCTCCTAGCTCTTCTGTCTGCAGCCTCCTCCATTCTTCGCTCCTCGGCTACTATCACGCCCTCTTTGACAACTGTGCGCCACGTAGATCGGTCTTCTGCCTTACACTCCCAGTCACTTGTATGTATTTTGGCTGCTTTCATGTCCCTTTGACAGACATCTTTAAATCGCAAGCGTGGGCGACCTGTTTTCCTCTTTCCTGAAGCAAGTTCACCATATAGGAGGTCCTTCGGGATGCGGCCGGGGCTCATTCTTTTGACATGTCCTAGCCACCTCAGGCGTCTTTCACTAAGAATTGAGAACATGCTTTGGGTACTGGCACGCGTTAGTACCTCACTATTAGGTACTTTTTCTTGCCATTTAATACCAAGGATGCGGCGCAAGCATCTCAAATGGAAGCTGTTAAGCTTACGCTCTTGTGATGTATAAGTGGTCCATGTCTCGCTCCCATATAGTAGTGTACTGATGACACAGGCTCGATAGACGCACAGTTTGGTTTTCTCCGTTAGCTTGGTGTTTTGCCAGACCCGCTTATTTAGTTTAGCCATTGTTGCGGCTGCCTTGCCAATTCTGCTGTTTATTTCTTCTTCAATGGACAGTGTATTGGAGACCTTGGATCCCAAGTAGGTGAAGCTGTCCACAACCTCCAAGTTTTCATTATCGATATTTATGGTAGGAGGAGGTCGAGTGTCTTGGGCCATGATGTTTGTCTTTTTCAAGCTGATTTGCAGACCAAATTCTTTGCAGGCATTGGAGAAGCTTGACACGAGTTGTTGCAAACCAGATTCTGTATGTGCTGTTAGTGCCGCATCATCCGCAAATAGTAGCTCTCGAATTAGGACATCCGTCGTTTTGGTCTTGGCTCGGAGGCGGGCAGTGTTGAAAAGTCCTCCATCAGCTCTGGTATGTAACCAGATTCCCTCACTGCTATCCTTGAATGCGTATCGAAGAAGTACAGAGAAGAATATTGCGAAGAGTGTTGGTGCGAGTACACAACCTTGTTTAACTCCGCTGCTGACAGGGAAGGCCTCTGACTTAGCTCCATCGAACTGTACTGTGCCAAGCATATTTTCATGGAACTGTCTGATGATGGCAAGTAGGTGAGGGGGACATCCAATTTTTGCCAGTATTTGGAATAGCCCGTTGCGACTGACTAAGTCGAAGGCTTTTGTAAGGTCCACAAATGCAATGTATAGTGGCATCTGCTGCTCTCTGCATTTTTCCTGGAGCTGTCGTATGGAGAACACCATGTCTATGGTAGACCGACCGGACCGGAAACCACACTGAGATTCTGGATAGACGCGGGATGCTAGGCTTTGTAAACGTTTTAGTATAACGCGGGCAAAGGTCTTTCCTACAATACTAAGGAGTGAAATGCCGCGATAATTATTGCAATCACTCCTATCACCTTTGTTTTTATATAGTGTCACTATATTTGCATCCTTTAGGTCTTGGGGGATGTAGCCCTGTTCCCAGCAGAGGGACAGAATCTCGTGCAATGGTTGGAGTAAAGCTGTCTTGCCACTCTTTAGAACCTCTGGTGGTATTCCATCATTCCCAGGCGCTTTTCCACAAGCTAGACTGTCAATTGCTTTGCTCAGCTCTTCCTGTGTGGGCACGACATCAAGTTCTTCCATGAGTGGCATATCTGGGATGTCATCTAGAGCGGTGCTGGAGACTGTGGTAACTGTTGAATACAATTCCAGATAATGCTCAACCCACCGTTTTAGCTGTGCTGCCTGGTCTTGAATAATTTCTCCATTTTTGGACTTTAGGGGAGCAGCTTTTGACGTCAAGGGGCCCGTTGCCTTTTTGATGTTTTCGTACATGACTTTTGCATTGCCCATGTCTGCAGCTGATTGTATACTGGAACAGAGCTTAAGCCAGTAGGTATTGACACATTTACGTGCAACCTTTTGGGCAAGTGACTTAGCTGTTTTTAAAGCATGCAAATTGTCAGGTGTAGGCTTTTCCTTGTAAGCCATAAGAGCTTTCCTTTTTGCTTCAGTGACGGGTTTCATCTCGTCCCAATGTTCATCAAACCAGTCCGTGTTTTTGTGAGATTTTTTGCCAAAGGCTTGTATTGCGGATGTATAGATTGTGTCTCTCAGTTGCGTCCATTTGGAGTCAATGGTGACGCATGGGGACATCTTTGAGAGACTTTCCTTCACCTTGTCTTTGAACAGCTGCGCTATCGCAGGGTCTTTCATGCAGGAGGTATTGATGCGTGGACTTCCCTTTTTCTTTGTGTGGTACGAGTTTTTCCTCATTATTCGTACTTTGCTGGCGACAAGGGAATGATCCGTGTCACAGTCGGCACTGTGATAGCTGCGAGTGAGTAGGACGCTAGCTAGTTGTGCACGCCTGGTGATAATGAGGTCCAGCTGGTGCCATTGGTGGGATCGAGGGTGTCTCCAAGATACTTGATGTATATCCTTGCNAAATGGGGGCGCGGTGGTCAAAGTGTTAGTGCGCTGCGGTACAAAAACAATTCTAAAATAAAAATAAAAATCGGTCACGGGTTCAAACCCCGGTTCTGGCACCCCTACGGGTAGATGATGCTCGTTAAAACCTTGGCTGGTAGTTCATCTAGGAGAAGGAAACTCCGAATACAAATCCTCCGCTGCCTTGCGGCTATACCTGCCTTGCGGGAAAGGCTAAGGGAGTAAACCCTGAAAGAAAATCAGGAATTGGAGCACCTACAGGCGGTCTATACATAAGACTTATGTACATACCGGCAGCTCCTGCGACGCCAATGGCAGCCAAGCTGCATCGACGCAAGTCGTTCCCTTGGTTACACCATTGACGTGGAGAGGGGGGATATGCTGTATGGGCAGCAGCTAATTCTCCATAATACCCGCCCAGGCTTGCATCACCTCTGGAGAGGACACTCCAGCGTCGCCGCAAGGTGTCGACAAAACACGGGAAGCAGCAGTTACCGGTTATAAGCCAAAGCTCAATTGACGTAGAGCTAGGCGCCAGGGGCTGCTTCCGACGGTGGGAGAGACTACCAATGTCTCACTGGACAGCTACCGCCCGCCTCAAACTGGGCAGCCCCCAGTCAAATAGGTGCTATCCCGTCATGGCCTGCCTTCTCCACTGGGTGCGTGGAGATTAGAGTACCACTCAACAAGTGGGCCACTAAGCCCTGCACCAAGAAATACAAAAAAGAAAAAGAAGACCCCAGCTCTTCGAATCGCTAGCTGGAACGTGAGGACTATGTGTCCCGGCATCACTGATGATCTGCAGTCCATAAACGACACACGGAAGACAGGAATAATCGATAGAGAACTTAAAAGGCTAAAGATTGACATAGCATGCCTTCAGGAGACCAGGCTCCCAGACAACGGTTCACTCAAAGAGGCCAATTACACCTTCTTCTGGCAAGGCAGACCGAAAGACGAACCTAGACAGCATGGTGTGGGTTTCGCTGTTAAAAACACTCTTCTACCATCCATTGAACCACCGTCATCAGGCACGGAGAGGATCCTCACTCTAAGACTCAGAACAACTGCGGGCCCAGCAAACATTCTTAGTGTGTATGCCCCAACACTCTATTCAACTCCGGAAGAGAAGGACCAGTTCTATGGAGCGTTAGACCAGGCAATAGCCGGCATCCACAAAGACGAGGCAATCTATCTCCTAGGAGATTTCAATGCTAGAGTGGGGAGCGACCACGAAGCCTGGCCCACCTGCCTTGGACTATTTGGAAGAGGAAAGTTAAATGAAAATGGACAAAGGCTTCTGGAATTGTGCTGCTCACGAGGCTTGTGTGTGACCAACACTTTCTTCAAGTGCAAGGATATACATCAAGTATCTTGGAGACACCCTCGATCCCACCAATGGCACCAGCTGGACCTCATTATCACCAGGCGTGCACAACTAGCTAGCGTCCTACTCACTCGCAGCTATCACAGTGCCGACTGTGACACGGATCATTCCCTTGTCGCCAGCAAAGTACGAATAATGAGGAAAAACTCGTACCACACAATGAAAAAGGGAAGTCCACGCATCAATACCTCCTGCATGAAAGACCCTGAGATTGTTATATAGAACTAATATTAATGCTGATAAAATCATGATTTTTCGTAAGAACGCCGAAAAATGTCAAGGAATTAAAAAAGAAAATATGAATCAGCCACTGAGGTGAAACTTATTTTTATTATTCAATGTTTTTTAAAAATGTGTTGTTTTTATTTTAAATTACCACCATGTGACTCTATCGATATATGTTATGTATTATTTAAAGTTGCATGATTGTAGTGGTAGTAGTAGTTGCCCTAGTTATAAAATCAAACCCATTTCTTTCAACTAATCATCTCTACAAGTAACCCTATAACAAAATAACAGAGTCAGGGTGTAATTGTGATGATATCACACCATCTGATGGTGTGATTATAATGGTGTCATATTATGTGATGTTCTAATTGTAAAGGTGTGATACCCTGTGATGGTGTTAATCGATGCTTCCTCCCCCCTACTGACGTACCCTTGTTTCGTATCATTTGTGAATACTTGTTACAGTGAAATTTGTGTTATGATTCAGAAATGTTTGTCCATAAATATCAAAGAATGAAATACATATTTTATTCGCATTATGTATCTTGCTTGTTCGAAACATTTATTTCACACTCAACGCTTTTAATTTTTAAAAAAAATAATCTGAAACTTTATTTATTTTTTAAACAAATTTAATTAACAAATAATAATAATAATAATAAAATGATGATTTATATAGCGCTGTATCCCAGCAAGGAGCCAGGCTCACAGCGCTTTACATGGAAACAAAAATACATATATAAATAAAAAGAAACATTCATAGCATATTAACTACATAAATAACAATACGGTATACTCAATACATCAGCTACGCTAATCAATTACAGAAATGTGGTTTTATTATTTTTGAAAATAAATTTTAAAGAGATGTGTCTTAAGTGCAGTCTTAAATAATAATTTTTTTAAAAACACAACCACCGACAAACAAACAAACGTTTTATCAAAATAAACTAAATCTCATGTAATTTGTCCGATATACATACTGGGGATAGTATCTAGAGTATTTTGAAAGAAATTGTTTAAACACTTAACTAATTTACACGCTTGAGTCCGTTTTAAACGCCAACAGACTATCAAAATTACTGCATCAAACGGTATTCAATAAGAAATTTATTTTCATTTTTCCCCTATATTATTATGCTTGAAATGAAATGTTAATCTGTGTTAAACTATTTAAAAAAGAAAAAAAAAAGCTCTTTAGATTAATTAAATGACAAAATATGAAGTCTCACAAGGGTGTTCGCCTCACAAGCTGAGGTTCGAGGGATCTAGTCTTCGCTGAGCCACAATAAAACATAGCACATGTCCCAACGTTTACTCATCTTGTTCTCTCAACTAAACATAAAATTAACGCATACTTATCAGAGAATAGCATACAAATTGCGCAGTGAATTCAAATGAAGATTTAACGAGAGCACTAGGAAACTGGGGCTATCTTGAAAAACAAAACCAATCAAGGGAACTGTGTTAAACTTCATGGTCTACATAAATATATTAAATTACTAATTTATAAATAATTTTCTACGGTGACTGGGCATTTCAATCAAAATATGTCCGTTACATGTGACGTAGTAATCAAGTATAAGTTGTCGGTGATAGATATTCGCCTTTAAAATTACATATTTTCCAAGTTTGTTAAGTTCCAAATGTGTTAAATATAATATATATTATACCAAAGCACCCATTGAATGTCTTAAGTAAACGTATCGTCCACCTCACTAGCTAACAATTCAGCGGACGTCAGCTCTGAGGAAACCTTCGACTGTTCTTACCCTTAGGTAGACCACTTTGAGCGTGCATAGCCAATATGCTAAGCTGAGTCGGCGCAGAGGCAGCACCAAGTAAAATAAAGGAATCCCAAGCGTTTTTCTGAGTTCAAATTAGTGGAAGACAACTTTTACTGTGTTCCTGAGAGGAAAAAACATGGTTATATCCCCTCCATATTTGTTCCATCTTGCGTGGACGAGTGCAATTGTTGCAAGGCTATGAGAAATTTGCGAAATAATGCTACTGCATATGAATTTTTTTTAAAGTTACATATTAAAAATATAACACAGTGAATTTAAATTTATCACAGAAATGAATAGCAACTTCCAGAGACCTACCCCCTAACAATCAGAACCTTTTAAACAAAAAAACACTTCATACCATCTTAACTCATTTTACTACTTATCACTAATGGTATGCCAATTTACAATGTAGACACAAAGAATTATACAAGCGTGAAAAATCATAATCCTAAAGCTTTCTGGCATGCCATAAAACCCCACTTGATGGGTCGAATAGGGCCCTCTTGTCGCGTGTTTGAGACTCCTGCGAGAAACTTACCCTCTTCAGTAACATAGAGCCGGTAGGAGTATAGAACCGATTTTAAAGTATTTCCCGCGTCTGCTACCAAAGTGACCTAATTGGATAATTTTTAATTGTTTAAAGCTCAGGCAATGTAGAATACTCCACGATCATAATATTTATTAATTGCTAATGTTAGTCTTGAGGGCTTCACCTAAGTGCGATATTTTTTTTTTTTCAAATCGAAAGAAAACCAAGTCAAAAGAAGTAACCGTTGTGATTTTTCGATATTCTCAATTATCCCACCGTCGTTATTTTTTATTCAATCTTTCTAATTAAATTGTATAATTAATTAGACATAAGTTTAAATTATTTTACTTTCATAATTTGAAATGCTGATGCTCTATGCTGGCATCAATATCGCCAAATTCGTTTGGCCGACTGCCAATCTTGTCAGCATTTCGAATTATTGCTTTCGTTATTCGCGTAAACACACTTCATTAATTAATGACACGATTGTAAGCCATTGTGTCTTCAAACCTGGAAGTCGAGTTAATAGAATTTGGATTTTTTCCAAAGGTGAAAATTCTTGATAGAGTGGGTGGGGGGGTATTTGTCATTTTTTTAAATATGAACACTTAATCACAGTAAACCAGGGGTCTCAATTTTGAATGAATGCATGTTTCATTTTCAGTAAGGCTGTTAACGATTAATTTGAAATTAATTGTTAACTTTTGAAAAATTAACAATTAATTAATAGTTAATTTCAATTAAAGTCAAAAAATGAAATGTATGGTTTCATAAGTAAAATTTATTAAACGAAATTGTCTAAAATCAAAATAACACTGGAATGTCTTCTTTATACGACATCTTTTAACTAACAGCGCAAAGAGACAAGTGTATTGACATTATTAGGTTCAAGATATCAGCTGGTCTTATTGACACTATAACTATAACCAGCCGAGCTGAACGATCGTTCACATAGCTTACATTGTCTCAGCTGAAGTTTCTGATACTTAGTGGATGTTTGGTTTTCAGGTGATATGTAAGTGAAGTGTTAGAACCATGGTAGCAATTTTTCCTTTAAGTTGCGCGGCTGTGTAGATATTTCACCGACGCCACATAGGAGTTTAGAATCATCGCGCAGAATGTTTTATAAAATATTGCACAAAAAATGGATGGTGTGCAACTTTGCAGACGAGTTATTTTTTTAAACTTTGCACTCGGACAAACGGAGCTTAGAGTTAGAGTGATAATTTTATGGTAGGCAAACGATTTCTCTCCATTGACAAATTAACCTTCATCAGCATTTTAAACATTCACGTCAGTCAATAGTTTAAAACCAAATTGCTATTTTAATCGTCCGGAAATTAGTTAATTTTGCGAACAAATAATTTTACCTTTTGACTTCCAGTACATTTATAAATGGTGAGTCAGTTAATCATTTTATACAATTTTATCGTTGGAAATTTTTAAACAATTAATCGAGAAAGAAAACGTTAATTTCAGCAGCCCTACATTTAAGAGGTGTTTTTTTAAGCCCCCTTCCCACCTCTCCCCCCAAACAACCCAACCCTTGTAACCAAAAAACATTCATATATCTATATTCATTTTTCTACTTATCACTAATAATAGTACGCCAATTTACAATATAGGCACAAAGAGTTATACACAAGTGAACTAGCTTTATCAGTATGTTTATTAGCGGGCCTCAAACTTTGAGACTCCTTCATGAAACGTAGGCTATTCAGTAGTAGAGTGCCGATGGGAATGTAGAATTTCATTAAAATTCTCCCGTGTAGCTTCTGCATCAGCGATCTGCTTGGATAAGTTTCAATTGCTGCAGTTTGTTGTAACATTTTTTCTCCAAACCATGTGGTGACACAGCAGTGTATTGCATTTCAATGAGTCGGTGGAGAATCAGCCGTTTTAATTTTAAGATTTAAAAAATGTTGATCAGGATTTCATAGATCTATTCTTCCTCATACAGAAGCCCTCCTTTTTCGCCGTTTTTAAATGTAATTTTATTCAGCGTGTTTTTTTTTTTTTTGGAAAAATAAAAATGAATTTATTTTGAGTCACTTTTGATTTTTTTTTAAATTTTATAAATTTGTGTTCACCTAGCTCCAACTTCCCTATCCTCAACAGATTAAAGATGCTGCAGTACTCACACCATTCATAACTGTTGAGAAGGAGACGTGTTTACATTTGGTTAAAACATTATTTCAGTGTTGACTATTTAGAAATCCTACAAAATGCACATTAACTATAGAAATAATCGTGTAAATCTTGGACCATAACACTTCCTTATCAATGACGTTTAAAACTCATTAATTGACACGTCATGTCTAACTACACGTCTGCTATAATTGAAACGTCAACTACTAGTCTAAGTCTTTCAAGACTTTATTTAATAAGACACATCTTTTCCAAAATTATTCTCAAAATTAATGAAACAAAATTTCTTGTAATGATTATTGTAGCTGATGTAAAACGTATTGTCAATTATGAAGTTAGTATGATATGAATGTTTATTTAATTATTATATGTTTTGTTATCTCTATATAAAGTGCTGTGAGCCCGGCTCCTAGGTTGGAAACAGCGCTATATACATTATCATATTATTATTATTAATCTTGGATTATAGAATATGTAGAGAAGTGGTTGGCGAACGTGTTTTGACTGATACCAGAAAATAAAGAATTATATTTTAAGAAAACATTATTGATGACTTGATGTTAGTGTATAAACTACTGTACATAGAGCCGGCCTCGTAGGCAAAGGCTGAACGAGGCAACTGCCTTAGCCCAAGGATTTTCGGGGCCCCGCTTTAGACTAAATATTTTACTACTTTTTACAGTTTTACTATGTTTACTACCATTTGTTTAAAAAAAAATAAATACAATATGAAACAAACTTTATTTTGTTATCAGGATAAAAATAATTAGAAAATACTCCACTAATATAAAAATAAAATACTATAATCATTCTAAATCCTAATGCAAAACGTATTTTCATAGAGCAGTTCAGTAAGCATTTATGAATTCAAGACAACATTTTAAATAAGAAAAAGCCATTTTTATGCTTTAACTTGCTTTGGTTAGTGAAAAAAAGGCCAGTGTGAGACTGTCTGTTCATGGGAAATCAAAGGTACATATGACATCTCCTTAGGAATGATTTCAGCTGGGAAACAGGCAATCAAAACAGTGCGTAAATGTTAAGCCAACAGTAAAAAGGCTTGTTGTTAAAGTCTATTTTAAGGTCTTTTAGCTTTTGTCAAATTTCTCGCTGAGCTATTTCGTAGTTCAGACGATAAACTACATTAGGCACACAATGGAAACTTTTTGGGTCTCGTTGTTTTGTTGGCGAAATTTTATCCGTCGTTGCAGGAAAATATATGAATAATTAAAACTAATTAAGTTCATGATAAATAATTTGGAAAAACGACTTCAAAGCGAACTCATTTCCTTGATGGGAAATTAGGTAAGGAAACTTATTGTACGAAGAGTAAAATCAGCTAAATACTTTCTAGTAATACTTGATAGAGCACCTGCCCAAAGTCAACAAGAGCAGATGTCACTGATGATCCCCTGTGTAACCCCAGGAGGTGGATATTCTGAAGTAACCAATGAGCACTTCATAAGTTTTCGAGAGCTAGAGGAAAGTACTAGGCAAAAAAACTGTTTGATATCTTGGAAGTGAGAAAAAAATGAGCTTAGATGTTTATGATTTAGGATACGAAAACGTTGCACACATAAAGGAGCATAAGTAAAGCGTACAAGCACGTCTTTTACAATTAAATCCTAGGACATTTTTTTACCCCTTGTACCCGTTTCGATTTAAACTTGCTGATATTTTATATAGCAAAATCTTGTCCTGATTGACGTTTTTTGGGGGGTTATAAATAATCGAATCCATGCTTTATTTTCTCCTTACACAAAGCGATTGGCTTTATTTTCCAAGTATGTTAGAAATATTTCTGTGATACCCCTTTGTAAAACAATACGAGAAAGCCATGTGGAAAGTATAAAGTCAGTAGGCAATGCCTATGATCCACTTTTTGAAGTGGCAGAGTAAAACAGATATCCAAAATCTCGAAGTGAAGCCATGTCATTGTGCAAACAACTTTTAAGAAATTCAATTTCATTGTTTCAAATAACTTGTGGTACGAAAAAGTGTTCCAATTTAATTACAACAGCAAAGAGTTACGAAACATTTTTGTCGGCTAGCAACTGACATTGACAATATGGAACATACTTGAAAATGGTTGAAATTTTACTGAATCGTGGTTTTTGAAACAGCAATAGAATTTGCACAAGAAATTGCCACAAGTTGAACCAAATCAAACCAGTTGGAAAAAAATAGGAGAAGATGAATGATTTTTAGATCAGAAGGAAAATTTAGCACATATTTTTTAAACAGATTTTTCAAGTGAAATCTTGTCAATGGACAGTCGCTTTGTACAACACTTAGGCATCATGACTCGTTTTGGATTTCTTTATAAATTTCATCAATTGTTTAAAAAATATGATTGACTGAATCTCAAAAGAAGTTCACAGCCTACGAAAGTAAGGATCATGATTGTTTCATGCTTGCTGTAAAGTTGCAATCATTGAGTTTCGTAATTCTTTCAGTCACCTACAACGATCCTTTTATTATTTTTTATTTCTTTTCAGTAAAAAAGTGTTATAGTACTTTCCTAACAAACACATTGTACTTCGAATACTTCTAACTATTCCTGTCGCTTAAGCTTCCGAAAAAAGAAGCTTTTTGTAACAAAAACTTATTAAAACCTATAAGCGATTTATTTTTAAAAAATGAAGATCGGCTAGGTAACTAAGATTAATTAAGAATGATGTTGGTGTGGATCTTTACAATAGCGAAACATCGATAATTCCCATTTTTTAGCAGCGAAAGTTCGAAAGATTTGCTTGTAAGTTGTAAAACACGGTGGACGTAAAAGATGCAACCAAAGCAACTCTATTGTATATAGTAAAAATATAGTTTCTTTTGATAATTATATATAAAATGTTTTTTGGCCTTGAAAAATTGACAGTTTATATGTATATGTATATGTATNATATATATATATATATATACATATACATATAAACTGTCAATTTTTCAAGGCCAAAAAAAAAAAAACATTTTAATTACACACATCTAGGCTGCAGTACATTTAAGATTTTATTACTTGAAATTAGGGCTTGGAACGGATTAGGAAGTTTAAAAATAAAACTGAACTTGTCTTACAAAAAATCTGAAATACGATGCGATTCCAAAACAAATGTATTTCTTAAATCAAGGTAGGCCTACTGCTGTTCCTTCATAGGAGCGAATTCTAGCGTATTTTACATGCCCAAAATACGTTAATCCTTTTTAGCTCCAATGACATTCTTACCCCTTTTACCCCTTTCCGCAACAACCCTGATGAATAGCCATGCATTATACAAACCACAAAAGTTAACAGGCCCAGCAGTTACCATAGATTCAAATGTTTTTTTCGGCTAACTGAAAATCAATATCAGTGTGCAGCAACGCTCTGCTCGACAGCACAGGTGAGATACGAATGTGTGTCAACCATAAGGCTTGCCATCGGCTACTCAGTAACTCAGATACACACTATGTTGTGCAATTACTAGGGTTTAAAATAGTTCCTGGAAAACCCATAAAAATATGGCTCCAGTGTCTATACCAACGGTGAACAAAATGAGGCTCGCAAGCCGCATGTGGATCTTCATTGGGGTTCGCTAAAAATTTCTTTTGAAATATATGCTGCGAAAAACTGCAATCTATTTTCATTCACTTTTTTTCTATGAACATGAAATAAAAATCTCTTTAAAACAAAAAAGATTATGGTTTTTTTAATGAAACAAGGAAAACAATACCCTACAACCGAGAAATATAAAAGGTGATGGAAATGACATAGAGGCGGTGTTTTGTGTTTATTGGTAAAAACACCCCCGTTTTGGCTTTGAAATGCATAGATACCATTGAGTTACCGGTTGAGACGAGCAATGTTGTTTGTCTAACCCCTCACTTCTCAGTCCATTTCCATCTCCACCCCATGTTTATCGGTTGTTGTTGTCAATATTTTTACTATAGAATCAACATATTCACTATTTTTTTTAGTATTTAAAATTTTGGAATGAAACAAAGTGTTGGAAATAATTTACGCTTGGTGTAAATTTTAAAATGTGAAGAGAGCGATTGGTTTGTAAATGTCTGTTGATGTAAACTATCCCCATCCCCTCACAGGTTTCGCTAGCCGCTAAAACTAATTTCAAATCCATGCCCTTTCCATTCGCTGTGTTTATAAACACGTGTATGCCTAGAAGAGAAACCGATTTTTAATAAGGTGAACGAAATGTCAGCATTTAAAATTATTTTATATAAACTAGATGCCCGCAGCGTATCATACGCCGCATATTTGATCATAGATAGTGCAAAGAAAGTGGAGGGGGGGGCGAAACTCAGATGCGGGGATAACTACGGCGCATTGTTGATCTGGAAACATATGCACTTTGGTTAGTCACTTGCCGCCAACCCCCCCCCCCCTAAAAAAAATCCTGCACCACCCTAGTTAGCCGACCATAACCTAATTGGCATCACCTGACAAAGGTAATTCCTCAAGCTCATTCCCACTCGTTTTGTGCTTGTTATGGTGATCTTTAAGATATTGGGAAATGAACGGGCACAAACATAAACATTTTTAAATTTTTCAAAAAGTAAGGCCTGAGCTGGGAATTCAATCTGCGACCTCCTGGATCGCAGAGAACAATGGAAAGGCAATGTGGCTCAGCCGACTGTAAAAGATGCAAAAGCGACTCAGAAAACAGGAGCGATGAACTACACATTACTACGGGTACACACAGTTACGCATGCCTGGAGAGCGAGAGATGGCGCCTAAAGTATTCATTTGATGAAAGTAATTGTTGAGGAAAGTTTATGACTACTTTTCTGTCACTGAGCACAATGGAGAGCACGAAGTTATTTGGAGAGTTAAATTTTTTAAAATCAAAAGAGTAATGACTTAGCTGGGGATTGAACCTGCGACCTCCGCTTGTTAGGCTAATGTTTTAACAATTACACTACGAAATACATTTTATTTTGTTGTTCTGAAGGAACACAGTAATTGAATTCAATTAGGCGAAATGTTGAATGTTTACTACATTTTCTTGCAATCTGCTTGGTCGGTGGGGAAAACTTCTTGTCCGGCATGGTCGGACCATGTAGAGAATTATATATATATAGGTAGTTAATACCGCCGCCTAGCGGACCCTAACATTCAAGCCTTGTGACTTTACTGAAACTAATGTCATGGTTGTTGACATTTTGTATGAAAGTTCAGTTTATTGCAGTTTTATTTTATGAGCATTACGAATGCATTTAAAGCTGGTATAGAAAGCAGACAATAGAATGTTACAGGAAGCATGTCGTTGGATATTGTATGAAATGAGGTGCGTGTATGGATGCTTTGCTCTGTATAGTGTTCATGATGGTGGAATTTATGGGGATGTTTCAAACGGGTACCCGGGTACCCGTTCAAAACATTTGGATGAGTATCTGGGCAGCTTTTTTCAACAATTTTGATAACACATTTTTTAAAATTACATTAGGACACAGGCTATCGTAGAAAATAAACTTAACTAACTATAAATCATATTCACATTTCAGTAAATAGTAATTCTAAAAACCACAAATATAGTTCCACTAACCAGTGGTCATTTGCCTTAGGATTGTTTTTAAAGTGTTTATGACTTACCATATAACAGCTCGTTAAATGCCTTTTGTAATTACCAATTCTGGATTTATGTATAACCTACACAAGCTATAGCTTAGGGTCTCCACTTTCTTTGGTGTTATCCACCAATAATTATTGCCAGAGTGATGAATGTAGAACATCTGGACATCCAAATGGCACCATATCTCCGAAAGCTAAGTACCTTATCATGTCTAAACCTGCACTAGTATATCTATTCTAAAAATTGAAGGCATAGGGAAGTTAAGATGTGAGATGTTCGGGAAACAATATGGTCAGTGGCGTCACTAGGGGGTGCAGGGTTTGCGGGACGCACCGGTGACACCATCACATGGGGAGACATAAAAATGTAAAGATTTACTGTGTACGATTATTTGCCAAAAAAAGAGACGAACATTTTTTTCACTTAGAAATTTTTACGAAATACAGTGAAATACGTTTAACGCGAAAACGCTTTATAATAATAATATACTTTCTTGAAATGGTGAGATGCTTTCTAAATATGATCCAGTGCTGAAAGAGTTCCTTTTGAGATTATAGCGAAGCACACCTGATAAATCATATACTGATCAAATATGTGCGAATGTGATCAGTTCTGATGTGTGATAGTGATAATTCACAATTAAAAGTAATAGTAACTCAACTGTTTTGGGACTTTTTTCCTTTAAAGGGGAAAAAAGATGTTGAACTAAATGCTGATTTTATTATTTTAATAACAACTGGTAAGCGATTGCACCGACATTATAATACTGCAACTATGTGTGGAATCCATGTAGGCGTACAAGCAATTTTTAAAAGAAAGAATAGGACAGCTATTTTTATTGATAAAAACTCTTTTGAGGACAATGCTTAGTGAGTGACTTTTTGGAACTCTTGACACAATTTTTTAAAACATTTTCGTTGCCTTTAGTCACTGATGGGATATTTTAATTGACCGCATTGGAGTCTCGGTAAAAAGACTACCAACAACACGCAGGAGCTCTCATCATCCCGTCAGTAAAGGCAGTGAACGATAAGTTCGATGAATGTGTTACGGCAACTGAAGCTCTATTTAATACCGATGACACATGAGGTAAAGCTCAATGTATTTACCTGCTGTCTTCAACTCACGTTTCAGTGCTGCCTCTACTTGTGGCATAATGTACAGAAATCAGTTAATCTTACACAGCCGTATCTTCTAAGTGCTTAACTCTTGAAGAGATGGTGGCAATGCTAGAGGCGCTAAGACAGTTTGTGTACGAACAAAACAATCACCTAGTGGAGCAGGTGATTGAACAAGCGCCTTTGAAATCAGACCAATTTTGAATTTCAGTAGAGAGCAGACCCAGGTTAAGAAAGAGGATAACTGGTGAGAAGACAAAAGATTGTGGACCCTCTACAAGAAGAAAATAGGGTGCGATGCTTCCTTGCATTGGTCGTTTCCATTCTAAAATCATGATAAGATCAAGCGCCATCAAGGAAGTAGCATCCGTGTGAAGCTGTTCAAGCCTAAGTGTGATATCTGCTACTTGAGAAAACTAACTGGAGCCAATTCCAAAGTTGTCCACATTCAATGACGAGTTGTCAGACGAAGAACTTTAATTACAAAATACCAAGGCTGAGAAGGCTACTCTCCCTTGTCTCAAATTGAGTGTACGATTATTTGTTATGATCTGTGCCTGTGGCATCATGTGTGAGGCGTTTTTTTCAAAACATAAGTTTATAGAAAAAAATGGCATTCTATACAAATGCAGTCTGATCTATTCTTGATATCAATCGAGAGTAATTCGGCATAAAAAGAAGAGTTTGATGATGTAATTAACAAATTTTCAGTATTAAAGGCCAGGAACGTTAAGTTCTGATTTTTTAATATGACATTGTAATTTATTTATTTTTGTGCTATAATTCTGATACAAAACGGCTACTGGCTTATCTAATTTGAGACTGTATTGTAATGGCTAGTAATGTAATTTCATTTAAAATTGGTAGTGAAATTTAATTTTTCTAGCTTTTAATGGTAAGTAATTTTAATTAAAATAAAAATTCAAGGAAGTAAATTTTTAATGTATTTCCTAGTTTTTAATATTCACAATCTTTTACCTATCGACCATTGATTCAATTTTTCTCCAATTGACTTTAAAAACATGGGATCTACATTTACAAATGTTACTACCGATTGTGTACGTTGACGGTATTTGACAGATTAAGAACAGGCCTATTGGAAAGTTGTGCGGGGATGACACTTTAAGCTAACGCATCGGCTGAAACATCCCCAGTGAATTTTCTGGATATGACGAAATTCTCGGAAATTATTGACAACTCATTTTCTTAAAACGAGGCTAGCTCAGTTCCCATTGGTGAGATTCAAAAAGCTTGATTACCTTTTCAAACGATACCGCATCGGTTCAGCACTCGTTGTTAGCGGCAAATAACTAAACACATATATTTAACATATATATTTGTACACATATAAAAGTAACCATACCATTCAACTGTAGAAAATAGATGTTTAAACCATAGAATATTCATGATAGAAACGATAGCATCAGTTTAAATATAGTTGAAAATGTATGATTTCATTTTTGATGGCATTGACAGAAGTATCGATATTTTCTCCATTGACACTCGTTAGGCTATTTTTAGTTAGCGTCACCCTATAAATTTCCAGCTGAACCCACATTCTGCCCAGACAAATATTTCAACTTCATCCTGTTGTTATCTGTCTCCATCAAAAAAAAAAAAAAAAAAAAAAAAAAAAAAGAACAACAACAAGAAGGAAAGAGTAAAAAATAAAAGATCAAATAATACAAATAACAAAACCATTTCAATTTCGAATTGATCAACACCACCTTTCGAGATGACGTAAGTGTCTTATTTTATAATAATTTATCACATATTGTCTTATTTCAATGTATTTTCCCAGAGTCTCATTTCATAATGACTTATTGCATAATATGTAATGGGACTTCGATAAAGATCTTTTAAATAGAGTACGCAATACACAAGCAAATTGTGTAATGAAATGAAAGCAAGAAATTTGAACTTATTTAAGAAACTAATACGACAGTATGCGTTTCGGCTAATGCTTTCATCTATACAATTTACACGAAGAAAGTATTTACAAAAGTAATAAAATTATATTTAAATGCTTACGACATACTATTTCCTAAAGTAGTTGTTTTTAAATTAAAAGAAAATAAAAACACGACCAAACAATGACACAGGATATAAACTTGTATAAGAAAACGGAGAACGTATCAAAAGTTACAGTTGAAACCACAACGGGAAATAGAATCAACATTTAGGTAAAATTGTCAATTTTGTTTATTCCATACGGAGCCAACGTACCAAAACGTTTTATAAATCGTAATCTATTCTCCATGTAGATCCAATCATGTGTTTTGTTCACATATAAAATACAAGTAACTGCAATATCTGAGTTTTCCTTCGTGGTCAACATTGTTGAAAGGTTTAGACATAGGACATTAAGCCCGTTTACGTATATTATACAGGTGTTTTCTAAACCAATCTCACATTGTGATGTCTTATTTCATAGTGCCTTTTTCTATAGTCTATTGCGTCTTATTTCCTAGCGTCTTATCTCCAACTGTCTTATTTCCTAGCGTCTTATCTCCAACTGTCTTATTTCCTAGCGTCTTATCTCCAGCTGTCTTATTTGCTAATGTCTTATTTTCTAGTGTCTTATTTCCTCGTGTCTTATTAAAAAGTAAACCAAGTAGTCTAATTTATAGTTTTTAAGTCATATTGATTGAAAATTCTAAAAGTTTGTATGGTTATTGTATTTATGGATATAAAATTGTAAGAAGTAGTTTCATTTAACTGCAATTTTTGTTATAATTTAAGGTCCTCGGACCTAGATACAAGTATGTTTAGGGGAAAATGTGCAGCTTCAAGTAAAGGAGATGGAGTGTCTGAAGAACCAAAGACGTCTAACATCATGGCTGGAGTGAATATTGAAAGAAAGCAAACTGAAGGTTGCTATTTTAGTGGGAAGAATTGATTCTTTCGTTAATATATATAGTTAACCGTCATAAATTATCTTTTCTTTAAAAAAGTTAATATTTATTTGATGACAATAACCATTCAAATGGCTTTACAAAACTTTCCTCACTTGTAATATAACATGTGTGATTAGTACCTAATTTTCATTTCATTTGAAATACTTACAGTTTGCTCAGACACCAAGCCTCCTTCTGAAACAACACCTGGGAGTGTACCCCCTAATATAATGTGGGAGAATGATCAAAAGGATGTATTCGAATTAAGAAATCGTAGTGATGATAACCACAACATGGATCGCTCTGTAAATTATCATGTTTGGAATCGATTTCTTGTTTTTATTGGTGAACTAAACAAGTGGAAGTCATCAGATTAAATTTTCAGTTATTTCATTATTTAGTTTCTGTACTTTAAATGCTTGGGAAAAAAATGGTGTGATTTCAAAATATGGAAATAATATTAATTTAAATTGAATCTTTTAGACTTTACATTTGTTTTCTTTTGTTTATTTGCTCTATTTTGAAACGAACTATGTCCGATCTCTGTATAGCGTAGATATTATGTGACGGTATCAGTCAAATTTTATTCTATAGCACAATTTGCGTGATGTATTTTTATTTAGTGTTAAGTTTTGTTTTTTTTTAATTAAAAGTCTCAATGAATCAAAGGTCTCTTGTAAAATATATTTACTAAAATACATTTACTAAATGTTTAGCATTTGTAAGTATCAAATGAATTGCTTAAGTCTTTAAAATAAGTTCTGTTCAAAAATAATTATTTTTTATAATGTCAATTTCTCTAAGATGAAATTGTCTGAAGAGAAAATGAAAGAAGAATCAGACACCAATTCTCAAAATAGTAAAGCAGGAAGTGGCAGGGATTTTTCAAGGTATGATTTAATGTACTAAATAGATTGTCTGAATTTCAATAAGAACAAGTCAATGAATTAAATGTATTCCACCGCACTAAGATAAATCTGCAATGACACGCCATGCAATTTTGTTTTTCAGATCTTTAAATCCTGTTAGATAACACTTTTCTTTTAGAATAGACTGTTCTCTTAGACTATACTTATCTGTTAGAATAAACTGATCTGTTTGACTAAACTGTGTTAGGCTAAACTCATCTATTAAACTAAACTGATCTGTTAGATTAGACTGATCTGTTAGACTAAACCAATCTGTTAGACTAAACTGATCTGTTAGACTAAACTGATCTGTTAGACTAATTTGATCTGTTAGACTAAACTGATCTGTTAGACTAAACCAATCTGTTAGACTAAACTGATCTGTTAGACTAAACCAATCTGTTAGACTAAACTGATCTGTTAGACTAAACCAATGTGTTAGACTAAACTGATCTGTTAGACTAAACTTATGCGTTCCTAGCGGTACCTTTTGCTAACCCGTACTGGTGCTCCTGACCCTAAACCGGCACCACTCAGTGGCGTTGCTAGTTATTAGAGGGGGACGAAACGGTCGCTTCGAAGTAACCCGACTCTCAACGGGTACTTTGGTTTTCGTCATCGGCATTGCATTTAAATGCCTTGCCTAAGATCCGCACAGTGGCTGTAATCATATGTGACTAGCACCTAACACCCACCATATCGGACTTTGGCATTCCATGCCAGGAGTTGTCAGTTTCAGGTCATGGTCTGCTCAACGACTTTACTCGTCTGTCGAGCCGCGTAGAGGCCACCCCTTCTCGGCAGATCTGTTAGACTAGACTGATCTATTAGACTAGACTGATATGTTAGACTGAAATAATCTGTTAGATTAGACTGATGTTTTCAACTAAACGTATCTGTTAGACTAGACTATTCTGTTCAATTAGACTGATCCGTTAGATTAGACTGACCTGTTAGATTAAACTGGTCTATTAAATTAAACTAATCTGTTAAACTAGACTAATCTCATAGACTAAACTGATCTGTTAGACTAGACTGATCTGTTAGACTAAACTAATCTGCTAGACGAGACCCATCTCATAAACTTGGCTGATCTGTAAGACTATACTGATATTTCATTTGTTAAAATTCATACAATAAGTCTTATTAAAATTCTTTAATTGTATCTGGTCAAAATAATCTTTTTCGTATTGGAAATAAACATGTTAACAATCGTGTATTTGTATTATGGTTTTAGTTTCTTAGAGTTTGATAGCGGACAGCGTTCAGCTTTATGTAAAGGAAGTCCTATATCTAAGGAACCACTGAAACAAGAAGGTAGCTTTATAAACAGGTTTTATTGTTTTAATATGTACCTCGTATTTTTTTTTTTAACTATTAAAGTAATTATCTACTTTTGTCATCATTAACAGTTGTTTTTTGTTTTTTTTTTAAAATATTTTTCACCACTGGTGAAGAAGCATTAGGTTTAGTATCTAATTTTCATTTCATCTAAAATATTTTAAAACATTACAGCATTTCCGGCTTCCAAGCCTCACACTGGAACATCAACTGAGAGTGTGCTACTTCCGAAGGATGAATATCTTCAGGATCCCTTGGTAAATTATTATGTTTGGAACCATTTTTTATTGTAGAATTAAACTAGTGGCTGTTAGAGGATGAAATTATGTGAAATGGGATTTTTTCTTCTGAAGCTCTTTAAAAGAGATTTGATTTCAACGGTTATTTCAAATTAACTATTGAAATCGTATATTTTTAAATGAAGTTATAATTCAGGATTTTTTTGGATATTCTTATTTGCTAAAGACCACGTTGAGATGGTCAGCTGTGCGTTGTAGGTGTAAGTTACAGTGACTTCCACTGACACTGGGCTTATTTCTTCTCCTATATGTCTATTGATGGCGATTTGTTTTTTATTTCCTAAGTAAATTCAGCATAGATAGCCCCGTAGAAGAAATATGGAAGGAAATAAAATCAAATCTAAAAACCAACAAAACTAACTTCAAATAGAATTAATAAATGCTGGTTCAATTTTAAATTTTCAGTTCAATGACGTCATACATGATATTTTTTGCTTTATTGAAAATTATCGATTACTTATTCGGTAATTTTTCAAAAGCTAACGATTAATTTGGGGAAGTTTTAACCTATAGAGGAATGACTCCATTTTTTTATAAGATACAATCTGGCATTCATCTACTGACTGTTATGAAATGCACATCATCGAAAATACTAATTGTATAAAATGGTAACAAATTTTTGTTATATAAACATCTTTTGATTCCCAGCCTGCTGAGGAGAGGAATGAATGTTTTGGCATCAACTCCGAAAACCACAATGCAACAAAAGAAATTTTAAAGCAAGTTTTTATCTAAAGCAATTAATTTAATTAAAATAAATAACGAATAACTGTTGAGACTAAATATCGAACTAGTGAAAGTGTTATTTAAAGTTCAATAATTTTTTAAAAAAATTATCTATCAATTATAAAAATTTTATGTTATATAAAAGTTTTTTTTTTTTTTATCTCTTGATATTTTGAACAATAACAATTTCTTTTCCAGGTCAAATATAAAGTTTAGAGGTGCTGATGTCTCTTTTGAGCAGACAACTGATAACTATGATAACCAGGAAATTGATATCATACTCCAAAAGAAAACTCAGGTCTCCACTCAGAAGAAGATTGATTCCATAGAAGATAAGGTAAATGTAATATATATAAATTATTTGATTGACGCTTATGTTGGATATGACACGTTTATTTATTGTTCCACGGTTGAATGGTGTCATGAAGTGTTTGGATTGTGTAGGGTCTCTCTACACGGGTCTTTTTTGGTCGGGTCAATATAAGCCTGGTAAAAAAATTTTTTCGCAACTTGTGTAGAACTATGAATCATTATTAACATTAATTTCCTAGTGTTAAATTTGTGCTGTCTTCTACGGGGGTGTTACTGAATAGAATGGTCTACCTTCTTTTGCGACTAACATATACTGAAATTTCATCGAGGCTTGTTTACAAATATTTTGTTTCTTTTCGTTAGGCCTGGCACTATAATCCTGACATATGGTTGTGCTAACTTCTTTCATGATAGACCAGATTTTTTTTTAGCTGAATGTTAAGTATGAGAGAACACAGGTCTATATTTATTAAGCAGGTTTTCTCAATAAATCTTAGTCTTAAATGGTGTCTATTCTAATATAGTGACAGTGGATTTACCATGTGTAAAAATAAATTAAATTTTAATTTAAGAATCTGGCATATGCATAATTACAAGACAGTAAACAGAGAACTATGTTAATTGTAAGAAGCAGAATACTGTTATAATTTGGTACCAGTTTAATTATTATAATTTTAATGACCTTTAGCGGTGTTCACAATTGTTTCTAAATACTTTGTTTCATTGATGAATATTTTTAGTGTGATCCAGAAACAAAAAAATCATTTGAAGAACTAAAGTGCAGGAGTCAGAAAAATAATCAAATAGATGGATCTATCTCTGAGAGGTAAAGCCTGACTATAAACTACGTGAACAATGTGTGGGATTGATTTCAATTTTCTTTTGGTTTGGGAGGATGGAATAAGAAAAGTTATTTGTTTATAAGAATTTTTTTAATTAATTGAAATAATATTTTTCCTAAAAAAATATAATATGTTAATTAACCCTCAAACATAATTAATTATTTATTTATTTATTTTTAGTATTTTTGAATTGTTTGTCAGGGTGGGGGTTGCTGTTTCAGGTATTCAGTCTGAGTAACCAGGGTACCCCATTCTGTACCCTTGGGGATGATACTCATACGTAAACTGTCATGTGCGCTCTGTAACAAACAACCATTATTGTGGCAACACGTAACTATAACGTATATAACCCTGTTGACAGAGATAGCCTATACGTAATTTTTGTTTTTACCCTATATGATGATGCTCATCCTTCTGGGCTATGTTATCATACGCTAATTAATTGAATAATTATTGTTTTAAATATTTTTTAATGGCGTTACAAGCAAACATCAATTAAACATTGTTTTCGGTATTGTTTCTAAATGATACTTTCTATAAAAGTTTGAAACATGTTTAAATTTAAATGCAATGTGACATTAAAAAGGTACCACAAATTAAAGATTTAAAATTAATGTATATACTGTAATTATTAACATACTAATAAATTATTTTAAAAATCAGTGTTATAATTTATAGTTTTGAAAATTACAAAAAGCATATCTGCTTAAGTCCAATGTTGTTTTTTTTTATTTTTTTTTTTGTGTTTTTTTTGTTTTTTTTTATTTAAAATGGTCTTTTTCTTAAAAATTTTAAGTATAAATTCAAGTCTTGCCGTGTACATATTAAATGTTTGGTCATGTAATATTTAAATGTTTTATAATTCCATAAAGGTTAGGCTGTTTCTATTTTTATCAAACTTTGCATTTGTTTTATTTATAAATACATCTTAACATTGTTATCTCCTAGCCATTTTAATTAAGTATGTATGTTAAATAACATGGCCTGTTATACGAAGAATATGTTTCCTAATGCTTGGAATTAGCTCCATAATGTTCCATTTATTTCTCCCAGAAAATCAGAACAGCAGAAAGGAGAGCAAAATGACGTACAACTTGGAATAGAAAGTGACTACACCCCACCACAGTCTCCTCTACTCGTAAACTTTACTCGGGAACAAATAATGCCACCGAATAAAAAATTAAATATAAAAAATTTTAGAGCCCTTGGTATCAATAAAAAATATAAAGCTACGAATCTATTTCATTTTTGCTCAGGAGATAAATTATTTAGAAAAATAGAATTAGGTTATCATTCCTTTATTAATAGTAATGTCCATAATAAGAATGAAATTAAACGTTTGCCACTGATTCAATATGTTATTAAGCCTGAAACATTTTTGTATCCTTGTATTACGATTAATACCATAAATAATTACATATTTAGGGGATTAGAATTTCAGCCTAATTTCTTGCAGAATGAATTAAACATTTTAAATTTCCAAATAGAGGGAAATAACTTTAAATCAGATATTCTTTATTTTATCAAACATCTCAGTAACTTTCCTTGGCAGGTGAGAGATTGTAAGAATCTTCCTTTTAACTATCAATGTCAAGGTTCTGTGTTGAATGTTACTATTAACAAATTATCAAATTTAAATTCAATGAGGTCAATGCGCTATGTTTTATGTTTCACAGTTATCACAAATAAGAACCTTTTGAGCTATTTTAATCATCAACAATTGAAATATTATAATCTTCTTTCATTTAATTTGATTAACAACATTAGAGAAATTACAATCCACGAAATGATAAATCTTCTTGAAACTTACAAAAATATAAATTTAATGTTCTGGGAGAATATAAAATTTGAACCTTTTAATATAAGTTTCGTAGACCTTGAAAATGATCAGTATTTCTTAAACTTTAAGACTGAAAATACTTTATCTGTTTTCCCACTTTGTAATGATCATTTAATTCCGCCCAAAAGAAAAGTAGTTAAAGAAAGTTCGTGTGTGGATACATTATTGAAATACAATTATAAAGGACATGAACGTCATCACAGAAATAACCATTTTAAAGCTAAATATTTTAGATATCGTTATGATGATTGTATTAAATTAATAACTATTGCAGATACTGGTAATCCTGTTTCCATGAATAATCTCTCTTTAGTAAATGTTAAAATTAACCTACTTTTTAAATTATATTTTTTCCATTTTAATTTACCAAGAGCTATTTATTCTGCAAAAAAAATTCAGAAAATCACCTTCCCATGGAGATATGCTTTTGATGTGTTGTGCACACTAATAGACAAGTTAAAACCTTTAAACATACATTTTGTCGACCTAGAAAATGTATGTGATTTTTTTAAGAAAAAAGATATTTGCCAAAAACTAGATATGTTAAATTCAGTACTGATCTTATTTTGTAATCAAAAGTTTGACTTATTGAATTTTCAGAAAAGAAATAAAGTGCTTGAAGCGCTAATAAATAGTGGTAGGGTGTTGGTAGTGAGAGCTCCTGGCATTGGGGAGAATGCAGCTGATGTATGTCTGATTTATGCAATGCTAAATTGTCTTAATATTTTTAAAGGGAAACTAACATATTTTTGTCATTCACATGATAATATTTTTCGTGACGTAAGAAAAGGTAATCCTCTAAAATGGCGATATTTTCTTAATGAATTTCCACGTGATCAAGCAATCGCATTAAAAAATCAAACCAAGTATAAATTAAAACATTTTGATATAGATGACAATCTTTTAAATAACATCTCCCATATTATTCTTTTGACATTTGAAAAGGCGAAACTGTTTTTTGAAAAAACAGTAAATATGAATTTTTTACATTCCGAAAGAATGGCCAACTATAAAATAGTGTTAGCTGTAAATGCCAGTGACGACATTAATGATTTTGAAGAAACATATAAACAATATAGAGACCTTAAGTCAAACCAAAAGATTGTGATTCTTAGGGCTAAACGCAATTTAAAAGATTTTGATAAAGATGGTTTTATAGAAATATTACACTACATTCATTCGTCCTTGCCAACTGAGGTCGTGTTTTCTATTTTCTATGACGCTATGGGACTTAAAAAGTTTAAATTTAATAAATATTTTGAGGGACGTGATATTACCAAAAATTATTTAAAGCAAATAAAGCGTTACAATATTGAAATTTATACTAACCAAAAAAAGTGTTTACATATATTTGACCCTGTCGACCATATTGAAGATAAATTAAAGAATATATCTTTAAAAACCGACTCATTGGAATTAAAACAAAAATTTGAATGTACATTATTTGAGGTTCAGACTAAAATAATGGAGTATATTTTAGATCAAACAGCATATTTTTTTGAAATAGTTATTCGTTCAACAAACCGTAGTTTTTTTCCTTCGCATGTTAAACAAATGAAGGAGGATAACATAAATGTAACGCTCTCTACAAAATAGCTGGTAGATCTATCTATTGTTATAATAATATACATTTAATTTAATTTTTACATCCTGGAAGAATTTTAATTATTTTATAATATTTTAAATTTTGTTTTCAATATTTTTATTAAGATTTTAATAAGATTGATGTACTTTCAAGGCCAAACAGTCACTACTGCAAGGAGCTTATCCTATTTCTGTAATAATTTTTAATATTTTTTAAAAACATTTTTTATCATAATTGAAATTTGTTGTTAATTGTTTTATTATTTGTCTAGACATTTACGAGGATATACAGATCTAAAACAAAAATGCAATGGACTCACTGAAAATTATTTCCATGGTATAGAAATCTATCTAAAGAATTTCTGATTGGTTTGCAAACTTCATTCTGACGATATTGGTTTTTATTTCTAATGGAATTTTTTTCAAAAAGGCGTGGTTTTATTTCATATGGCTAATTTTCGCTTTGTGTTTTAAATATCATTTGCAAAGGTTTTAATAATAATCATAATCGGCATCCTTCCATCTCACAAGACGATGGAGCATCACCGTTGGTCTGAGGTGCATTTCCTCGTGTGGTTGTTCAGTCCTATTCTTGAGTGACAGTCTTTACCACAGCTTTTACACACGAGTTTTGTGCTTCCCAATGTTTTTGCCTTCTCGTAGCTCTTCTGTCTGTAGACTACTCCATTCTTCGCTCCTCGGCTACAAAGACGCCTTTATTTTCAACTGTGCTGCCTTACACTCCCAGTCGCTTGTGCGTATTCTGGCTGTTTCATGTCCCTTTGTCAGACATCTTGAAATCAGAGACGTGGGCGACCTGTCTTCCTCTTTCCATATGCCAGTTCGCCATATAGAAGGTCCTTGGGGATGCGACCGGTGCTCATTCTTTTTACATGTCCTAGCCATCCAAGGCGTCTTTCAATGAGGGTTGAGAACATGCTTTGAACATTTGCATGCATCAGGACCGCACTATTAGGCACTCTATCCTGCCATTTAATGCGAAGGATCTGGCGCAGACACCTCAAGTAGAATCTATTAAGTTTGTGCGCCTGGGATGTATAAGTGGTCCATGTCTCGCTTCGTTATAGCATTGTACAGATGACGCAGGATCGATAGACACACAGTTTGGTTTTTTCCGTTATCTTGATGATTTAAAAGACCATTTTATTTAGTTTAGCCATTGTGGCAGCTGCCTTGCCAATTCTACTGTTTATATCGTCTTCACAAGACAGTGTGTTTGAAAATGAGTACATCACAGCTATCCTTGAAATCGTTTCGAAGCAGTACAGAGAAGAATAGTGCAAACATTGTTGGTGCGAATATACAAACCTGTTTAATACTGTGTCTGAATGAAAAGGTTTCTGACGAAGCTCAGTCGTACTGCACTGTGCCCTAAATATTTTCATGGAACTGTCTGATGAGGGCGAGTAGGTGCGGGGGACAGCCGATTTTTCAAGGATTTGGAATAGCCGCTACGGCTGACTAAATCAAAGGCTCTCGTAAGATCATCAAAGGGGGCATCTGCTGCTCTTTGCATTTTTCCTGTAGTTGCCTATTGGAAAACACCATGTCTATGGTAGACCCACCAGTCCGGAAACCGCGCTGAGATTGGTCATACTATTCCGGTTTGGAACAGGGGGTTGGGGCGTAAGAACTACGAATGATTGCTGGACACGCATCTGTTCTAAGTCTTAGAGTGACAATCCTCTCCATGCCTGATGACTGGGGTTTATTGGATGGCATGAGGGTGTTGTGAACAGCGAAACCTACACCATGCTGTCTTGCTTCACCTGTATGAGGTATAGTTTTTGTGTGTGTGTTTTTTTTTAGTGAGCCGCTGTAGATCTTCATTCTGTTGCACTCTCTATCAATTATATTTGTTTCAGTGTGTCGTTTATTGTCTGCGGGTCGTCAGTGACACACTTTTCAGCTAGTGGAGCTGGGGTCTTCTTCTTTTTTTTTTTTTTTTTTTTTTTTTTTTTTGTATTTCTTGGTGCAGGGCTTTTTGACACACTTATTGAGTGGTAATCTTTGGGAGAACACCTATTTGACTGTGGACGGGCGTTATTTGTCATTTAGACATTGGTAGTCTCTTCCACCGTCGGAAGCGTCCCCCTGGCGCATAGCTCTGGATCAATTTTCTTCGGTAAATGAAGCTTCCCTCTTTCCCAGACTTGATGAAGCCAGGACAGGTATTAAAGAGAATTAGCTGCTGCCCATACACCTGCCAGAGTTTATGTATAGCCCGCGAAAGTTTTTTTTAAGACTTTCCTTCTCAAGGTTATCGAGCTTTATCTGCCCGAAGGAGTAAAAATTTCTTGAATTTGCCTGATTTTTTAGTCTCGGTACACTATTCAAGCGAAATATCACTTTGACCACAGCGTCCTACAATTGTAAATAACCATTTTTCTTTTATGCTTTGATAATTGTTGCTTATTTAGTTTAATTTGTTTAGATGTGTTTTTGAAAATAAACTTTTGTTACTTTTCTTCACAAGTTCTTTTCTCCTGTTTTTTTTTCACAAGTATTAATACAGTATGCTATAAACGAGCATTATACCCGTGCTACGCTGCGGGTTTTTGGACAATAGAAATAACTTTATTTGGTTTTTGGGTCTCAATTTCCCTTTAAAAATGAGTGTAAATGCATCAGGAATTACGAGTAGTGATAAATGAAACCCCTTCTTTATAAAAATCACCTTATATGGGTCAAGAAAAATGAACATATGCTGAAATCAAATATTAGCCATCAATTTAGATAATTCTGCTTTAATAACGCATGCTTTTTTTTATATACTCTACCAGAATAACAAAGATCCTTAATAATTACAACGCTCTAAGTATAATGGGCAAGACTTAACAGTTAAAAAGCTCTAATGGGCAAGGCCCAATTTCTTTACACATGAATCATAAAATGAAAACAATATCTTTCCATTTGATTCCTTTGGTTCTAAAAAAAAAAAACTCTCCAAAAACACCCATTACATTTTATTGTCTACGCATGAAATTAGTTCAAGACAAATAGTATATTTTTAGCCAGATAAAACTTGTGAATATTGAGGCCTGGGGGGGGGGGGAAGGTTTCTTTGTTTCAAAGACACATTTTCTTTTCACATGAACAATGACATGAAAACGTGTTGCTTTTTTTATAAATGTTGAGAGATTGATCTTCTAATATATTTTATGTCAATCATAATGGCTTCCCTCTTATATTTAATAGTAACAAGTCGCTAAATTTGCTGATACTGCTTCCGATAAACTAAACGGTTTTTTTTTCTAAGTTTTTTTTTTATTATAGCGTTTTCTGTTTATAAAATTACATGTTTTGAAGGCCTTAAAATATAATATTTACCATGTAGGGATTTTATTTTAAATTTGAATGGTTTTAAAAAAAACACTTTTTTCAAGAAAGATTACAAGAAAGATTACAGAGTTTAATAGAAAGCTGCCATTTAGTAAACCGCTTCATATGCCTTTGAAATCAGTCTTTATACGAATGATTATTCCTGTAGTATAATATTGATCTAACAAAATCAAATCAGCTTGTCACAAAATGAATGGTTGTTAGCTTGTTTTTTCGACAGAACGCGCACTTTCTTATGCTAGATCCTATTTATAAGTATAAGTCGTAATACCCGTGATATTTCTTTATACTTAATTTATTAACACCTTAAAAACAGCACATTTTTTACCTGAAGCGTTTGTTATGCAACCGCATTGTTCTAGAAACCTACTCAGTTGCTTGTATTGAATGTTTCATCAATATTATTGACTCCAGCCTCCACCAATGAAATTACCTCTCAAAAGGTCAGAAAGTTACCATATAATATAAAATAACTGTTTCATTAAATAGCTACACTCTTATGCCCATGCATATAACCCCTACATATAATCCATTTTCGAATCTAAATGTACCGAATTTAAAAAAAAAATATATATATATATATATATCCCTTGTGCCACTTTGTGCAGCAATCGTTCCAGGAAAAATACGTAACTGGTTTCGTTCCATAAATTCACACTCATCGGCGCCGGGGGCCCAAAAAGGTTTTGTTTTGTTTTTCCTAATTTGAGCTTTATAAAAATTAAAAATCACAAATTCTCCTATTTCCCGAAGACGCAGAAGCAAGAAACTTTAGAAAATTGTTGAGTACACTTCCGCAATGGTAACAGGTTAAAATATATTGAAATTATATATTTCTGAGGGCCGGGGGCCCAAATGTCGTTTTTTCCTAAAATGAACGATTTAGAAACTGAAAACCACTAATTCTCCTATTTCCCGTGTAGGTAGAATCATGAAATTTCAGCAAGTTGTTAAGTACACTCTACCAACGGTATATTGCTAAAATTAATTTTAAACTTCTCACTCATGGGGTGCCGGGGGCCTAAATGTACTTTTTTTTTTTTTAGCAATATTTAAAAAATCCAGACATCAAAATAGCATTACATGATAAATTTTTTAAACAGGTTTCGTTTAAAGTGTGGGGATGGGGGTGCAGTAACGTTTTTATACTTCTATGGGCTATGTAAAAATTGAAAACCACTAATTCTCCTATTTCCCGAAGACGCAGAAGCAAGAAACTTTAGAAAATTGTTGAGTACACTTCCGCAATGGTAACAGGTGAAAATATATTGAAATTATATCTTTCTGAGGGCCGGGAGCCCAAATGTAGTTTTTTCTTTAAATGAACTATTTAGAAACTGAAAACCACTAATTCTCCTATTTCCCGTGTAGGTAGAATCATGAAATTTCAGCAAGTTGTTAAGTACACTCTACCGACGATATATTGCTAAAAATAATTTTAAACGTCCCGGGGGCCTAAATGTACTTTTTTCTTTTTTTTTTTTTTAGCAATATTAACAAAATCCAGACATCAAAATAACATTACATAGATAAAGTTGTTAAACAGGTTTCGTTTAAAGTTCCCGCTCATGTGGGGATGGGGGTGCAATAACGTTTTTATACTTCTATGGGCTATGTAAAAAATGAAAAACACTAATTCTCCTATTTCCTGAGTAGGCAGAAGCATGAAATTTAACAACATTGTTGAGTACACTTTCGCATTGGTAACGGGTGAAAATATATTCAAATTATATCTATCTGGGTGCCGCGGGCCCAAATGTAGTTTTTTTCCTTAAATGAGCTTTATAAAAAATAAATAATTCTCCAATTTTCCGTGTAGGTAGAAACGTGCAACTAAGGCCAGTTGTTAAGTACCCAACAATACTTGGCGAAAATGAATTTTAAACTTCCTACACATGGGGTGCCGGGGGCCCAAATATATTTTTTCTTATATTAAACACCAACTCATCACTAATTCTCCAATTTACCGTGTAGGTAAAAACATGAAACTTTTGGAAGTCAATGAGTACACTCTCACGACAATAAAAGCGAAAAAGACTTTAAAATTATCAAATTTTTTTTTTTTTTTTTTTTTGGGGGGGGGGGCTGTGGGCCCATAAGTTCTTTTTATACTTGAACTAGCAATTTTAACAAAATCCAGACAACAAAACAAGTTGACATTTAATAAACGTGCACAACATTACATGGGGAAGGTTCTTAAACACATTTCGTTTAAATGGCCCGCTCACGTAAGGCCAGAACCCAAAAATGTTCTATGGGCTATACAGCAATTGAAAATCACTTATTGTCCTATTTCCCGAGTAGGCAGAAGTATGAAATTTAAGGAACTTTTTATTACTCGTCCGCAATGGAAACAGGGGAAAATATATTTAAAGTATCCCTTTCTAGAGGCCAAAATGTAGTTTTTTTCCTAAAATGAGCTATATAAAAAACTTAAAATCCCGAATTTTTTAATTTCCCGTTTTGGAAGAGGCATGAAACTTTGGTAAGTTGGGGAATAAATATCCGCAATGGTAAGAGGGGTAAAAAAATATGCTTCCTTTGGGGCCGGGGCAAAAAAATATTTTTTCTTAAATAAAAACTGAAGTAATCGTAATCTCCAATTATCTGTATAGTTAGAAGCATGAAACTTTTGGGAAGTTGTTGAGGAGCCTCTCATGACAATAATTAACGAATAAGAATTTAAAAACTCCTGCTCATGTGGGGTTCAAAAACGTTTTTCTCAATATGGATATTTTAAAATATAAAAGTTACTAATAATTCTCCTATTTCCGAGTAAGTAGAAGCATTACAAATTTGGAAATGTTGAGTACACGTCTGCAATGGTAACAGGCGAAAAAATATGTAAGATATAAAAAAAACTTAAAACACATATTCCACTATTTCCCGTGTATGTAGAAATTCGGAAAGTTGTTAAGTACACTACCACGAAGAAGCAGTCATAACTGGTGCGCCAATCTCTTAGGATTGCTTGCATAGACTTGCAGACATTATGATTTTCTCATGGGAAGTTGTATGTGGCCTACTCCAGAGTAGGCAGAGATGAAAGTCTTTGTGTACAAACTCCAATTGGAAGTGCCAAAAATGTTATCTATCACATTGCTTTAAGATAAGTGTACCCTTTTATTGCATGCTAATAAAAAGTTTTGTGTACTTCTACAGAAAACCTTATTTAAAATCCGAGCGGAGACGGATACTTGTCTCTAGTTTTTATATAGCTCATATAAGTAAAAGAAAAAGCAAAATAATGGGCCTCCTTACCCTTGGGGTGGTCACCTGGGGATGAAATATAGCCTTTGACCTTTCCCAGGTTAAATTAGAGTCCCATGAAATAAATTCAGCACGCTAGGTCCAACGGTGTGGAATTGTATTGGTAACAAACAAACTAACTATCATCTTAACATATTAGATAATTCACCTGAACAAGAACAAGTCTATTGCAAATAGGTATGACAAATGACCCTGGCTGGGGCTGACCAATTACAGTTTATTATTGCAAGGAATTATATTAAAGGATTGGGGCAGTGAGCGGGTTAACGAAAATGGCAGTGCTCGAAGCTAGAGACCAACAATGTGACTGCTATCCTTCCTCCTCCCCGACATTCACTCACATTGATTTTATTTCTTCGTGCTGCTGTTATTTGTGCCCTTCCTCCCCTCCCCCCCCCCATTATTCTAACTATCTACTGCTCACACATAGTTAATAAGCAGTTCACGCATGAATTAATTGTTAAAAACATGAAAACATGATTTATAGGGAATAAAATTAAGGTAGTTAAATTTTAAATATTAAAATTCATAGAGACGAGTTGAGACAATTATTAACAATTATGAAAAAAAAGACTAAATTGTCTTTTGGTATTGTGAAAATTCGTTGATGTAGCATGTTCCAGGGGAAGGGAGATTGCTGTCTTTACTGTGAAAAGCCAAAATAATATTAAAGCCCAGGTTACTCACTCACTCACTCACTCACTCACTGGATGTGGAACGCTGAGGAACGATGTACGACAGTCTACAGCAGTGGTTCCCAAAGTGGTCCGTACGGACCCCCAGGGGTCCGCGGAACCGTTCAGGGGGTCCGCGGAAAAGTAAAATTGATTTGGGGGTCCCTGAACAACGTCAGGGGGTCCGCGGAAAGTCTAGTATAAAAATAGTAAAATAATGCTTTCTAAAAAAAATTTTATGGAAATAAATATAAAGAACAATGAATACTGAGGTAGTGATTTTTTGGTCCTAATTAAAATAAAGTTGTTTGACCTAGAAAAAGAAAAAAAACAGTACGATATTTCCACAGCTGTAACCAATAAAAATGCTTGGTTAATTGAAAGGTATATTAAGTTTGATGCGCGAGAAAGTTGGAGACCCTATAAGTAGGTCATAAAAATGCAATCTTTTAACGGAAATGACGATGATTGCAGGGTTGGGGAAACTTTGACGTGTCGGTAAATCGTATTTATCTAAGGCAGGAAGAATCCAGCTTTGCATTAATACCACATGTGCAACATGTATGTTCAGTGCATTGTGTTATTTATCGACATCAATAAGTTGCAGCAATTTTAATGAACGTTTGCATGGATCACTAGATTATGTTATTAGAGCTGTTAATAAAATCAAAAGGATACCTTCAATGAGATATTATTTGTTAAACTTTGATGGAAACTGATGAAGACCATTATTGTTTACTACTTTACACAAACATACGTTTGATATCTAAAAGTTCATGTTTAAATGGATTTTATGCTCTCTTTAATTCAGTGCTGGAATTCCTGGAAATTTAATTAATACAAAATGACATAGCCGACATGATAGATTTGATTGCCGAATTTCACGAAACTAATAATTTGAAACTACAAGTTGACAAATTAAATTTAATCAAAACTAAAAGCGTAATATCTGCGTTTGTTGCAAAATCATTTTATGTATAAACAGAACTTGGGGGAAGAGAATGTTCTCAGATTCAAAGTCGCTCGAAATTGCAAAATAGAGATGAAGACTTGCTTGCCTACTGTCAACACTTGGCGGCTCTTCATGCAGACCTAAACCGAAGATTTGAAGACATTCTTCACTTGGATATTTCCGACTGGGTATTGAACCCTTTGCTCGGGGACAAAATCAGACCCCAGACATTGATGAATCCATACTAATGCAGGTGCAACTTAATGAAATATTTCAAAAAATAGTAGCTTAAACCAGTTTGAATAAGGATACCACAAATTCTGGTTACTAATATAGATGCCAATTTTATATCCTGCATTATGAGTTATTGTACATAAGTTGTTGACTGCTTACCCGTCTTCCAATTCGTAGAACGTGGATTCAGCGCAGTTTTTGAGCATATTCACAACCAAAAGAAATCGGGTTGAGATTAGTGCTCGTGTGGATTTGCGTTAGCTACTCACAAATATTGAGCCGGACATAATTCTCATCAATTAAAAAGTTAAATTCAAATAAATAATAATTCTGCAACAAAGTGTTGTTTTCTAAATTAGTAAAATTGTATACCATAAATTTAGCTTTTTCACTTTGGGGTCCGTGGGCAAGTTTTGACTATAAAAGGGGTCCACGGGCAAAAAAAGTTTGGGAACCACTGGTCTACAGCAATTAGTTGAAAAATCGTGTGTTGATTAGCGCTGTAAAACTATTTAATATGATGACTTCATTGTTTGGTGTGCATCGGTGCGCAAAATACAACCTCTATTATTAAATACTTTGCGTACTTCTCGGGGTGGGGGATAATCCAAATGAGAGAAACGAAACTAATCAGGAGAATGATAATCTACAAAAAGACAATCATTATATTATACAACGTTATTCTCTCATGAAAATAGATATAACTTTTAATAATAAGTTCTTGGCAATAAAAAATCATATTTGTATTTCTCTTATTTTTTATTATTATTTGACAAGAAAAGGGAGGTGTCAAATATCATCAAAGTGTCAATATATGTCATACATGAAATATAATTAGAATAAACTGTCCAGAAAAGTACAAATCAGTAGCCGTTTTTTAATTTACTCATTGCTTTTTACAGCTTAAACCCTAATCATTGTCCGCACATAGTAGCACCAAATATCTTCACAGGATCATTGGTACAATCGTTTTATTATAACACGATTGACTGTTTTTCATCCGGTCATGTTAGATAGGAATTTCCCGTTTAATTTGGATTTCTTCCCGATATTAAAATGAAATAAATTGAAAGGACCGACGCATATTTTGTGTAAAACAAAAATTATATCAACAAAACAAAAATAATATTCTATTCATTTAAAAACCTAATTAAAATTTTATAACTGAAAAACCGAAAATAAAAAATTAAAAAATATCCGGAACAGCTTTCTTGCCATTGGCTACCGAGTTGCTGACAGTTAAAATTAATTGGAAGGCTAACGTGAGACCGAAAATCCCTTATTCTTTGGCACTTTAATTTTTTCAGAAGCACTTAAAATATTGATAAAATCTTAAAAGTATTTCTATCTACATGATGGCTTCTTATCAAGACAATATTTCAAATAATGAAAGGCAGGACCAAGTTAATGCATCTGCAGGGTTTGTGTTTATGTTATTAAATATCTGCTAATTAAAGCACACTTTTTTTTTGAAAAAAAAAACGTAAAATGTGCCCCAGTGAGATATTATAATTCTAATCTTCTGTATTGAAGAAGCGTCTGTAAAAGATACGATTTATTTTTTTAAAGAGCTATTTTTTATACTGTGTCATCTTTAACAGACTCTATTTATGTACAGAAGATTATTGTGTCCTGCGCTTATACCTTGATCATATAGTCTTCAAATTTTGTAGAGCTTTAAACGATTGTTAAGGGTGGATTTTCCTGGTTTCAACAACCAATACATTCCACTACCGAATTGAAAAATATCAAAATTTATGGATGGTATAAAGGGACGTCCATAAATGACCTCACGCACCTGGGGGAAGAGGGATCATATATTTGTGACGATGTGTGACAGGGGAGTGGAGGTTTTTAGTATTCTTAAGTCTCATCAATGCACGCAACTTAAAATAAAATGGGAAACTAACTGGAGTATGTCCTTCCACCCAGAAAAGTGTAAAACTGCTAAGAGTAACAAAGAAAAATAGACAAATAAATTCAAAATATTTCATTCGTGGAAAAGAACTAACCCAAACTAAAAACGCGAAATACTTAGAAGTCATAATAAATGAGAAACTGTCTTGGAATCTTGGAAACTGTCAATGAAGTTACTAAAAAATCAAACGAAACCTTCAAAAAAGAGCTGCCATATTCACTACTTGAGAATATTCCAAACTGACAAAAATAACACTGTTAGTTAAATCATTAAACCTTGAAACACTAGAGCATCTGTTCCCAAACTTTTTTGACCCATAGACTCTTTTATATTCAAAACTTGCCCACGGATCACCTAGTGTTTAATGTGCATAAATGCATAGTACCAAAAAAAATATTAAAAATCGAAAATATTGTTTAAATGTTTTACTTCATTTTGATCGCCATTTTATCGATTAAAATAATTTTAATCGATACATTTTTTACCGATTAATTGAGAAACTAATCGTTAATTTCCACAGTCCTACTATAAATTAAAAATTTCATTACTTGGATGTACTTGATTAAAACTTTATGAGTGTTTTTAAGTCCGACCCAATGTTTGTGAGTAGCAGAGAATTTCAGCACTGAATGAAATTGGGTATAAAATTGATTTAAATATGCAACAACCTGTGATATCCAACGTACTTCTTTTTGAATAAGTAAACGTTTATAGTCTTCATAATTTTCCAAACAATATTTAGCGAATAATTTCTCATTGAAGATATTTTTTTGATTTTTATTATCTGCTCTAATTATGTAATGACGTGATGCAAACTTTCATTAGTATTTTTTTTCTTTTGAGAATAGATAATGTCAATGGAAGACACAATGTGCTGAAAATACGTTCGCTACAGCTTGTTTTAAATATGCGATAAAGTCAAGGGTATAGCTTTTAATTTTAAAAATCGTTAAATTCAGTAAAAGGAACTTTTAACCTGTCATATCTGTTTCCAAACATATATTCATAATTAAAATATTTAATAAGACTATATTGTCTGCATATCTGTTGAAACAAACAGCTGTTAATGATTATTAACTTTTTAAATGGAATGCTGCAGTAAAATACCTTTGAAATATATCTGATGAAAGGATACAATTTAGTTAAATATAAATTCCCAACAATTTTAAATCGTGGATTCAAGTGTTTTTTTTTTTAAATCTGTCCTATTTATAGGGATTTCGAATTTATTACGCTTCTAACTTGTACTTTCAAAAAAATCAACTATTTTGAATGGACATAGTTTTTTAAATTACCATAGTTCTACTTTCTTATCAAGGTAAAACAACATTTTATTCCCTGACTGATAACTCATAAGATCTTAATTAAATTAATAGAAAACGTATTCAGATACCATTTTCTTTAATTTTAATTTTCTAAATAAAAATAAATGGATTATAATTTTATGTTAAACCTTGCGCGTACTCCTAACGTCGTTGGTACCTCCAACTTAATTAAAATTTTCCACGGACCCCTAGAAAGGTTCCAGAGACTCATTGGGGTCCGAAGGGACCACTTTGGGAACCATTGCACTAGATGATAGAAGAACGAAGACAGCAGTAGTAATTATACATACAGCAATTAATTCTAATTTAGAAATACAACACAAAGACAACCTAATACAACCCTCAGATAGACATAAAGATAAAAACACCTTTCTTATTCAGTATGTAAGAACAAACACATACAATTTTCCTTCTTCTCGTCCGGAATTCGAAAATGACATGTGTTTTCTAAAGTAACCTGGAAAACCAGCACTTTATCAACATTTAAAACTTTAATAAGAATGCAGAATTAAACACAAATCATGATAGGCGTAAGACACAATAATCATCTGTACAGAAGGAGCGTCTGTAACAGAAAAGAATGGAATATGCGATAAATTAAAAAATCGCGTGACGCCATTGAAGGTCACCCCTAAACAAGTGATGGCGAACCTGTGACACGCGAGCCATTGTCGGCACGCAGAACATCATCTGTCGACACGCAACTAATCCATGTTAAATTTAATCAAACAACTTTGCTGGGTCTTTGTGTTGGCCATTTGCTATAAATAAGTGGGTTTTGATTGAGTTTCGCCACCACTCCCTAAACTAATATGCCTTTTCAATGCAGGATAGCCAGCTAATTACTAACTACACAAAAAAAATTCATATTGATAACAGAACATAGTTCTAATCAGTTTCTGCATACTTAACAAATTTGTTGATTGATTTGGATTTGGTTCTTTTCAATCATCATTTTATGTTGTTGCCAATTGTGAATAGACTGTCCCTGGAGTTTATCGGCAGCTTTTGGACCGTGTTTAACTAAAAAAAAAATTATTGGGTCAGTTTCAGACCAGTTTAATTGTGAAATAATTGTCAAACCCATAACAGGCATAGTTGCTCGTCTTTAAAATAAAGAAGCGGCACGGGGGGTCGAATGGCAGCGCACTCGGCTGTTGTGCTTAAGAACATCGATTCGAATCCATGCGAAGGCAAGGATTTTTATCCGGGGCCTAGGGCGTCCCTGAGTCACCCAGCTCCGAATGGGTACATAAAACTATTTTAGGCAGCTGGGTAATGTGTGGAGCCCTCATAGCCGTGGCCTGTGAACGCTGCATCACTTGCCATCAGATCATCGATCATGGTCTGTGGCGTAATTATTTTCTGCATAGAATGAGCGTCTATATAAATAGGATAAGATAAGATTCAGACAGTAGTTTCACAAAATCTATACAAAAATTAAGTTAAAAAAGAATTTGCCTAAAATTAGCAATCTTTAAATATCTTTTTTAAAAAGTTAATAAAGATAAGAAATTTTAATCACGAAGTCAGTCATCGTGAATATAATTATCACAATTTTATAAAAGAAATAAATGTGGAAGTAATTGTTTTCGCCCAAAAGTTGTTGTTGCTTTTTTGCGTGTGTGTGTGTGTGTGTGTGTGTGTGTGTGTGTGTGTGTGTGGTTAGACACACTACAAATTGTTGTCCATAGCCTTCAGGTACGACAAATTATCAAACTCTCTGACTA